>VZQC01005946.1:406026-539571 GCA_009823505.1 Rhizomys pruinosus
ACGAATTGTCTTTATAAAGTTTGGTGCCACCGTGTTTGGTGCATATTATTTATGATTGTGAAATCTTCATCATCAATTTTTCCTTAATAAAGATGTAGTGGCCCTCTTTGTCTCTTTTGATTTCTTTTGCTTTGAAGTCATTTTGTCTGATACTAAAAGCCATACCTGCTTTTTTTGTACCCTTTGCTTGGAATACTTTCTTCCATCCCTTCACCTTAAGTGGGTGCCTATCTTGAAATTGAGATGGGCTTTTTGTAGACAGCACTAGGCGGGTTTGTTCCTACATCCATTCTCCCCTTATTGCTTTGATTGGCGTAGCTTTGGTATTATTGGAGTTTGAGTTTAGTCCATTAATATTTAAGGTTATAATTGAAAGATGGATGTTCTGCTTTCCTTTCACTCTTATTATCATTGGGATTCTAGCCTCTGATTTTGCTCCTTGGTTATGTTTTTAGTTAGTTCCTTTTCCTAGGCGTTTGAGGATTGTTGCTCTTCTCTTTTACCCTATTGTAATTGCTTCAAGGTCATTTATATGAAGGACTTGGTTTTCCAGTACATGTATTCCCCCTCATCTTATTTATGTCATGGAAGATTTTCTCTCTCCTTTCTACGTATAGTCGACATTTTTGCTGGGTAAACGTATTCTGGTGTTGGCATCCTATTGTCCCTTAACACTGGGAATGCTTTTGATCCATGTTTTCTTCTTGCTTTCATGGTTTGAGGCGGAACGAAGATCGTAAGGGAGGAAAGTGTATGTAATTCTGATGGGTTTCACCTTTGTGTGTGACTTGTTTTTCTTTTGTAGCCCTCAGAATTTTTTTTTTTTGCGCTTTTTTTGGGGCTCTGCATTTTTAACTATGAATATGGCATGGGCTGTTTCTTTTTTGATCTTGTTTCATGTTTGTGCTTACTTGTATTTGTATGGGTTGTCTTTATTTTTGTTTGGGGAAGTTTTCATCTTTATTCTGTTGAAGATCTGAATCAATTACTATTCTTTTGAGATTCTTCTCCTTCCTCTATTCATATGATACAGACGTTTTGACCTTTTCATAGTGGTCCATATTCCTGGTTGTTCCACTTTTGTGTATTTTTAAATTTTTCATAGTCTTTTTGAGTTTTTTAATTGCTCTTGTGTTATCTTCCAGACTGATATTCTTTGTTCTGCTTCCTCCATTCTACTTGAGGCTTTTTCCATTCCCCTTTCTTCTTGATTGACTGTGTGTTATCATTCCTTTTCCGTTTCATCCTGTGTTTTCTTTAGTACTTCCATTTCCTTTTTGAGCTCCTCAATCTCTCTTGGTGCTCCTTTACTTCATTGGGTTGGCTTCCTTTTTCAGTGTTTCTACTTTCTTTCGGAGTTTGTTTTCTCTCCCTCTAGTTCTTTATGAAGTTGTTGTCCGTTCTTTAGTTCTTTCTGATTTTTGTCTTTGTATCCCTCTAGCTCCTTTTTGAGTTTTTCATTCTCTCTCTTTAGTTCTCTATATTCTTTATTTTTTTCTCCCTTATTTCTTCCGAGTTTTTCAATTTCAATCTGTTCCTTTAGTTCTTTCTGATGTTTGTCATTGTATCCCTCTAGGTCCTTTTTGAGTTTTTCATTCTCTCTCTTTAGTTCTCTGAATTCCTCTTTATGCTCTTTAATTTCTCTGCATAGGTCTGCAATTATTACTCTAAGATCTGTTCCTTGGGTCTCCTCCAAGGGGTTCCCATTGTAGCTGTCTCCTACAGGTTTGGTAGAGCTTGGTGCAGGATTATCCTGTGCCTTTCCCATGTTGTCCCTTCGTCATGTCCCTGGCATGTGGGCTTCCCTTATGTGGTTTAGATCACAAATAGTGGACGGTTTTGCTTTCCTCCTTCAGATGCCTTTTTTTGTTGTTGTTCCCTTTCCTCCTCCTTGTTTATGGAGTATGGACTTGTCTACTTTTCAATTTTGTTGCTATATTGGATATTGGAAGCCAAAGCACTCTTCTCTTCTTGTTCTGAAGGTTCTCCAAAAAAAAGAGTCCACTTGGATTCTCACCGATGGCGGGGGGGGGCGGTTATGCATGATCTAGCCCGCACCCTGGCAGCCTGCCCAAAGGCGCAGCCGCACTGGCCTTGTCCCGACTCTCTGGACCCTCTGGCCCAGCACCCGGGTCCCGCCCACAAGGCCCCAGACCCGGGAAGGACCCAGCTCCCAAGCTACTTGCCCAGGTGATTTCTGGGTAGCCTGCCCAAAGGCACAGCCGCACTGGCCTTGTCCCGACTCTCCAGACCCTCTCCATTATGTATTTCTTTGTTCTATGAAAAGGAGGTAAGGAGTTCTCTCATATTAAAACTTTGCAGCCCCTGGAAGGTAAGTTTAGGACTCATTATAAACAGTTGTTCCAAATAGGATCCACAGAGATGTTTGATGTCTGTAGCAATCTGAGGCTTTTCTTCATTTTAATGCTTAGATGGGCCATCTTCTTTGCTGGTATTTCTTGGTACATCCTGCAAAATGTAAAGATGTATCTTTTCATTCTCAGCCAATAAGTTGATGACGTTTGACCTGTGGGAACATACAAATCTTTTCCCATAGTTAGTTTTAATGTTTAAATTGAGAATTTGACAAAAAGTTTTAATATATAACTGTATTCACCCCCGTTTTATTTTAGGTGTTTAATTTTTGAAGCATGAGTCTCAAAAAGGCAGTTGTATTACACATATAAATAGGCAGGAATTAAGGTGTAAATGTCATTAAATTTGCCCAAGCTGTTTTGGGTGACTGTATGCTGTTAATTTGGGAAATGAGCCTAATTCCTTAGGTTTAATTATCCTACAGATAAAAGAGAAAGCTACAAGATGATATTGTATAACACAGAAAATAGAGAACGTTTGTATATGTTAATCCCAAGATTATTGTTATACAGATTTTAAGTAGAACAAATGTGGACAACAATTTATATTTCCACTTAACTTAGATGTATTACCGTTTTTATTAAAACCTTTAAACCAATGTTGTTTTATATCGATATTTTTACGTTTACTGAGTCCTAAAATACCATGCAGATTGTAAACAGAGTTTGGGCAAAATTGGATACTTGTTAAACTCACATCAATTACATATATATTAATCAAATATAGACCCGAGTCCCTCTCCCACCCCTCCCACCCCTACAGTTTGACCACTTCAGTCAGTTTTTGATGTAGTCTTTCTGTTGTTGTTCTTTCCAATATGCATCCCTCCCCACAAGAAGTATTTACAATTTGGTTATTGATGCTATCATCCACAGATGAGGGATACCATTCATCGTTTGTTTTTCTGGGACTGTGTTACTTCACTCAGCATCATGTCTTCTAGTTCCATCCATTTACCTGCAAAGTTCATGATGTTTTCTTTCTTTACTGCTGCATAGAACTCCATTGTGTACATGTACCATATTTTCTCTAACCACTCATCAGTTGAGAGGCATTTGGGTTGGTTCCAGGTTTTTGCTCTTGTGAACAGAGCTGCAATAAATATAGCTTTGCATGTATTTCTGCAGTAAGATGAGTCTTGTGGGTATATACCCAAGAGTGCTATAGCTGGGTCAAATGGCAAGCTCATTTTGAGTTTTCCAAGGGTTCTCCACATTACTTTCCATAGTGGCTGTACAAGTTTACATTCCCACCAGCAATGGATGAGTGTTCTCCTTTCCCCACAACCTCTCCAGCACTTGTCATCATTTGTTTTCTTGATCATAGCCAGTCTTATAGGAGTGAGATGCTATCTTAAAATGGTTTTAATTTGCATTTCCCTAATTATTAGTGATGTTGAACATTTTTTGAGATGTTTCTCAGCCATCACTAATTCCTCCTTTGTGAAATCTCTCTTCAGCTCTTTGCTCGCTCCATCTTTTGAGAGATTCATTTGTTTTCTTCTTTGTTTTTGAGCGTTTTTATTACTCTGGAAATCAATGCATTGTCCAGATGTTATCTGCAGTGAAGGTTCCCTCCCATTCGTGGGTTTCTCTTCCACTTTCCTTGATGTTTCTTTGATGTACATAACGCTTTTGAGTTGGAGAGGTCCCAGTTTTGTCAATTTCTTTGCAGCTGCTGTCTGATTTAGGAAGTCTTTTCCTTGCCTATGTTCTTTAGTCTGCTGCCACACTTTTCTTCTCATACCTCACACGTTTTAGGTTTCACGTTGAGGTCTCTTAATCCATCTGGGAATTGAACTTTTGTACAGGTCGTAGAGTAGGGTTTTAATTTCATTCTTCTAAGGTGGTGATCGAGTTTTGACCAACACCATTTTCTGAGATGTTCTTTCCCCATTGTGTCTTCTTGGCCCCCTTTGTCGAATATGAGGTGGCGAAATTAAATGTCTCAGCGTTTGAGTCTTCGTTTTTGTTCCATTGAGTCAACTGGTGTCGTTTTTTGCCAGTTACCAAGCTGTTTTTATGCTATAGCCCTGTAGTACTAGTTTTAGTCTGGTATAGAGACCCCCCCCCCCATTGCTCTTTTCCCTCGTGTTTTTGCTATTCCGGGTCTTTGTTTTTCCAAATGTACATTAAGTACTTTTTTTCCAAGCCTTTGAGAATAACTCTTGGGGATTTTTAATTGGGCGATGATTGCCATAAAATCTGTACCAAGCAGTTTGGGTAAAAGGACCTTTTTATTGTTATTTTCCCAATCCAGAGCATGGGAGGTTTGTCCATCTTCTGATGTCTCTTCAATTCTCCTTCTTCAGGCGTTTATCAATTTTGTTAGAGATCCTTGGTGTCTTTGGTTAGGTTGTGTTCCTAGCCTTTATGGTGTTTTGAGGCTCTTTTGATGTGTGAAGGTCTCCTTGTTCCTTCTTCACGTTGCTTTGTTGTTGGTATAAAGACAAGGACTACAACACTTTTTCCTAGATTTATTTGTGTTTTCCTGCCACTTTACTGAAGTTTCTAGAGTTTTCTGGTGGAGTTCTTAGATCCATATTCAGTAATTGATCATATCATCAGCAAAAAAGTGATACTTTTGGCTTTCTTCTTTTCCAATTCAGTAGTCCTTTAAGTTTCTTTTCTTGCCTTATTGTCCCAAGCAAGTTTTCAATCATGTAGTGGAAAAGGAGTGTACACGGGAGGCAACATTTTCGCGTTCCTTACATTTAAGGGGAATGCTTCGTGTCGTTTCCCCATTTTAGTTGGATATGGCTGTAGGTTTCTCATCTGGCATTGATTACATTGAGGAATGATCCCTCCAATTCCAATTCCCTGAGGACTTTAAGCATGAAGGATTGCTGGATTTGTCAAAGCTCTTTTTCTAGCATCGTTAAGATGATGGGTGGTTTTTGGTCTTCATTCCTTTATGTGCTTGATGAGTTTACTGATTTTCGTTATGTTGAACCATCCCGCATCTCCGGTATGAATCCAACTTGTCATGATGGATGATCTTCTTGATGTAGGTCGTATGCGTTTTGCCAGTCTCCTGTTTAAACTTTGGCATCTGTGTTCCTAGGGAGATGGTTCTATAGTTTCTTTTTTGGCTTGTATTCTTTGCCGTGTTTTGGTATAAAAGATTAGATGCTGGCTTCATGAAGGATTCTGGGAGAACGCTCTCTGGTTGTATCCTTTCTAACACCTTAGTAGTAATGATTGTAGCTCTTTGAAATATTTTATAGGAATTCTGCCATGAAACACATCGGGCTGGGGCATTTTCTTGGTTGGGAGGCTTTTATTACATTGTTCAATTTCTTCATATATTATTGGTCGATTTAATTTTTCTTTCGCTGTTGATCTCTTCTTGGTTGAGCTTTGGTCAATTCCCAGGATTTCAGATATTCATCCATTTCTTCTAGGTTTCAAAAATTAGTACAGTATAAGCTTTTGAAGTATCCGTATGATTTTCTGAGATCTTTTAATTGTCTGTTGTGATATTTCCGCCTTCATCAAATTTTTCTATTGCATTTGGAGTGGTTACTTTCTTTTCTGGGTAACCTGGGCTAGAGGTCTTGTTTTCTGTTTATTCTCTCAAAGAACCAACTTTTGCTTCATTGATTTTTGTACAGTTTTTCATTTGTTTCTCATTTCAATTGATCTCTGCTTTGATTTTTGTTGATTTCTTCCTTGTCTGCTGCGTTTAGGCGTTCATTATGTTGTTGCCTCTCAAGTATTTTTAGCTGCAGTGTTAGATCATTTCACTGTGCTCTTTCGTTTTGTTTTTTTAGATGTAGGCACTTAGGGCTATAAAATTCCTTCTTAGCAGGGGTGATAGATGGACCTAGCACGCTTAAGCGCACGACATGCTCTTACAGAGGACCCGGGTTCGATCCCCGCACCCAATGGTGGGGAGAACTGTCCGAAATCCATCCCAGGGGAATCCGACACCCTCCTTCTGACCTCGCGGCATTGCACAACACGGGTGACTAGACTTGGCATGCCAGACCCAGTACATTCGATACACTTACAGAAATAAAAACTAAACATAAAAAAAATTAAAAAAATCCCCTTAGAACTTTTTTAAGCTGGGCGGTGGTAGCACATGCTTTTAATCTAGCATTGGAGGCAAAGGCAGGGGATCTTTGTTTTGTGAGTTCAAGGCCAGGCCTGGTCTACAGGGTGAGAGTCCAGTCCAGCTGGGGGCTACAGGCGAGACCCTTTGTCTCGAAAAGAAAAAAAAAAAAAAAAAAAAACGAATGCTTTTAAAGTGTCCCATAGGTTTTGTTGTGTTGTATTATCATTGTCTTTCAGTAGCAGGGATGTTTTATTTCTATTCTTTTTTCTTTCTTTATTTCATTCTCTTGACCCATTCGTTTATCCAGGAGAGTTTTGTTTAGATTCCATGTGTTTTATAGTTTAGGTCTTCTTGGTGTCTGATATTAAGGTTTTTTGCATGTGGTTGATAGAATGCATGAGATATATTCCAATCTTTTGGATTTGTTGATTTTTCCTGTCCCCGTATATGGTCTATTTGAGAGAATGTCCATATGTGCTGGTAGAAAGTGTATTACTCTTGTGTTTGAGTGGAATATTCGATAGATGTTGTGAGGCCCATTTGGTGTATTTTGTCATTCAGTTCAGATGTCTATCTTTATCATTTGTCCTCTTGATATGTCAAAGACACTTCGTGGGGTATTGAATGTCCCAACTATTAGTGTGTCTAGGGTTAATCTGTGCCTTGAGATCCTGAAGAAGTTGTCTTTTATAAAGTTTTGGTGCCACCCGAGTTTGGTGCAATATATTCATAATTGTGAAATTTACATACGTCAATGTTCTTCTTTAATAAAGATCGTAATGGCTCCTTTTTGCTCTCTTTGATTTCTTTGCTTCACAGTCTATTTTGTCTAATATTAATTAGCAAAAACCTGCTTTCTTTTTTGTACCATTCTTTGAAATATTTTTTCCATCCCTTCACTTTAAGAGTGGTGCCTATCCTTATATTGAGTGGGTTTCTTGTAGACCAGCATACAGAGGTTTTGTTTCCTATCCATTCTCCCAGTCTATGACTTTTGAGTGGGAAGTTTTTGTCCTATCTAATAGTATAAGGAATAACTTGAAAGTGGAATGTTGCTTCCTTACCTTATTATCATTTTGATATTTTTTAGTTCTCCGATTTTACTCCTAACTGGTTATTTCTTTTATTAGTTTTTTCTGTTTTTGGATTTCTTCTTCCTTCCCTCATCCTTCTTCCTTTTCAATTGCTTCAAGTATTTATGAAGAGTTTTGGTTTTTTCGGACAGTATTCTATCATCTTGTTTTGTCATGGAAGATTTTTCTCTACTCCTTCAACTATAATCAACTTTTTGCTGGGGTATAGTATCTGGGCTTGGATCCTAGTCCAACACATGGGAAATGCTTTGCTCCACACTGAATGTTTGCTCATGTTTATTGCTTTCATTGGTTGTGCTGAAGAGTCAGTGTATTCTGATGGGTTTCCCTGTGTCTGTTGACTTGTTTTTCCTTTTGTAGCGCTATTCTAGTAATATTGCTCTCTTGTTTTGGGCATCTAGTCATTTTTCTAATTTTATTTATTTCCGTATGTGTATGACATGTTATTGTTTCTGCACTGCACAGTCTAGTTGACCGTGGACATGCAATGCCGCGGAGGTCAGAAGAGGGTGGTATTGGAACTCCCTGGAACTGAATTCTCCTGGAATTGGAGTTTCGCAAAAGCTGGCTCTCCAGACCACCATTGGGTGCTGGGATCAAAACCCGGGTCCTCTGCAAGAGCGGTTGGTTGCTCTTAACCGCTAGGCCATCTCTCAGTGCATGGGCACTAGCATTTAATATGATATGGTGTGGGGATTTTCTTTTCTGAACTTGTCTATTGGAGTCCTGTGTGACTGGCGGGATTGGTGATGGGCGTTTTGTGGTTGTGGCTGGGGGGTGTTTCGAGTGGGACATATTGAGGCTGTGAAAGATGCTGATCAATGCATAGCTTGAGGGTCCTATCCTGCTATGGTCCTATGGAGGGGAGGATGATCTGTTCATCAGTGTCCAGATTTGCCTGGTTAGTGCATTTTGTGTTTTTTAAATTTTTCATAATCTTATTTGATACTTTTTAATCATTCTGTGTATTATGTTCTAGGTTTGATCTCCTTTTTCTCTTTCCTCCATCTCTATTCTGAGGCTTTTTCCTTTCCTCTTCTTCTATTGCACGATGAGCGTTTATTTTCCTTTTTCATTTCATCTGTGATTTTTTAGCTATTTCCATTTCCTTTTTGAGCTTCTCAATCTCTTCTTGTGCTCCTATTGTTGGTTGGCTTCCTTTTTTCAGTTGTTTCTACTTCTTCTGGGTTTTTTTTTTATATCTCTCTCTCTATTTCTTTCATGGATTTTGTCATCCTTCCTTTAGTTTGTTCTGATGTTTGTCATTGTATCCCATCCCTCTAGGTCCTTTGTGAGTTTTTCACTTCTCTCTCCTTAGTTCTCTGACTTCTTTAATTTTCTTTATTTCTCTGCAGAGGTCTGCAATTACTCCTCTAAGATCTATTTCTTGGGTCACCTCCTATGGGCGTATCCCACTTATCAGCTTCTCCTACAGGGTTGGTAGACTTGGTGCAGGATTATCCTGCACCATTTCCCATGTTATCTCTTCTTGCCGTGTCCCTGGCATGAGGGTTTCCCATTTTTTTTTTTTGTGGACTGGACATTCTGATGCCACGACACAAAGTTTTTCACTTGTTAGGAGTGTGGTTTTGTTGACACTTCAGAGCATTTTTTTTCGTTCCTTCCTACCTCTTGATCTGGAGTATTGACTGTCTACTTTTTTTTTCTTTTTTGGTTTCAGGCTTTCAATTTTGTTTTTATTGGATATTGGAAGGTCCTAAGTCACTCTTCCTTTCTGTTCTGAAGGTCTCCAAACAAATCCACTTGAACCATCATCAATTTTCCCCAGTTTGGGGGGGGGGTATGCCTGACCATTCGCCTTGCCCCCTGTACCTGTCTGGGCGAGTTTAGGATTCTCCTTGCTTCAGGAGCACCCCACACAAGACACACAATGGCACTGACACCAAACCCACCTGGCACCAACTGCAAACGTGAAAGGTGGCTCTGCCAGACAGCCACCCCCCTACAAGGGGTTGAGTTTGAGCCTTTTCCGCAAACTAGAATCTAACCTACCCTCAAATTACCTGGTCTGGAGTCGCCTAAGTTTCAGGAGCACCCCACAGAAAGAACGATGCACACACCATGCCTGAACCAACCCACCTCGGCCCGGCTGCAAAGGTGAGGGCCTCTAAAGATGGTCTCTTAATGGGCATGTGGGGTGCTGGAATCAAACCTGGGTCTTCTGCACAGAGCGTCTGGTGCTCTTAATGCTGAGCCATCTCTCAACCCTGTTGTATCTTATTTCATTTGGAGACACAATTATACATACATGATACATATTATGATAAAGTCACAGAATTATTTTCTACTATGAATTTCTACTTATTTATATAAGTAAATATTTATCAAGATATGAATGGTGCAAATAAAAGCCATCCTGATTATTTCTATTGAAAAAGCTATGCAATTCAAACACATCTGATTTATATTGATTAAAAATTTTGCCCTGAGAGAAAACACTTATTTGCTCTATAACATTGTTAAGCATCACAAATAAAATTAGAAGATAAATTGTCATTGTTTCTTCATGCTGTAAATTAGATGGCTCACCATGTAGAGAAAATGACTTCTTGATGTTTGGGTAGCTTAAAATTTGAGTTGTAATTTAGGCACAGTTATGTGTTTCTCATCATAATTTCAGGATCTAGGATTAGACCACATGTTTTCATCTTGAGTTAAGTTAGACAAAAGAAAATCCAGTTCATTCAGTAAATGAAATTCACGAAACAGCAACTGGCTTTGCCCTAAATATAATTGTTGTCAGCTCTTTTATAACTGTGTCATTTAGGAAACCTCCTACTTTGTATTAGAAACTGTTCATTTATTTTTATTTTTTTAATTTTTTTAATTTTTAAATTAATTTATTTATTTCGTATGTGTACGAATTTACTGTCTGCATTGCAAGTCTGTGCACCCGTGTCGTGCAATGCTGCGGAGTACAGAAGTGGAGGTGGTTTCCCTTGGAAATGGAGTTCTTCTGGAATTGGAGTTTAGATGGCTCTCGGCCGCCATGTGGGTGCTGGGGATCAAACCCGGGACCTCTGCAAGAGCGGTCAGCGCTCTTACCTTCTAGGCCATTTCTCCACCAGAACTGTTCATTTTTAAACCATCTAAGTATATCTAATAAAATATTCTTTTTGAAATTGATGAAATCCTTTGCATCACATTGAAACTCCTGATTCAGTTTAGATTGAAAGGTTGATCACCATTGCAGGTAGTTATGAGATTTGTTTTTCTTTTCAAGAAATGAGGTCTAGATAATACAGAGTGAGCCTCTTTACAAAATGAAAAAAATAAGTAGTCAAATTGCGGCTCTTATTTCATGTTGCTAGAATGTCTGGTGTCTAGCTGATCTAGTATTTGAAGTATTTTTTCTCTCAGAAAACTGTGGGTGTTTCTCTGCAGTATTTGTAGAGATCAGGCATCCTATGTCTAACATGTCTCCTCATTAGGCATTAGGTACAAGGCTTCTGGGTGTTTCCAAGCACTTGGATATTATTCCAGTGTTACTACCATTGTTAGAATAAACAAGTTTAAAACACATATGCTATTTGACAAAAATCTCCTAGCTACTTTCTGTGAGATATTAATATCAGGAAACATACTTATTATTGCCACTGATGTAGCTACATTAAAGTGTGCTCCTTTTTTTTCTGAAAAAAAAATCACATGGCCTCTTAAAATGATTTTCTTCATCTTCATTTTGTCCAGTAGGAGTCAAGACACTGACCAGCGTCATATTTGTCTTCCATTTATCACACTTTGAAGTTTCTTTGGACTTTATTTATTTATTTATTTATTTTTTATTATTTATGATTTTAGTCTTTTGAGACGGGGTTTCTTGTAGCCCGCTGTCCTAGAACTCACTCTGTAGACCAGGCTGGCCTTGAACTCACAAAGCTCTGCCTGCCTCTGCTCCTCACCGCGTGCTTGCTAGGATTAAAGGAGTGCACCACTAAGCCAGGCTGGACCATCTTAATTTTCTCAACCTAACATGGGTTTTTACCAAGATCCACTTTCAGTCAATTCTTCCTGACACTTAGATGTCAGCAATAAAAATTCACTTCTCAGAGAAGCCTTCCTGTTCTTTCAGACTAGGGAAACTATCTCTGTGTATTGTCTGACAATGCTAATGTGTCTTTTCACCATGTTTCCTTTCTTATGCGTGTTTCATTGGTGCAGTTCTTCTTTTTGTTTTTCTCTCCACCAGGTATAAGCTCCATGAAATCTCCATCCATCCCTTAATGATGTCCTTGTTGTCTGTGAACATGTTCCTGCCATGGGAAAAGCTACTTAGTGCCATTAAGTTAAGGATCTTTGGATGGGTTGTTAACCTTGGCCAGCACAGTTGAAGCACTGTCATCCTTATGATACAGGTAGGAACGTGAGAGTTCGAATCAGAGAAGAGTACATAGAAACACATCACAGAAAGGTTTGAACATGTTGCACTTTAGATATTGATGGAAGAAAGGGTCAAAAATAGGGACTTCTTACAGCTTTTGTGATCTGGAAAGGGCAAGGAAATAGTTTCTCTACTAGAATCTGCAGGTGGAATCTGCTTATACTGATCCATTTTGATTTCTGACCTGTACAACTGCAAGGTAAAAAACAAAAGCAAATATATCAACCACAAAAAGAGTGCTTTGTGTGTTGTTTTTTGGCTTTTATTTTTATAAGAGTACTATTTGTCACAATTTGTTCTAGCTGCAGGAGGAACCTAATGTGAGAAAAAAAGAGTTTTGTGAAAATTGTTATGGATGGCACAACGTGAAGAATCAGAGCAAAGGTATTTCAGTTTAGTGCTGTGATCTCCATCCAGGAGTCTTTGTGGCTGCTAGGGATTAGAGCATCAGATCTTTCTCAGCTTAGGATAGAAGGAAGCAACAGTAACTGTTCATAGGTGTGCTGAGGTAAGTTAGACAATAGTAAATACAAAGGGATTGAATATGCACTTACAGATGGCATAATACTGATAAGTGTTTAAAAGACGATCGTTGGGGGACTGGAGATATGGATGAACAATTAACAACACTGGCAGTTCTTGAAGAAAATCTGAGTTCTATTCCCAGTACTTACATGGTGGCTAACAACCATCTGTACTCCATTCCCTGGGGATCCTGATGCCCTCTTCTCTCCTCCTCATGCCCTTGCATGGCACATTTCACTGCATACAGGACACTCATATGCGTATATTATATATATATTATATATATATATTTAATCAAAATTCCTAAAAACTTTAGATTTTTAGCTGTTAGACTCCACTGACATGTGAAAGTGTGAGGATATACAACATTCTAGTGATTCTATTAATAAACTATCTATAAACTCTTAAGCCTACAAAGGATACTATCATTCTAACTCAAAATATAAAAGTATTTCTAATGTGCTACAGCTATGTAAAACTATTTAAGCTATTACACTTTTAAAGTGCAATAAATATATTGCCAATGTGTAAGTATCAAAGGAGCATGAAATAGATGATTTGTTTTAATGAGAATTAGTTGGAACAAGTATCCAGCAGGGAACAAGTTTTAAATTAGTTGTAAGCACTGTCCAAAGAGAACAATTGGCCCTGCTCAGAATAACATGATTGAACTTGCTGCAGTGTATCCAGGATAATGCTTTCTGCTGTTTGCATTACTTTTCCTAGATTTAAATGTATAAATTGTTTCAGCATGGATTTTCCTTTAGGTACTAACACTATCCACCCCTGTCTACCCCTGTCCACCAATGTCCACTCCTGTCCCCTGGAAATCGGCTGAACACTACAGGATGTCTGAATCCATGTGAATGCCACTTAATCTACTTGCCCATCACCTTATACAGAGTACAAGATGCCATTCTCTCCCAGGAGGCCTGCATTCAGTTGGTAATAAAGAGCAAAGCTAAGATCCTTAGAACTGGCACTAGGACCAGGCTATGCTTGTTTGTCAGTGTATGAGAAGATAAAGGGACCGAAGCAGTTTCCTCCCACAAGATAAATTATCTTAGTTCTGTAATACAAGAAGAGCCCATGGGTATCAACTTTACCTCTGTCTCTCCCAACCTTGCAAGCCTGAGCTTTTTTTTTTTAATTCATCTAGTTAGTACATTTCTAAGGGCCAGAATCTATATTATGTGCCTTCCCAATACAGTAAACAAAACAGACACAGTCCTTGATCTTATGTAGTTTGAAGTTTAGTCTGGGAGACAGTTAATGAACTAGTGAATGAATAAATAACTGTGCAGCCACATTTATAAAAACAATTTAACAGACTGCCTGGAGAGAATGTACGAGGATACAATCCCATTTCATCTTGTGTAGTCAAGAAACACATTACTATTTGAAGAGAATGGTATTTAAGTTGGGTCCCAAATGAAGAAGCCACACCATGATACCTAGCAAGGTGTTTCAGGCCACAGAGGCACTTTGAGTGGACAAAAAGTGAGTGAATCACAAGGAAAATTAGAAAAGTAGTCTGGAAAACAATGCCAGAGAAACTAAAAGCAAATGGATAAATTAAAGGAAGATGAATCTAGTAGATTTTTTTTTCTAAATCGGTGGGAATAAAAACAGTCAGTTTTTAATCATGGCCTGCACTGACAAAAGCACAGGTTCCAATTAAAATTCACTGAATTCGAAAGTAAAGGGGAACTTGAGAACAGTTGTGGAAGTAAAGCTTGCCTTAAATTTCTTCCCAATCTTATAATTCTCACAGCACAGTGAAGTACCTAGCAATAAATACTGAGTAAATGCCCAGTTCATAGGTAGAAAGCAGGAAGGGGAATAGGAGACAGTGGATGTGGGTGAGAAAAAGGAAGTGATAAAGAAAAAAGTAGGCAATATGTTGTCTTCACTACCAAAATATAGAATAACAATGGAGAAAGTATTTTGGAAGCAAGTGTGGATGTAGGTCATGGAACTAGCAAAGATTCATGAGAAAAGAAAGAGAGGCTTTAAAGAAGAGGCTGGGGAAGGTGATAGAATATCTGTGATGTGGAAAGGAAAACAGAAATATTAAGAGAAGTTTAGATGGGCAGTGTGGGAGGAAGAACAACTACAGCAAAGCATGCATAAACATTCCATAAGGAAACCTGTTCCTTTGTACCTAATTAAAAATATTAATTAATAAAAGTGTGGATGCACACAGGGGACTGCATGCACTTTACAGGGAAATTCTTCTTAAAAAGCACTTTGCAGAGATTGAATTAGAGATCAATATTCAAATATTCATGGTTTAGCATTAATATTTCATAAGCATTTGATATAAATGAGAAGAAGCATAACCTCATTGAACATTAGTTTCACTATTTATAAAATGGGACCAGCAATACCATCTACCTCATTGGGTTCATGTGACTAGTAATAACTAATATTTCTACATTGCTTAATGTACCAGCAAACATATAGAAAACATAGTGAAAATAACAAGGGTAATGATGATTCAAACTGTGATAAAGAAAAATGGAAAATATGCCTTTTGTTCCAATGACAATTTCTTTCACAATAAAGAACATTAAATTTTTTCATGATTAACATTCTCGTTACAATCTTTTATCATCTTAACATTCAGATTGTTTTGTTGTTGTTGTTGTTGTTGTTCTTATTGCTGTTGTTACTCACAGCTTTAACCTCAGCACTATGGAAACAAATACGGGGGATATTTGTGAGATCAAGGGTAGCCTTGGTCTACATAGCAAGTTCCAGGTTTAGCTGGCTGTTACGGCGACAATTGTCCCAAAAACAAAACAAACAAAACAAAAACAAAAAAAAAAACAAAACAAAAAGCAACAAGAGTCCTGGGAGTGTTGGTGCACACCTTTAATCCTAGACTTGGGAGGCAGAGGCCGACAGATCTTTGTGAGTCAGGCCAGGTGGTCTACAGAATTGAGTTCCAGGACAGCTGGCTACAGTGACACCCTGTCTCAAAAAGGGACCAAAAAAAACTAAATAAAAGCAACAAGAGCAACAACCACCCCAGAACTTTAGTGATTGATAGAAAGTATGGCTTACACCCTATTTTAATAAGCACACTATTTTAGCAAACTTAATTATTCATAACTGCATTACCTTTTGGCTGAAGCTCACAAATAAGCACTGTCACACCCACAGTGAAGGAATGAAATAATTTTCCCATGTACGTTCATGGCACTCAGTGTGGGCACTTGCTTTCCCAAGCTTTTCTCTTTCATGCTTATATTATTTCATGCTATACTGTCTCCAGAAACCTAATCATTAATCTACTGAATTTCTGGGGAAACAATGATTTTGACAACTAAGTCCAAATTTCACAAATTAAAATTAGCAACACTTCATAATCCTTAAAAAGGGAAATACCTCAGGCAAATAGTGTTTATATAAATCACCAAGGACATTTCCTTAGCTCTGCAGTGGTCAAATATTTATGATATAGTGGGTTTCATATGGACATCGCCGAGTGCTAGGATGAAAAGGAGTGGAAAAAAAAATCAAAGAGGAGTAATTAAAAAAAAAAAAAGGACTAGCCGGACTTGGGAGGCAGAGACAGGGTGGATCTTTGGGAGTTTTCCAAGGCAAGCCTGGTCTAACAGAGTGATGTTAGATCATTCACTTGTGCGCGTTCTGTTTTTTTTGATTGTAGGCACTTAGTGCTATAAAATTCCCTCTTAAAGGGGGGCTGGAGAGATGGCCTAGCAGTAAGAGCACCGACCGCTCTACAGGACCCGGGTCGATCCCAGCACCCACATGTGGCCGAGAACTGGTCCGAAACTCCCCAGTTACAGGGGAATCCGACACCCGCTTGCGGAACCTCCGGCATTGCACAACACGGGTGCACAGAATTGCATGCAGACAGTACATTCATACACATACAAGAAATAAATAAAATTAAAAAAATTAAAAAAAATCCCCATCTTAGACTTTTTTAGCTGGGCGTGGTAGCAACGGCTTTTAAATCCTAGCACGAGGGAGGCAAAGGCAGGCGGATCTTTGTTTTGTGAGTTAAAGGCCAGCGGGTTCTACAGAGTGAGTAACCAGGCCAGCTGGGCCCAGGGAGACCCTGTCTCGAAAAGAAAAAAAAAAAAAAAAAAAAAAAAAGAACTTAACTGCTTTTAAAAGTGTCCCATAGGTTGTGTTGTGTTGAATTATCATGTCTTTTCAGTAGCAGGATGTTTTTTATTTCTTATTTCGTTTCTTTTCTTTATTTCTCCTTGCCATTCGTTATTCAGGAGAGTTTTGTTTAATTTCCATGTGTTCTTCTAGGTTTTAGGTCTTATCCTGGTGTCGATGTTGAGTTTTATTGCACGGTGGTCTGATAGAAGCGTGATATTTTTCAATCTTTTTGGATTTGTTATTTTTTTCCTGTATCCCAGTAGATGGTCTATTTTGGAGATGTTCCATGAGGTGCTGAGGAGAAAGTGTATACTCTTGTGTTTGAGTGGAAATATTCGATAGATGTCTGTAGGGTCCATTTGGTGTATTTTGTCATTCAGTTCAGATGTCTCTCTTTATCATTGTCCTCTTGATCTGTCTAAAGAACTTAGTGGGGTAATGGAAGTCCCCGACTATTAATGTAATGGGTTAATCTGGCCTTGAGATCCTGAGGAGTTGTCTTTTATATAAAGTTTTGGTGCACCAGAGTTTGTTGCTATATATTCATAATTGTGAGATCTTCTCACCAATTGTTCCTTTAATAATAATGAATGGCTCTTTTTGTCTCTTTTGATTTCTTTGCTTCAAAGTCTATTTTGGTCTAATATTAAAGTAGCAAACTGCTTTCTTTTGTACCATTTTCTTAGAATATTTCTTCCATCCCTTCACTTTAAGTTGTGCTATCCTTTTTGAGATGGTTTCTTGTAGAAGCATACAGATGGTTTTTGTTTCCTAATCCATTCCTCCCAGTCTATGACCTTTTGATTGGGCAAGTTTTTGTCCAGTATATTTTAAGGAATAATTGAAAGATGGATGTTTGCTTCCTTTCACCCTATTATACATGTGGATTTGTTAGCCTCTGATTTTGCTCCGATGGTTATGTTTTTATTAGTTGTTCTTCCTAGTGCTTGGGAATAGTGTTCTCAGCTCTTCTTCCGTTCAAATTGCGTAAGTAATTTTGAAGTTTTTGGTTTACCGGACAGTATCCGATCATCTTTTTTATGCCATGGAAGATTTTTTCTCTCTCCCTCACTATAATCAACTTTTTTGCTGAGTATAGTATTCGGGTTGGCATCCATAGTCCATTAACACAGGAAATGCGTTGCTCTCTGTTCTTCTTGCTTTCATGGGTTTGGTGCTGAGAAGTCATTTGTAGTTCTGATGGCTTTCCCTGTGTGTGACTTGTTTTCTTTTGTAGCTCTCAGAATATTGTCTTTGTTTGGGCATCTAGCATTTTTTAATTTTATTTATTTCAGTATGTGTATGAATGTATTGTACTGCATGCAAGTCTGTGCACCCGTGTCATGCAATCCGCGGAGGTCAGAAGAGGGTATTGGACTCCTTGGAACTGAAGTTCTCCTGGAATTGGAAGTTTCAATGGTTCTCAGCCACCTGGTGGGTGCGGGGGATCAAACCCGGGTCCTCTGCAAGAGCGGTTGGTGGCGCTCTGTAACGATAGGCCATCTCTCCAGTCCTGGGGCATTAGCATTTTTAACTATGATATGGTGTGGGGGAATTTCTTGTTCTGTTCTGATCTTATCTATTTGGAGTCCTTTGTGCTGCTTGTATTTGTATGGGTTTGTCTATTTTAGTTTGGGAAATTTTTATCAATCTAGTATTTCTGTTTAAAGATCTTATAAATGCCGATTCTCTTGAGGTTCTTCTCTCTTTCTCTATTCCTATGATGTGGAGGCTTGAAATCTTTTCACAGTGTCCCATATTTCCTGGTTGTTGCCTTTTGTGTATTTTTTAAAATTTTCATATCTTTACTTGAGATTTTTAATTATTCTGTGTTATGTTTTCTAGGTGGTGATATCCGGTGTTTCTGCTTCCTCTATTCTATTTTTGAGGCTTTTTTCCTTTCCTTTCTTCTATTGATTGGATGAGCGTTATATTTCCTTTTTCATTTTCACCTTGTGTTTTCTTAGTATTTCCATTTCCTTTTTGAGCTTCTCAATCTCTCTTGGTGCTCCTTACTCCATTGGTTGGCTTGGCGGGCCTTTTTCAGTGGTTCTATGTCCTTCTGGAGTTTTTTTTTTTATATCCTCTCTCTCTATTTCTTTCTGGAGTTTGGCATTCTCTTCCTTTAGTTTGTTCTGAGTTTGTCATTGTATCCTCCCTCTAGGTCCTTTTGAGTTTTTCATTCTCTCTCCTTAGTTCTTCCTCTGACTTCTGTTCCTTTATTTTCTTTAATTTCCTTTCTCTGCAGAGTTCCTGCAATTAATACTCCGCTAAGATCTATTTCTTGGGTCACCTCTAGGGGGATCCCATTATAGCTATCTCCTACAGGTTGGTAGACTTGGTGCCGGATTATCCTGCACCTTTCCCGTGTTATCCCTTTGCCGTGTCCCCACATGGCATGAGGTCCCATTTTTTTTTTTTTGCCTGCAGTCTGATTTTCCAGTCACCAATGTCTTTTCACTGTGTTAGAGGCTGGTTTGGCTTGCCTCCTTCCGATCCTTTTTTTTCCTTCCTCCCCTTGATTATGGAGTATTGACTGTGTCTAGTTTCAGGCTTTCAATTTTGTTTATATTTGGATTGGAAGTTCTAAGTCACTCTTCGCTTTCTTGTCTGAAGGTTCTCCAAAAAAATCCACTTGGTACTCTCTCCTCAGTTCCAGTTGGGGGGGGTATGCCTGACTTAGCCCATGCCCCAGGTACCTGTCCTGGAGCGAGTTTAGGACTCCTCTGCTTCAGGAGCACCCCACAAAAAGACACAATGGCAAACGGACCTAGACCCACCTTTCACCCACTGAAAAACGTGAAAGGTGCTCTCCCAGACAGCCACCCACTACAAGGGTTTAGATTTGAGACCCTTTTCCAGCAACTAGGAGTCAATCTACCCTAAATCTACCTGTCTGGAGCAAGTTCTGGGCTCCTGTGCTGCAGGAAACCCCCCTGCACAAAGACACAAAGGTGCTGGAACCAAACCCACCCCGGCCTGGCTGCAAAGGTGAAGGGCCTAAAGATGGTTCTTAATGGGCATGTGGGTGCTGGGAATCAAACTGGGTCTTCTGCAGAGAAGTCGGATGCTCTTAACTGCTGAGCCATCTCTCCAGACCCTGTGTGTCTTATTTCATTTCTTTGGAGACACATTAACATACATGATACATATTATGATAAAGTCACAGAATTATTTTCTACTATGAATTTCTACTTATTTATATAAGTAAATATTTATCAAGATATGAATGGTGCAAATAAAAGCCATCCTGATTTTTCTATTGAAAAAGCTATGCAATTCAAACACATCTGATTTATATTGATTAAAAATTTTGCCCTGAGAGAAAACACTTATTTGCTCTATAACATTGTTAAGCATCACAAATAAAATTAGAAGATAAATTGTCATTGTTTCTTCATGCTGTAAATTAGATGGCTCACCATGTAGAGAAAATGACTTCTTGATGTTTGGGTAGCTTAAAATTTGAGTTGTAATTTAGGCACAGTTATGTGTTTCTCATCATAATTTCAGGATCTAGGATTAGACCACATGTTTTCATCTTGAGTTAAGTTAGACAAAAGAAAATCCAGTTCATTCAGTAAATGAAAATTCACGAAACAACAGCAACTGGCTTTTTGCCCTAAATATTAGGTGGTTGTCAGCTCTTTTTATAACTGTGTCCCATTTAGACACCTCCTACGTTGTATTAGAACAATGGTCTTTTTATATTTTATTTTTTTAATTTTTTTAATTTTTTAATTAATTTATTTATGTCCTGTATGTGTACAATGTAATAGTCTGCATGCAAGTCTGTGCCCCGTGTCGTGCAAGGCTGGGCGGAGGGCAGAAGTGGGAAGTTGGTTTCCCCCTGGAACTGGAGTTCTCCTGGAGTTGGAGTTTTCAGACGGTTCTAGGCCAACATGTGGGTGCTGGGGATCAAACCCGGACCCTCTGCAGCGCGGGTCACGCTCTTAACCTCTAAGGCCATCTCTCCAGACCAGAACATGTTCATTTTAAACCATCTAGTATATCTAAAATATTTCTTTTTGAAATTTGATGCAATCCTTTGCATCACATTGAAACTCCTGATTCAGTTTAGATTGAAAGGTTGATCACCATTGCAGGTAGTTATGCAGATTTGTTTTTCTTTTCAAGAAATGAGGTCTAGATAATACAGAGTGAGCCTCACATACGGAACAAAAAAATACAGTAGTCAAATTGCGGCTCTTATTTCATGTTGCTAGAATGTCTGGTGTCTAGCTGATCTAGTATTTGAAGTATTTTTTCTCTCAGAAAACTGTGGGTGTTTCTCTGCAGTATTTGTAGAGATCAGGCATCCTATGTCTAACATGTCTCCTCATTAGGCATTAGGTACAAGGCTTCTGGGTGTTTCCAAGCACTTGGATATTATTCCAGTGTTACGACGACCATGTGTTAGAGTAAACAATTTTAAACACTATGCTATTTTGACAAAAATCTCCTAGCTACTTTCTGTGAGATATTAATATCAGGAAACATACTTATTATTGCCACTGATGTATGTAAATAAGTGTGGCTCCTTTTTTTTTCAGAAAAAAAATCCCATGGAAATCTTAACATGATTTTTCTTCATCTTCATTTGCCATTAGGAGTCAAGACACTGACCAGCGTCATATTTGTCTTCCATTTATCACACTTTGAAGTTTCTTTGGACAATTTATTTATTTATTTATTTATTTATTTATTTATTTATTTATTTTGAGTCTTTTGAGACGGGGTTCCTTGTAGCCAGCTGTCCTAGAACTCACTCGGTAGACCAGGCTGGCCTGACCTCACAAAGAGCTGCCGGCCCTCGGCTCCCCGAGTGCTGCTAGATTAAGAGTGCACCACCACGTCCAGGCTGGAGGACCATTCTTAATTTTCTCAACCTAACATGGGTTTTTACCAAGATCCACTTTCAGTCAATTCTTCCTGACACTTAGATGTCAGCAATAAAAATTCACTTCTCAGAGAAGCCTTCCTGTTCTTTCAGACTAGGGAAACTATCTCTGTGTATTGTCTGACAATGCTAATGTGTCTTTTCACCATGTTTCCTTTCTTCTGAGTGTTTCATATGTGCAGTTCTTTCCTTTTGTTTTTTCTTCACAAGTGTATAAGCTCCATGAAATCTCCATCCATCCCTTAATGATGTCCTTGTTGTCTGTGAACATGTTCCTGCCATGGGAAAAGCTACTTAGTGCCATTAAGTTAAGGATCTTTGGATGGGTTGTTAACCTTGGCCAGCACAGTTGAAGCACTGTCATCCTTATGATACAGGTAGGAACGTGAGAGTTCGAATCAGAGAAGAGTACATAGAAACACATCACAGAAAGGTTTGAACATGTTGCACTTTAGATATTGATGGAAGAAAGGGTCAAAAATAGGGACTTCTTACAGCTTTTGTGATCTGGAAAGGGCAAGGAAATAGTTTCTCTACTAGAATCTGCAGGTGGAATCTGCTTATACTGATCCATTTTGATTTCTGACCTGTACAAACGGAAAGGTAAAAAACAAAACAATATATCAACCACAAAAGTGATTTGTGTGGTTTGTTTTTTTTGGCTTTTAAAGTTTTTATAAGAGTACTATTTGTCACAATTTGTTCTAGCTGCAGGAGGAACCTAATGTGAGAAAAAAAGAGTTTTGTGAAAATTGTTATGGATGGCACAACGTGAAGAATCAGAGCAAAGGTATTTCAGTTTAGTGCTGTGATCTCCATCCAGGAGTCTTTGTGGCTGCTAGGGATTAGAGCATCAGATCTTTCTCAGCTTAGGATAGAAGGAAGCAACAGTAACTGTTCATAGGTGTGCTGAGGTAAGTTAGACAATAGTAAATACAAAGGGATTGAATATGCACTTACAGATGGCATAATACTGATAAGTGTTTAAAAGACGATCGTTGGGGGACTGGAGATATGGATGAACAATTAACAACACTGGCAGTTCTTGAAGAAAATCTGAGTGCTTTCCCATAACTTACATGGTGGCTAACAACCATCTGTAACTCCAGTTCCCAGGGGAGCTGTGCCTCTTCTCTCGCTCCTCATGCATTGCATGGCACTTTCCACTTGCAATACAGACACTCATATGCAGATATATAATATATATATATATATAGATATATAGTTCAAGTTTCCTAAAACTTTAGATGTTCTTGCGGTTAGAACTCCACTGACATGTGAAAGTGTGAGGATATACAACATTCTAGTGATTCTATTAATAAACTATCTATAAACTCTTAAGCCTACAAAGGATACTATCATTCTAACTCAAAATATAAAAGTATTTCTAATGTGCTACAGCTATGTAAAACTATTTAAGCTATTACACTTTTAAAGTGCAATAAATATATTGCCAATGTGTAAGTATCAAAGGAGCATGAAATAGATGATTTGTTTTAATGAGAATTAGTTGGAACAAGTATCCAGCAGGGAACAAGTTTTAAATTAGTTGTAAGCACTGTCCAAAGAGAACAATTGGCCCTGCTCAGAATAACATGATTGAACTTGCTGCAGTGTATCCAGGATAATGCTTTCTGCTGTTTGCATTACTTTTCCTAGATTTAAATGTATAAATTGTTTCAGCATGGATTTTCCTTTAGGTACTAACACTATCCACCCCTGTCTACCCCTGTCCACCAATGTCCACTCCTGTCCCCTGGAAATCGGCTGAACACTACAGGATGTCTGAATCCATGTGAATGCCACTTAATCTACTTGCCCATCACCTTATACAGAGTACAAGATGCCATTCTCTCCCAGGAGGCCTGCATTCAGTTGGTAATAAAGAGCAAAGCTAAGATCCTTAGAACTGGCACTAGGACCAGGCTATGCTTGTTTGTCAGTGTATGAGAAGATAAAGGGACCGAAGCAGTTTCCTCCCACAAGATAAATTATCTTAGTTCTGTAATACAAGAAGAGCCCATGGGTATCAACTTTACCTCTGTCTCTCCAACCTGCAAGCCTGAGCTTGATCATTAGGGTTCTCCACACTACTTTCCATAGTGGCTGTACAAGTTTACATTCCCACCAGTAATGGATGAGTGTTCCCCTTTCCCTACAACCTCTCCAGCACTTGGCAAAATTTGTTTTCTTGATCCTAGCCAGTCTTATCGAAGTGAGATGATATCTTAAAGTGGTTTTAATTTGCATTTCCCTAATTGTTAGTGATGTTGAACATTTTTTGAGATGTTTCTCAGCCATCACTAATTCCTCCTTTGTGAAATCTCTCTTCAGCTCTTTGCTCCATCTTTTGAGTGATTCATTTGTTTTCTTCTTTGTTTTTTGAGTAGTTTGTATACTCTGGAAATCAATGCTTTGTCAGATGTATCTGCAGTGAAGGTTTCCTCCCATTCTGTGGGGTTTCTCTTCACTTCCTTGATTGTTTCTTTTGATGTACATAAGCTTTTGAGTTGGATGAGGTCCCATTTGTCAATTTCCTTTGCAGCTGCTGTCTGATTTAGGAAGTCTTTTCTATGCCTATGTCTTGTAGTCTGCTGCCAACTTTTTCTTCTATCACCTCCCAAGTTTTAGGTTTCACGTTGAGGTCTTTAATCCATCTGGAATTGACTTTTGTACAGGTCGAGAGTAGGGGTTTAATTTCATTCTTCTACAGGTGGTGATCGAGTTTTGCCAACACCATTTTCTGAAGATGCTGTCTTTCCCCCATTGTGTCTTCTTGGCCCCCTTGTCGAATATGAGGTGGCTGAAATTATATGTGCTCAGGTTTGGATCTTCAGTTTTGTTCCATTGATCAACTGGTCTGTTTTTGTGCCAGTACCAAGCTGTTTTTATGACTATAGCCCTGTAGTATAGTTTGAAGTCTGGTATAGAGACCCCCCCCCCATTGCTCTTTTCACTCAGGGTTGTTTTGGCTATTCCGGGTCTTTTGTTTTTCCAAATGTAATTAAGTACTTTTTTTCCAAGCCTGTGATGAAACTCTTGGGGATTTTAATTGGGATTGCATTAAATCTGTACAAGAGTTTGGGTAAAATGGACCTTTTTATTGTTTATTTTCCCAATCCATGAGCATGGGAGGTTTGTCCATCTTCTGATGTCTTCTTCAATTTCCTTCTTCAGGGGTTTATAATTTTTGTTGTAGAGATCCTTGGTGTCTTTGGTTAGGTTTGTTCCTAAGCATTTTATTGTTTTTGAGGCTATTTTGAGTGTGAAGGTCTCCTTGTATTCCTTCTTCAGTTGCTTGTTGTTGGTATAAAGAAAGGCTACAAATTTTTCTAGATTTATTTTGTGTCCTGCCACTTTACTGAAGTTTCTAAGAGTTTTCTGGTGGAGTTCTTAGCATCCATTAAGTATATGATCATATCATCAGCAAAAAGTGATAGCTTTGCTTTCTCTTTTCCAATCAGTAGTCCTTTAAGTTTCTTTTCTTGCCTTATTATCCCAGCAAGTGTTTCAATCAATGTATTGAAAAGGAGTGGTGAACAGGGGGCAACCTTGTCGAGTTCCTACATTTAAGGGGAATGCTTCTGTCGTTTCCCCATTTAGTATGATATTGGCTGTAGGTTTCCTGTATATGGCATTGATTACATTGAGGAATGATCCCTCCAATCCAATTCCCTCTAGGACTTTAAGCATGAAGGGATGCTGGATTTTGTCAAAGGCTTTTTCAGCATCAGTTGAGATGATGGCGTGGTTTTTGTCTTTCATTCCATTTATGTGCTTGATGATGTTTACTGATTTTCGTATGTTGAACCATCCCTGCATCTCCGGTATGAATCCAACTTGGTCATGATGGATGATCTTCTTGATGTTAGTCTGTATGCGATTTGCCAGTCTCCTGTTTATAATTTTGGCATCTGTGTTCCTTAGGGAGATTGGTCTATAGTTCTCCTTTTTGGTTGTATCTTTGCCTGGTTTTGGTAAAAGATTGATGCTGGCTTCATTGAAGGATTCTGGGAGAACGCTCTCTGTTTGTATCCTTCTAAACAACTTGAGTAGTAATGATTGTAAGTCTTTTTGAAATATTTTATAGAATTCTGCCATGAAACCATCTGGGCCTGGGCTTTTCTTGGTTGGGAGGCTTCTTATTACATGTTCAATTTCTTCATATATTATTGGTCGATTTAAGCTGTTGATCTCTTCTTGGTTGAGCTTTGGTAATTCCCAGGATTTCAGATATTCATCCATTTCTTCTAGGTTTTCAAAATTAGTACAGTATAAGCTTTTGAAGTATTCCCGTATGATTTCTGGATCTTTTAATTGTCTGTTGTGATATTTCCCCTTTCATCAAATTTTCTATTGATTTGGAGTTGTTCCTTCTTTCTTCTGGGTAACTGGGCTAGAGGTCTGTTTATCTTGTTTATTCTCTCAAAGAACCAACTTTTGCATTCATTGATTTTTTGTACAGTTTTCATTTGTTTCTATTTCATTGATCTCTGCTCTGATTTTTGTTATGTCTTCTTGTCTGCTGCGTTTAGGGTTCATTTGTTGTTGCCTCTCAAGTATTTTTAGCTGCAGTGTTAGATCATTCACTTGTGCTCTTTCTGTTTTTTTGATGTAGGCACTTAGGGCTATAAAATTCCCTCTTAGAGGGGCTGGAGAGATGGCCTAGCAGTTAAGAGCACCGACTGCTCTTACAGAGGACCCGGGTTCGATCCNAAAAAAAAAAAAAAGGCCTGGAGGGCTGGAGAGATGGCTCAGAGGTTAAGAGCTCTGACTGCTCTTGCAGAGGACCAGGGTTCGAATCCCAGCACCCACAGCACCCACAGGGCAGCTAAGAACCGCCTTTAAGGGCTAGAGAGATGGCTCCTGGGTTAAGAGCGCACACTGCTCTTGCAGAGGACCCGGGTTCGATCCCCAGCACCCACAATGGTGGCTGAGAACCGTCTGTAACTCCAGTTCCAGGGGAATTCGACACCCTCTCCTGACCTCCGAGGCATTGCACAACACAGGTGCACAGACCTACATGCAGACACATTATATAAAAAAAAAAAAAGAACTGCTTTTAAAGTGTCCCATAGGTTTTGTTGTGTTGTATTATCATTGTCTTTCAGTAGCAGGGATGTTTTTATTTCTTTATTTCTTTCTTTCTTTATTTCTTCCTTGACCCATTCGTTATTCAGGAGAGTTTTGTTTAATTTCCATGTGTTCTTCTAGGTTTTAGGTCTTATCCTGGTGTCGATATTAAGTTTTATTGCACTGTGGTCTGATAGAATGCATGAGATTATTTCAATCTTTTTGGATTTGTTGATTTTTTTCCTGTATCCCAGTATATGGTCTATTTTGGAGAATGTTCCATGAGGTGCTGAGTAGAAAGTGTATACTCTTGTGTTTGAGTGGAATATTCGATAGATGTCTGTGAGGTCCATTTGGTGTATTTTGTCATTCAGTTCAGATGTCTCTCTTTATCATTTGTCCTCTTGATCTGTCTAAAGAACTTAGTGGGGTATTGAAGTCCCCTACTATTAATGTACTGGGGTTAATCTGTGCCTTGAGATCCTGAAGAGTTGTCTTTATAAAGTTTGGTGCACCAGAGTTTGGTGCATATATATTCATAATTGTGAGATCTTCATCACCAATTGTTCCTTTAATAAAGATGTAATGGCTCTTTTTGTCTCTTTTGATTTCTTTTGCTTCAAAGTCTATTTTGTCTAATATTAAATTAGCAAAACCTGCTTTCTTTTTTGTACCATTTTCTTGAAATATTTTCTTCCATCCCTTCACTTTAAGTTGGTGCCTATCCTTATAATTGAGATGGGTTTCTTGTAGACAGCATACAGATGGATTTTGTTTCCTAATCCATTCTCCCAGTCTATGACTTTTGATTGGGAAGTTTTGTCCATTAATATTTAAGGATATAATTGAAAGATGGATGTTGCTTCCTTTCACCTTATTATACATTTGGATTTTTAGTCTCCGATTCTACTCCTATGGTTATTTTTTTTATTAGTTTCTGTTCCTAAGTGCTTGGGAATAGTTTCTCATCTCTTCTTCCTTTTCAATTGCTTCAAGTATTTTCTGAAGTTTTGGTTTTCCGGACATGTATTCTATCATCTTGTTTATGTCATGGAAGATTTTTCTCTCTCCTTCAACTATAATCAACATTTTTGCTGGGTATAGTATTCTGGGTTGGCATCCATAGTCCATTAACACAGGAAATGCTTTGCTCTATGTTCTTCTTGCTTTCATGGTTTGTGCTGAGAAGTCAGTTGTAGTTCTGATGGGTTTCCCTGTGTCTGTGACTTGTTTTTCTTTTGTAGCTTTCAGAATATTGTCTTTGTTTTGGGCATCTAGCATTTTTTAAATTTTATTTATTTCCGTATGTGTATGAATGTATTGTCTGCATGCAAGTCTGTGCACCCGTGACATGCAATGCCGCGGAGGTCAGAAGAGGGTATTGGACTCCCTTGGAACTGAAGTTCTCCTGGAATTGGAGTTTCAGATGGCTCTCAGCCACCATGTGGGTGCTGGGGATCAAACCCGGGTCCTCTGCAAGAGCGGTTGGTGCTCTTAACCGCTAGGCCATCTCTCCAGTCCTGGGCATCTAGCATTTTAACTATGATATGGTGTGGGGATTTTCTTTTCTGATCTTATCTATTTGGAGTCCTTTGTGCTTCTTGTATTTGTATGGGTTTGTCTATTTTTAGTTTGGGGAAATTTTCATCTATTATTCTGTTAAAGATCTTATCAATGCTATTCTCTTGAGGTTCTTCTCTTTCCTCTATTCCTATGATGTGGAGGCTTGATCTTTTCACAGTGTCCCATATTTCCTGGTTGTTGCACTTTTGTGTATTTTTAAATTTTTCATAATCTTTATTTGATCTTTTTAATCATTCTGTGTTATGTTCTAGGTTTGATATCCTTTGTTTTGCTTCCTCCATTCTATTTCTGAGGCTTTTTCCTTTCCTTTCTTCTTGATTGGATGAGCGTTATATTTCCTTTTTCATTTCATCTTGTGATTTCTTTAGTATTTCCATTTCCTTTTTGAGCTTCTCAATCTCTTCTTGGTGCTCCTTACTTTGTTGGTTGGCTTCCTTTTTCAGTGTTTCTACTTCCTTCTGGAGTTTTTTTTTTATATCTCTCTCTCTATTTCTTTCTGGAGTTTGTCATTCTCTTCCTTTAGTTTGTTCTGAAGTTTGTCATTGTATCCCATCCCTCTAGGTCCTTTGTGAGTTTTTCATTCTCTCTCCTTAGTTCTCTGACTTCTTTATTTTCTTTAATTTCTCTGCAGAGGTCTGCAATTACTCCTCTAAGATCTATTTCTTGGGTCACCTCTAGGGGGATCCCATTATAGCTATCTCCTACAGGGTTGGTAGAGCTTGGTGCCGGATTATCCTGCACCTTTCCCATGTTATCTCTTTGCCGTGTCCCTGGCATGAGGGTTTCCCATTTTTTTTTTTTTGCCTGCATTCTGATGCCAGTCACAAATGTCTTTTCACTATGTTAGAGGCTGGTTTTGCTTGCCTCCTTCCTATCCTTTTTTTTTCCTTCCTCCTCCTTGATTATGGAGTATTGACTTGTCTAGGTTTCAGGCTTTCAATTTTGTTTATATATTGGATATTGGAAGTCTAAGTCACTCTTTCCTTCCTGTTCTGAAGGTTCTCCAAAAAAGTCCATTTGGATACTCTCTCGTCTCTTCCAGTTGGGGGAGGGGGTATGCCTGACTTAGCCCGTGCCCTGGTACCTGTCTGGAGTGACTTCCGGGCTCCTGTGCTTCAGGAGCTGTCACACACACAAAGACACAATGGCACCGAACCAAACCCACCCAGCACTGGCTGCAAAGGTGAAGGGCGGCTCTGCCCAGACAGCCAGCCCCTACAAGGGTTTAGACCCTTTTCCAGCAGCCCAAGAGTCAATCTACCCTAAAATCTACCTGTCTGGAGTGACTTCCGGGCTCCTGTGCTTCTGAGATTTTTTTAAAAAGACTTTAAATTTGATAACTTTTAAATATCAAATGCCTACCATTTTCTATAGTTGGAGTTCTGAAAGGAGACAAAAAAGAGGTAAGTCTGGAAGTTAGTTTTAAATTTTTATTTAGTGCATGCATGCAAGTGTGACATGTACATGCGTGTGTGCACACATAGGCATACATACCATGGTGTACATACAGCCATCAGAGGATGGAGTCTGTTCTCTCCTTCCACCTCTGTGTGGACTCTGGGGATCAGACTTAGGTTACCAAGCTGATGCAGAAAGCACATTTACCCAAAGAGAATAAACTCGAAGAAACTTGCAGACAATGTCTCAAAATTCTCAAAACTAAAAGCAAAACACCCAAATGCAAGAAATGGGGACTCCCAGGCCTTATTTCTCATCAAAAGCCATGAGCACCACAGTCCA
Source organism: Rhizomys pruinosus (assembly GCA_009823505.1). Lineage (NCBI taxonomy): Eukaryota > Metazoa > Chordata > Mammalia > Rodentia > Spalacidae > Rhizomys > Rhizomys pruinosus. The sequence goes on from VZQC01005946.1 coordinate 435,926, forward strand.
CTTAAACCACTGAAAGAAAACAGCTCGAAATCCAGAGTTGCATAGTCACTTAAAATACTCTGTGGGAATGAAGGCAAAATGAAGGCATTCTCAGATAAGGAAGCACGAGCAACCACATTATCAAAGCTTCCCGAACAGCACCAGACAAAGAGAGGATGAGTGGAGATGCCAAGGCCAATTTGAGAGGCCTGGACAAATGGAGTTCANATGCCCCAGTACCTGTCTGGAGCGAGTTTAGGACTCCTCTGCTTCAGGAGCACCCCACACAAGACACAATGGCACTGAACCAAACCCACCTGGCACCCACTGCAAACGTGAAAGGTGGCTCTGCCCAGACAGCCACCCCCTACAAGGGTTTAGAGTTTAGACCCTTTTCCAGCAACCCTAGAATCAACCTACCCTAAAATCTACCTGTCTGGAGCAAGTTCTGGGCTCCTGTGCTTCAGGAACACCCCGCACAAAGACACAAAGGTGCTGAACCAAACCCACCCGGCACTGGCTGCAAAGGTGAAGGGCCTAAAGATGGTTCTTAATGGGCATGTGGGTGCTGGGAATCAAACCTGGGTCTTCTGCAAGAGCAGTCGGTGCTCTTAACTGCTGAGCCATCTCTCCAACCCCTGTGTGTACTTATTTCATTTGGAGACACAATTATACATACATGATACATATTATGATAAAGTCACAGAATTATTTTCTACTATGAATTTCTACTTATTTATATAAGTAAATATTTATCAAGATATGAATGGTGCAAATAAAAGCCATCCTGATTTTTCTATTGAAAAAGCTATGCAATTCAAACACATCTGATTTATATTGATTAAAAATTTTGCCCTGAGAGAAAACACTTATTTGCTCTATAACATTGTTAAGCATCACAAATAAAATTAGAAGATAAATTGTCATTGTTTCTTCATGCTGTAAATTAGATGGCTCACCATGTAGAGAAAATGACTTCTTGATGTTTGGGTAGCTTAAAATTTGAGTTGTAATTTAGGCACAGTTATGTGTTTCTCATCATAATTTCAGGATCTAGGATTAGACCACATGTTTTCATCTTGAGTTAAGTTAGACAAAAGAAAATCCAGTTCATTCAGTAAATGAAATTCACGAAACAGCAACTGGCTTTGCCCTAAATATAATTGTTGTCAGCTCTTTTATAACTGTGTCATTTAGGAAACCTCCTACTTTGTATTAGAACATGTTCATTTTATTTTTATTTTTTTAATTTTTTTAATTTTTTAAATTAATTTTATTTATTTCTGTATGTGTACGAATGTACTGTCTGCATGCAAGTCTGTGCACCCGTGTCGTGCAATGCTGCGGAGGTCAGAAGTGGAGGTTGGTTTCCCCTGGAACTGGAGTTCTCCTGGAATTGGAGTTTCAGATGGCTCTCGGCCGCCATGTGGGTGCTGGGGATCAAACCCGGGACCTCTGCAAGAGCGGTCAGCGCTCTTAACCTCTAGGCCATCTCTCCAGCCCAGAACATGTTCATTTTAAACCATCTAGTATATCTAAAATATTTCTTTTTGAAATTTGATGCAATCCTTTGCATCACATTGAAACTCCTGATTCAGTTTAGATTGAAAGGTTGATCACCATTGCAGGTAGTTATGCAGATTTGTTTTTCTTTTCAAGAAATGAGGTCTAGATAATACAGAGTGAGCCTCAAATGAAAAAAATACAGTAGTCAAATTGCGGCTCTTATTTCATGTTGCTAGAATGTCTGGTGTCTAGCTGATCTAGTATTTGAAGTATTTTTTCTCTCAGAAAACTGTGGGTGTTTCTCTGCAGTATTTGTAGAGATCAGGCATCCTATGTCTAACATGTCTCCTCATTAGGCATTAGGTACAAGGCTTCTGGGTGTTTCCAAGCACTTGGATATTATTCCAGTGTTACTACCATTGTTAGAATAAACAAGTTTAAAACACATATGCTATTTGACAAAAATCTCCTAGCTACTTTCTGTGAGATATTAATATCAGGAAACATACTTATTATTGCCACTGATGTATGTAAATAAGTGTGGCTCCTTTTTTTCTGAAAAAAAATCACATGGAAATCTTAACATGATTTTTCTTCATCTTCATTTGCCATTAGGAGTCAAGACACTTCCCCAGATATACTAGATCTGCAAACTTTTGAAAATTTCCCAGTTTTTAAACATTGCTAACTAACTCAATGGTTTTGTTTTGTTTTGTTTTTGATTTTTGGTCTTTTTGAGACGGGGTTTCCTTGTAGCCCCAGCTGTCCTAGAACTCACTCTGTAGACCAGGCTGGCCTTGAACTCACAAAGATCTGCCTGCCTCTGCCTCCCGAGTGCTGCTAGGATTAAAGGAGTGCACCACCACGTCAGGCTGGACCATTCTTAATTTTCTCAACCTAACATGGGTTTTTACCAAGATCCACTTTCAGTCAATTCTTCCTGACACTTAGATGTCAGCAATAAAAATTCACTTCTCAGAGAAGCCTTCCTGTTCTTTCAGACTAGGGAAACTATCTCTGTGTATTGTCTGACAATGCTAATGTGTCTTTTCACCATGTTTCCTTTCTTCTGAGTGTTTCATATGTGCAGTTCTTTCTTTTGTTTTTCTCTCACAAGTGTATAAGCTCCATGAAATCTCCATCCATCCCTTAATGATGTCCTTGTTGTCTGTGAACATGTTCCTGCCATGGGAAAAGCTACTTAGTGCCATTAAGTTAAGGATCTTTGGATGGGTTGTTAACCTTGGCCAGCACAGTTGAAGCACTGTCATCCTTATGATACAGGTAGGAACGTGAGAGTTCGAATCAGAGAAGAGTACATAGAAACACATCACAGAAAGGTTTGAACATGTTGCACTTTAGATATTGATGGAAGAAAGGGTCAAAAATAGGGACTTCTTACAGCTTTTGTGATCTGGAAAGGGCAAGGAAATAGTTTCTCTACTAGAATCTGCAGGTGGAATCTGCTTATACTGATCCATTTTGATTTCTGACCTGTACAACTGCAAGGTAAAAAACAAAAGCAAATATATCAACCACAAAAGTGATTTGTGTGTTTGTTTTTGGCTTTTATTTTTATAAGAGTACTATTTGTCACAATTTGTTCTAGCTGCAGGAGGAACCTAATGTGAGAAAAAAAGAGTTTTGTGAAAATTGTTATGGATGGCACAACGTGAAGAATCAGAGCAAAGGTATTTCAGTTTAGTGCTGTGATCTCCATCCAGGAGTCTTTGTGGCTGCTAGGGATTAGAGCATCAGATCTTTCTCAGCTTAGGATAGAAGGAAGCAACAGTAACTGTTCATAGGTGTGCTGAGGTAAGTTAGACAATAGTAAATACAAAGGGATTGAATATGCACTTACAGATGGCATAATACTGATAAGTGTTTAAAAGACGATCGTTGGGGGACTGGAGATATGGATGAACAATTAACAACACTGGCAGTTCTTGAAGAAAATCTGAGTTCTATTCCCAGTACTTACATGGTGGCTAACAACCATCTGTAACTCCAGTTCCAGGGGATCTGATGCCCTCTTCTCTCCTCCTCATGCATTGCATGGCACATTTCCACTTGCATACAGACACTCATATGCAGTATATATATATATATATATATATATATATATATATCAAATTTCCTAAAACTTTAGATTTTTAGCTGTTAGACTCCACTGACATGTGAAAGTGTGAGGATATACAACATTCTAGTGATTCTATTAATAAACTATCTATAAACTCTTAAGCCTACAAAGGATACTATCATTCTAACTCAAAATATAAAAGTATTTCTAATGTGCTACAGCTATGTAAAACTATTTAAGCTATTACACTTTTAAAGTGCAATAAATATATTGCCAATGTGTAAGTATCAAAGGAGCATGAAATAGATGATTTGTTTTAATGAGAATTAGTTGGAACAAGTATCCAGCAGGGAACAAGTTTTAAATTAGTTGTAAGCACTGTCCAAAGAGAACAATTGGCCCTGCTCAGAATAACATGATTGAACTTGCTGCAGTGTATCCAGGATAATGCTTTCTGCTGTTTGCATTACTTTTCCTAGATTTAAATGTATAAATTGTTTCAGCATGGATTTTCCTTTAGGTACTAACACTATCCACCCCTGTCTACCCCTGTCCACCAATGTCCACTCCTGTCCCCTGGAAATCGGCTGAACACTACAGGATGTCTGAATCCATGTGAATGCCACTTAATCTACTTGCCCATCACCTTATACAGAGTACAAGATGCCATTCTCTCCCAGGAGGCCTGCATTCAGTTGGTAATAAAGAGCAAAGCTAAGATCCTTAGAACTGGCACTAGGACCAGGCTATGCTTGTTTGTCAGTGTATGAGAAGATAAAGGGACCGAAGCAGTTTCCTCCCACAAGATAAATTATCTTAGTTCTGTAATACAAGAAGAGCCCATGGGTATCAACTTTACCTCTGTCTCTCCAACCTGCAAGCCTGAGCTTGATCATTTAGTTAGTACATTTCTAAGGGCCAGAATCTATATTATGTGCCTTCCCAATACAGTAAACAAAACAGACACAGTCCTTGATCTTATGTAGTTTGAAGTTTAGTCTGGGAGACAGTTAATGAACTAGTGAATGAATAAATAACTGTGCAGCCACATTTATAAAAACAATTTAACAGACTGCCTGGAGAGAATGTACGAGGATACAATCCCATTTCATCTTGTGTAGTCAAGAAACACATTACTATTTGAAGAGAATGGTATTTAAGTTGGGTCCCAAATGAAGAAGCCACACCATGATACCTAGCAAGGTGTTTCAGGCCACAGAGGCACTTTGAGTGGACAAAAAGTGAGTGAATCACAAGGAAAATTAGAAAAGTAGTCTGGAAAACAATGCCAGAGAAACTAAAAGCAAATGGATAAATTAAAGGAAGATGAATCTAGTAGATTTTTTTTTCTAAATCCGGTGGGGAATAACAGTCAGTTTTTAATCATGGCCTGCACTGACAAAAGCACAGGTTCCAATTAAAATTCACTGAATTCGAAAGTAAAGGGGAACTTGAGAACAGTTGTGGAAGTAAAGCTTGCCTTAAATTTCTTCCCAATCTTATAATTCTCACAGCACAGTGAAGTACCTAGCAATAAATACTGAGTAAATGCCCAGTTCATAGGTAGAAAGCAGGAAGGGGAATAGGAGACAGTGGATGTGGGTGAGAAAAAGGAAGTGATAAAGAAAAAAGTAGGCAATATGTTGTCTTCACTACCAAAATATAGAATAACAATGGAGAAAGTATTTTGGAAGCAAGTGTGGATGTAGGTCATGGAACTAGCAAAGATTCATGAGAAAAGAAAGAGAGGCTTTAAAGAAGAGGCTGGGGAAGGTGATAGAATATCTGTGATGTGGAAAGGAAAACAGAAATATTAAGAGAAGTTTAGATGGGCAGTGTGGGAGGAAGAACAACTACAGCAAAGCATGCATAAACATTCCATAAGGAAACCTGTTACTTGTAACCTAATTAAAAATATTTAATTAATAAAAAGTGTGGATGCACACAGGGGACTGCATGCACTTTACAGGGAAATTCTTCTTAAAAAGCACTTTGCAGAGATTGAATTAGAGATCAATATTCAAATATTCATGGTTTAGCATTAATATTTCATAAGCATTTGATATAAATGAGAAGAAGCATAACCTCATTGAACATTAGTTTCACTATTTATAAAATGGGACCAGCAATACCATCTACCTCATTGGGTTCATGTGACTAGTAATAACTAATATTTCTACATTGCTTAATGTACCAGCAAACATATAGAAAACATAGTGAAAATAACAAGGGTAATGATGATTCAAACTGATGATAAAAGAAAATGGAAATATGCCTTTTGTTCAATGACACATTTCTTTTCACAATAAAGAACATTTAAATTTTTTCTAGGATTAAAATTCTAGTTACAATCTTTTATCATCTTAACATTCAGATTGTTTTGTTGTTGTTGTTGTTGTTGTTCTTATTGCTGTTGTTACTCACAGCTTTAACCTCAGCACTATGGAAACAAATACAGGAGGATATTTGTGAGATCAAGGCTAGCCTGGTCTACATAGCAAGTTCCAGGTTAGCTGGCTGTATACGGAGACATTGTCCCAAAACAAAACAACAAAACAAAACAAAAAAAAAAACAAAACAAAAAGCAACAAGAGCCTGGAGTGGTGGTGCACACCTTTAATCCTATGACTTGGGAGGCAGAGGCAGACAGATCTTTGTGAGTTCAAGGCCAGGCTGGTCTACAGAATGAGTTCCAGGACAGCTGGGGCTACAGTGACACCCTGTCTCAAAAAGACCAAACTAAATAACTAAATAAAAGCAACAAGAGCAACAACCACCCCAGAACTTTAGTGATTGATAGAAAGTATGGCTTACACCCTATTTTAATAAGCACACTATTTTAGCAAACTTAATTATTCATAACTGCATTACCTTTTGGCTGAAGCTCACAAATAAGCACTGTCACACCCACAGTGAAGGAATGAAATAATTTTCCCATGTACGTTCATGGCACTCAGTGTGGGCACTTGCTTTCCCAAGCTTTTCTCTTTCATGCTTATATTATTTCATGCTATACTGTCTCCAGAAACCTAATCATTAATCTACTGAATTTCTGGGGAAACAATGATTTTGACAACTAAGTCCAAATTTCACAAATTAAAATTAGCAACACTTCATAATCCTTAAAAAGGGAAATACCTCAGGCAAATAGTGTTTATATAAATCACCAAGGACATTTCCTTAGCTCTGCAGTGGTCAAATATTTATGATATAGTGGGTTTCATATGGACATCTCTGAGTCATGATGAAAAGGAGTTGGAAAAAAAATCAAAGAGGAGTAATTAAAAAAAAAAAAAAGACTAGCCGGCACTTGGGAGGCAGAGACAGGTGGATCTTTGTGAGTTCAAGGCCAGCCTGGTCTACAGAGTGAGTTCCAGGACAGCTGGGGCTGAAGGAAGACCCTGTCTGGAAAAGACCAAAAAAACAAAACCAAAAAAAAGACTAACAATTTGATGAATGTATCCCAGGAGAAAAAGCTTAAGAAATAAACACACACACACACACACACACACACACACACACACACACACACACACACACACATGGAAATCAGGTTTGGAATGCCTACAGGTGGGTGCTTGTGCCCCAGAGCAGAAATTTCAACAGTAATAGTTGAATTGCTCAGGATAGTGTAGGGGACACATGTTCACTCCTTGAACATACTTAACACCTTTGTTTTCTTCCTTGGGGCTTTGATTTCACATGTGGTAATTTCACTACAATGAATATCCTCATTTAAAGGAAACACCAATGTGTTTGGAGTACCATTATAGTCTTAATACTAAACACAAATATCTAAACAGTCATTTTTATATGACTCACCCCAGAAAAATAAAGAGTATTTTATTTACTGGATTTGGTACTTGATTTCTATTAATAATAATGGTATATTGATGCTATTTTCCAACAGAACCACACCTATTTGCAAGTGTTCTTTGACAGATTATTTATTATCTAGTTTTCTTACAAAGTGTTCACAATGGAGATTATATAGGTTTAATGATATGAAGGTATGGAGTTAAAAACTACATGAATATTTAGTGATGTGGTAATTCATTCCAGGTCCTAATCTACTTTTACCACATTCATGATAACAGAAAAAATCTACAAAGCAAGTTAGTCATGGGAACTCTGAGCAGCAATTTGGTTATTATCTTTTACTAGCGCCTCTGCCCTCTAGCAATGCCAGAATTGATGAGAATGTTACCTTCCTTACATAACAGCCCTCATATTAGATAGACAGTAATAAGTGACAACAGGATTTATTTTACATTGATTTAAAGATTGTATGAAAAATGCACACAAACTTTGCATCCACAAATTTCTCAAGTACTTAACAATATAAGAATCAAGAAATATCACAATACAACAAAGTCCATTATTTGGATTAATTTCCATGCAAAACAATGCTACCAACTGAAAGTTCATTCAAATGCATTGTAAACATTGGTAAATGGAAGCTTGGTATTCTTGTACCCATTTTCATGGTGGCTGTATTAGATAGCTTTTCATAGCAGTGACCAAAATATCTGAACTAACAACTTGAGAGAGAGAGTAGATTTATTTTGTCTCGTAGCTTCCAAGCCAAGGGTTCAGCTCATGATTTTGGCAGAATATCCCGAAAGCAGGAGCATCTGGAGAGTCTGTGCTTCACTTCTTGGTAGACAGGAATCATGAAAAAAGAGGGGAAGAAAGGAACAGCAAGGTATCTTGAGGACCTGTATCCAGGGAACTGATTTCATCATCTTTATCCCAGTTCCCAAAAGCTTCCAGAAATTCCCAAATTAATTCTATCACCTTGGGAACCAAGAGTTCAAAACATGTATTACTGGGTAACATTTCCTATTTATTTGATAAAGTGACATAATTTCCAGTCTCTCAGCTCTGGACTAGGCATGCATACTTTAATGGGAAATAGAACTTTCTTATAAACACCAAGTTTCTCTATGTCTCCTATAAGCATTATTGCTACAAGAGAATATATCAGGGAAGTGTGACATACAAGAAGAAAAATGCATTCAATGTCTTATAGGCAATAATGCTAGTTGATGAATAAAACATATAAAATTGAGTTTTGGCACTTGGGGGCTTCCCCAAGGAACAATAGACTATCTACCAAAACCCCTAATTCCAGGCATAGGAAACCTCCTTTTGGTTTGTTGATCAGGGTAAGGAGATTTCCCAAAACAATATTAGGATATCGTCCTTGCCCTTGTTTGCCTCCCAGAACTTGAAACAAAACTCTATTGCTGAAGCACCACATACTTTGGATATTGGACTTGGAAGACTTAAACAGGATGTGACCTGGAAGTCCTCTACTGAATACCAACTCCCATGGTATCAAACGTTGCTATGAAAACAACCAAGGGAGGAAAGCAATCAATAGTTCTATCCAGCTGTAAAAACCACTAACCATACTGTGACTATCCCAGCAAGATTTCCCTAATATCCCAAAAAGTGCAATAGTGGCACTTTTATCTTGAGAGTAACTACCTGCTGTCTAAGCGGTCTTAATGGCAACTCACTTGGGAGGGAATTCATGCTTGATATTGGACAGATCATAGGCCCTGGAGAAGCATCCACTTCCTTTATATCCAGAAGCCAATGCATTTTATAACTCAATTCTAAATATTTGTCTTTAAATTCACAGATAAGTGTAATTCTCATCCTTCATTTTAAAGAATGTGTGTGTTTGTGTGTGTGTAGGTGTGTCTGTGTGTGTAACAGAAATTTTAAAAGAGGTCAGTAAAATGAGGAGATGGGCAAGTTGGAGGAATTGGAGGGAAAGGGAAGGGTTGAAATGATGTAATTATTCATGTATGAAATTCTCAAAAATTAATAGAATAATAAATTAAAATAATGACATAACTTTAAGTGCCACTATAGGTATAGCAGAAAGTAAAAATGGACACGTGGGGGCCAAAAAAAGTAAAATATTAAGTGTGAGGGTTGAATTTTTATGATATCCCTAAAAACTGATCACCCCAGACTGTGGGAGGGAGACTTCATGCTCCTTGAGGTACGTGTCTGTAGCACCAAGTCTGGATTGATACTTCTGAAAGAAGTTAGAATGAGGGACACTCCAGGAGGGTAGGTAGTGTGAGAACCAGACACAGAAGCTCAACAGAAATCCCCCTGTGTATTTTCAAGGGAAAAGGGAACTGAAGCTCAGAGAATCAGGAAAGAATGACAGATCATGATGTATTTAAACACATGGTGATATTGGTGGTGAGGCAATATGCTACTGGACTTACAAAATATGTGCAACTAAGAAGGATAAATCCTGTGATAAAATACCATGATTATCAGTAAGGCTGCTGTTATTGAAACTGTGACTAAGATAGATCACAGGCTTCCAAAGAAGCTTCTAGTATAATGCAGACTATCTTTCGATTAGGAATCCTGATTAGAGCATGCTCAGTCAAGAAAAATATTACCTAAAATAGAAATCATGACAGAAAAGGATTCAAGTGATAGGTATAACCTGGATTAGAAACACTATATCAGGCACATTAAGAAGGATGAAGAAAGGTGGCCAAGTTTGATGAATAACTTGTAGCTATTCTAAGAACTCCTCTGTACATATTAATATAGTGGGGTTATTAGGTTTCATTCAGTTTATGCAACAAAACACATAGTGCTGATTTGTACCTGACCTTTGTCACATGTCCTGTTTAAATGAACTTTTTTTCTTACTCAGATGAAATATTTAATCTATATTTTCATTTCACCCCTCCCTACACCCTTGCTTTAGATCACTGTTCAAATTTCCAAAGGTCATTTTTCACTTATAATCTAATTTTCTCCAACATTCCTCACACATCTTTGGGCAGCTTGGAGCTTAATCTATACTTGTTGCTAATGAAAATGTCAACCTTGTGTGTACTCAAAATCGTGTTCTATCAATCATATTTATCTCTACATCCCTATTGGCAGGGAAGAGTTGTGACTGTAACTGTCTAATTTCTGTATAATTCTAGGAGCTCAGACATTTCAGCATGACAAATGATGATAGTACCATATGAGAAAGAAGAAAGTGTGTCTATGCTAAGATCATTGGATGTCAGTTCTTAATCACAGCCTACATTCAGTGACATCTCACGGAAATACAGTTTTGAGCACTAATTCTTATTTTAAATGTTACAATTTGCAAGTTATACTTCTCATGTTCTTAAGAAAATGTTGAGTGCAATTTTGGATAGCATAAGTTTATGAGGAGATATTTTGTATATAGTTACATTTTACATCAGATGATTTTTTACAGGGCTGAATATTATTTGCAGTATATTTTTCTTATTTTTCTAACATGTTAAATACACTTTAAAATTTCACATAATGACAATAGCATGTCATGCTCAATTAACTGCTCTGAAGTGAGATGACTCCTCTTTTTTTATGCTGAGACACTGAGAGCACAATGTAGAAAGTGTCAAAAATAATTAAGACAAATGATTCTCTACCCAATCAAATGAAAGTAAATGTTTAGAATTTTGACATTTTGCCTATTCTATGGGTGAGATTAAGTGCATATTTTCCCAACAATATAAAAACAATTACATATATTCCTAATTTATAATAGTTGGTAGAGTAAAAATTGTCAATTTGATAATATGTCTTTGATTGTCATGAGTAAAAGAGACCAAAGGACATCTGGATACCGATGTATAGTACTTAACGTATATGATGGAATACATGAGATCTGGTGGGGAATTTGGTGACATGGATGGGGAAATCCTCTAAATTTGATTGAGAACATTTGTTTGAAAGGTACAAAAGCCCACTTTTTAAAAAAATAATGCAACTGGATTTAATGAAACCGAGATTATAATTTAAAAATTCTTGCAGCAACTTCCTATATATTGAAAAAAAAAATAGCTTACATCCCCAGTAGCTTCCATTATAATTTATATCATAGTAAAAATTGTCTATGTAGTTGAAGAGAATGTATTTTTCCTTTGGCTGAAATAAAATTTTATTACCAATGCTCTATTTAATGATCAAATATCTTAAAATGACCCTTTAAAACTATAGTTTCTACACGCTCCTCACTTTCCTATTCTTTACCCCTACTCATTTAATTAAATCCCCCTGCACTTGATCCCAGTAAATAATTCTATATATCTATATCATATCTTACTATCGCTCTGCTCTCTCTCCCTCCCCACTTCTGGAACGTGTACTGCTCTGTTTAATCTGTAAAAACTGTAAAAACTATCCTGAAGTTCCCAAGATGGGTTGAACTTATTAATTTTTGAGATGTATAACTACTTTCCATAATACTGAAAAATTGTTAAAATTAGGCATACTAGCATGTTTATGTGAGCATTCCAAAATTGTAGCATCACTCTGATTTTATTTTAAGCTTTCCTTGCTGCCTAGCACTATGCTCATAAACGAAAAATATAAATACAAAGAAAGGCATTCTTTCCAGTCTAGGAGTGGAACCCGTATCATTGCCTCATATTCTGAATTTTATTTTAAGTGACTTTAGTTGTCATGTTTAGAAACTGGTCTCCTACTTTCATGAAAAAAATGTTGAATTATTACTTGGTGTTCTGGATAGCTTTAGTTGTCAACTTGACACACCTGGGTTTAGGAAGCTTCATTAGGGGAATTGCCTTCATTGGACTGGGCTATTACCAAATATGTGGGGCATCTTCTTAATTGTTGAGTGATGTGGGACAGCACAGCCCACTGTGGGTTTTATATTATATAAGAAAGCACCTCTGCATAGAAAAAAAAAAACTTTAAAAAGACTGAAAAAAAAAGATGCAAGACATGTAAGGCAAAATGCATGAACTTGGGGTGGGGGGCTTGGAAAGGGAAATGAGTCTAAATTGGACTGAGAAATGTATGGATTTCATAAGACTTCAATAAAAAAAAAAACGTTAACAAAGAAAGCAGGCTGAGTATGGATCAGGAAAGCAAGCCAGTAAGCAGCATTTCTCCATGAAGTATGTTTCAGCTCCTGCCTCCAGGTTCCTGCCGCTAATTCCTACCTTGAGTTCCCTAAGTGATGAATTATGACCCAAGATATGTAAGACAAATAAACCCTATCTTTCCAAGTTGGTATTGATCAGTGTTTTGTAAATGAGAACACTAGGGTAGAAAATTATTGTCCTCTCTCTACCTTCTCTAGCTAAGGAGAACCTGAATGGTGTCATAGGGGTACTGACTCACTTCCCTCAGATGGTGGCCTTTCTCTAGTTAGACGCATGCAGGTATCTCTATGTAAGCAGTAGAGCCTACTCAGAGGAATCAAGACAGTGATGATAGAAATGCCCATACACCTGCCAGTGCTTTACGGGTGGGGTCATGCTGAGCCTTCATTTTAGAAGTGTTGTGATAGTATGGGTTTGAGCTACATTCACAGAGAATTTTAGAGATGCCAACAGTGGTGTATAATTAAACTTTATTTTAGTTTCTGTCTGAAATTATATAAGATACCAAATGGTAGGGGGAAAATGTCTCATTAAAACCTTCTGGATTTTCATTATAGTACATATTTTAACAATTAACAAGAGTTATATTGAAGACTGTGTTTCTAATTTGGGTTCTCTGCCTCTTTGACCTTAGGAAGCATAATAATGCTTTCTTCTCACTTCCTCAATTAAATAGCCACTATCAATGACCTGACACTAAGATGCTCTAGTTTAAACTTTGGGAGACTGAGGAACTCTGCAAAAGGCACGATCATCAGATCTTCAAACTGAGCTACTTTACAAGTTTCATAAATTCAGACCTGTGTTTTTTTCATTCTGTATTTGTTTCTTTCATATAGTTTTGAAGCAGAGTGACACTATGCTCTTGAGAATGGCTCAAACGCATGATATTCCTGTCTCAGCTTTCTGAGCGCTAGAATTACTTCTGTGCATATGTAACTTACTCATTCAGAATATGAAAATAAGACACTACTAGTACCATATTTGCCACAAGTGTCATATTTACCATGAGAATCATGATGTATTTATTTTGAGATGTCATTCTTTTTCCATTGGTCTATAATTCTATGTTTCTGGACATAATGTGATTTTTTATTTCTCTAGTGTTGTAATATTTTAACTCACAATATATGTTGCCTCCATACACATCAACAGAATAGAACAGACAGCATAAAAAACATATCCAGGAATGCAGTATTAACTGATCTTTCACAGGACAACAAAGAATATATGATGGAAAAGGATAGTGTTCTCAATAATTGATAGTGGAAGATAAATATGCAAATGTGTAAAAATGAAATCAGACTCTTACGCAAATGCAAAACATTAAAATTAACAAAAATCAAAACATAACTGTAAATTTGGTAGTTGGGGAAAATGTAGATAGTGATTAATGGCATAATTCTGCACAAATATTTTTATGGATATGAAACCAAAAGTAAAAGAAATAAAAAAGGAAACCAGTATAAGTACATGAAACTGAACAGTTTCCAGGGGATCTGGATACATGGCCCAGGAGATTAGAGCAATTGCTGCACTTGTAGAAGATCTGAGTTAGGATTTCAGGACCCAAGTCAGGTGGCTCACAGACCCCTATAACTCCAACTCCAGGGGATCCAACACCTTTTTCTGGACTCTACAGTCTTTTCTGGACTTTGAATGTATATGCACATGCAATCACAGAAAAAATGCTTTCACATAAATAAAAATTATATATATATATATATATATGTATATGATAGCAGGATGAGAAATCTGTATATTCATCAACAAGTCAATAGAAATAAGCCTCTAATAATTCAGGTTAAATTATGCTATAAGGCCTATCCCAGAACTGAAGAAGCAGAGGCAGGAAGATCTCTTTGAGTTTCAGGACAGACCAGTCAACAATAATGATTTCCAGGCTAGCCAGGGCTTTGTATTGAGACCGAATATCAAAAAATGTGTTAAGAATGTGTATAGAAATTTCTCCAAAGGAGACCAACAAATTTCCAGGAGGCATATTTTATATTTTATTTATTATTTATTTTATGTGTAAGAGTGTATGTATTTTTTTAATTTTATAGATATTATAGTTATAGCATTGCCTTGAGTCTTCGGAAGTTGTACTTTTCAATAATATTTTATTACTTTGATTTTCTGTGTATGAGAATATTGCCTAAATGTTTGTAAGTGTACCCATGTTTTGCATTGACCATGGAGGTCACAAGTGAATGATAGATCCCATTGGAACCAGAGTTATATAGACTGTTGTTACCCACCCTGTGGGGATTTGGAGTCAATACTGGGTCCTCTCCAAGAGCAGCCAATGCTCCTAACCACTGAGCCCTCCAGAGGTATATTTTTAAATATTATATTTGTTATTTTTATTTTATGTGTATGAGGGTATTGTCTGCATGGATGTAAGTGCATCCATGGCTTACGAGTGCTCAGTATCACAGGATATCAGAGAACTGCAAACTGAAACAACTACCAGCACTTATTTTATAAAAATAAAAGTGTTCATACAGTTCCAAGCATGTTGCTCTTGGAGATAGCAAATGATAGCCAAGCCTACCAAATCCAATAGACAGTAGATAAAGAAAATTAGAGATTATTCAGAATTTTAAAAGAGGAAAATCCATAAGCAACAATATTGATAAATCTTAGAGATATTAGGCCAAGTGAAATACTACAATCATATGGGAATAAATGCAGCAATATCTCCATTACTTTAAGATATCTAAAATAGTCAAATTTAAAGAATAGAATGGTTATCGTCCATGGCTGGAGATAGGAGGAAATGAGGATCACTAATGCATAGGCACAGGGCCTGTGAAGCAACATGATGTGCTGTAGATACCTTTTATATGTTATTATGGTTAGAGTCATCTGTGAGTTACTTTTTGTCAGGTATGTATCATAGATATTGCTGGACAGACAGATGAACAGATAAAGAGAAGAGAAACAAGGGAAAGGGTGTCACCTTACAATAGTAAATGCATCCATCTTTTACACTTGATAGAGTTTGGTAAAATATTAATAAATTAATTGATATAGGAACAGGGTCATTGTGCTTTTTCTTTGGATATCCGAATACCACATATTTTTCAATTAAAGGGTTATTTATGCTACTGTTATACAATTCTTCCATTGCAACTAAAATGTAGGAATAGATTATACTTATGTAAATGAAAACACATTGTTTCCATTGGCAATTATTTGTTAGTAACTGTTAGAAAAAAGACCTGGGTGATGAAAATAACACTTATGTAAATGGAATAATGAATTGAAATCTTTTTTTAGATTTTTTAAATTTATTTTCTTATGTGTATGAATGTACTGTCTGCCTGTAGGTTTGTGCATACATGTCGTACAATGCCACGGAGGTCAGAACAGGTTGTCAGATTCCTGTGAAACTGGAGTTAAAGATGGTTCTCAGCCACCATGTGGGTGCTGGGGATTGAACACGGGTCCTCTGCAAGAGCAGTCAGCACTCTTAACTGCTATGCCATCTCTCCGGCCCATGAATTGAAATCTTGCATAGCCAAGCTGATTTCCTCAAGGGAAAGATGAAATTATCTGAAACTTTATATTTATTGCCAATCAGTATTTTTTTTTTTAGGATTGTAACATACATTCATGTGTTAAAATTGATGGGCTGAAAATGTAGTTCAATTGGTAGGGTGCTTGCTTAGCATTCACAAAGCACTGGGTTCAAATCTTG
The DNA here is from genome assembly GCA_009823505.1 of Rhizomys pruinosus. Lineage (NCBI taxonomy): Eukaryota > Metazoa > Chordata > Mammalia > Rodentia > Spalacidae > Rhizomys > Rhizomys pruinosus. The sequence goes on from VZQC01005946.1 coordinate 452,139, forward strand.
ACAAAGTATACCACAGCTCATAACTATAATCCTAGCACTTAGGAGAAGGAGGCAAGCAGATAAGAAATTCATTGTTGGGAATGTAGGGATGTCTCGGTGCTAAAGAGCACTGATTGTTCCTGCTGAGGACACAGGTTTGATTCCTACACCTCGTATGGCAGCTAACAACCATTGATAACTCCAGTACAGGGGCCCTGACCCCCCAGGCATTACCTGACACAGATGTACTTATGCAGATGAAGGCAATACACTCATACACAAAAGTTAAGTATATATATATATATATATATATTATATCGAATCAATTCTTGGTCGAACCTCAGCTACCTGGTGAATTCAACACCTGTCCTCTGATTTACTGATATCTCATTACAAAGGACGAGGTACGCACTTGAATTCAGAGAAACTGGAGAACATACAAATATAACCTCCAGATTGTGACCTGAGGTATACCTGACACGTCCAGAAGTCACTGACATGCCGTCCATTGGTTAAAGTTATCTGAAGAGCTGATTTTCAGGACTTCCTGTGCCTTACCATGGGTGGGCAGTGACACTTTATCTGTGCTCAAGGGATGTGTCCAAATCTCAAGACAGGGCCTTTAGGAGAAGCCAACCCAGATGATTGCTACTAGAGGAATTCCAGAGTGTAGTTCCTAACATCCTATTTCCTGAAACTGATCTATCTATGATAGATCAAAACAGTGGCAACTAGAAATAGGCAACAAACAGCCAAGTATTAGCCCTGATAAATCTGAAAACAAGGCCTGCGTAAGTTTATAAAGATTGGGAAATTATGGGGTAATAGCTTGAGAATCTGAACATGAAATTGCCATTAAATTAAATTAGAGCCCTTTAGTGCTTTTATACCAATGTGGTCCACTGTCAATCTTGACAATGTATTTCTCAACTTTTCTATCACTTTGCTTTAAATAAAGTTCCTTGCCATCGTCCAAAGGGGGGAAAATTCGTTGAGAGATAAATATTAATAAGAGGAAGTTAAACATTGGAGATGATGCACTTGTTTTCTTTCCTGAAGCAAGGAATAGATTGATATCAGATTGGTAACCAAAATATAGTAATTCACAGGATCAAGGAACCAAGGATGATTAAAAAAATGGGCCTAAATGATTTTCTTTAGGTTATAGCCATAAAGGTTTCCAGGAGGGTAAAAATGATAAGCTCAGAATCCAACATATTAAAAATTGGGTCTCCCCTAAAATTTCTTTGGACACATGATGAAATCTCAACAGGTTATTGCCTGTAGGAGAAATCCTAGGAACCCACATCAATAAAGCGGGAGAAAGCTGGGTGGTGGGTGGGCCACACCTTGTAATCCGCAGCACTCAGAGGCAGAGGCAGGTGGATCTCTGTGAGTTCAAGGCCAGCCTGGTGCTACAAGCGAGCCAGGAAGCTTGGTACTAAAAGGAGACCCTGTTCCCAAAAATATACCAAAATAATAAATAAATAAATATAATAAATAAATAAATCTGAGAAAGTAAGTTGAGGGAGAAGAAAAAAAAAACAAGAAAGTGTATATGTGAAATTTGATTCTCATGCTGTGAACCCTACCTGATACTGCTGGAAACATCCCAAAGTGTATTTCATATTTTGCATGATTGTCTGCCCCCACCCCACCGCAGTTCATCATTCTGCCACTTAAAGTCTTGCAATATTTTCTCAGTCTTTAAAAGTTTTTCTCTACAATGCTTAAGTTAATTATTATTTTTTGAAAACCACTAAGAATAAATTTTAAGTGCTAACACTACAAAAAAGTACAAGAATGTGAGAGCATGCAGATGCTAATTAGCTGCTAATTGAGATGCTCCAAAATGTATACATATTTGAGAATAGTATATTATTTATGAGAAATAGGTGTCATCTTCAAATGTTAAATTTTTATGATAGAATTTATTAAGAAGGATTTTGAGACTATCTGGGTTCACCAGGAAAACTGTTTTGTGATCAGTTATATTGTAGTTATATGTAGATGCAATATAACAATATATCTTCCATGTATTTCTTTTTTATGCTCATTTCATTACATTTATTATGCATGTGCATGTGTGTTCATATGCAAGTGTACATGAGGACGAATGCAGGTTTGTTGGAAGTAAGAGGACAACTTCTGGGAATAAATTCTCTCCTTCCACACCACGTGAGTCCAACAGATCAAACAAAAACACAGAACATCTGTAGTATCAGCAAACAACTTGACCCCACTGAACCAACGCACTGCTGGCATATCATTTAATAGTTATATTAGAGTTACAAACTTTTATATCCCATGCAGTTTAAATACACACAGCTATAACACACACACACACACACAAATATATAATATATATGATATATAACATTATATATATATATATATATATTACTGTTTAGCAATGTAATTAGTATTTAGCAAGGTGCATGATGTAATTACTTGAAAAGATGATATTTATTGTCTTACAGTTGGGTGTGGGTTGGGAATTTCTGATTGCATACTATGATTCCGATAGCATACTATCATTCAAGTCTGGAGTCCCACTGGACAATGTGACTGGAGATGGATCCATTCCAAGGCTCCAATTCATGGATACTGGTCACAGTGGGGTATTAGGGACACTAATATTCTGTGGGTCTCAGCTCTATAAGGTCTAGGATCCACAATTTTATAAACTATGTGTGCAAAGGCCATATTTTCTCTTTGACTTGAATTTATATGTGTTCCATACATAATTTTACAATTCCACAAGGTTGACAAATCCCTAGGCTAAGGTAACATTTTACAACTACAAAAGAAGTACCCTTGTATTTACAGACAAATGTTGCAGACACCACTCAGAAAGGAAACTTCTTTTGCACCAGATGAGAATAGTAGAGTCCCACACAGACATGGTCCCTGGATGGCTCACGCCTGGGGGACATAGCTACAATGCAACCTCTACACATAAGACCCAAGCATCATAGAACAAGGACCCAAGAAGGCATTAACTACCTCTGAACACTTATTAAGGAAGCTCCTTGATGCAACTGGAGAACAGGAACCTAAAAGGGCCTGAATCGCCAAACCGTGAAGATTGAGTCTACAGACCATGGCTCCATGGACAGGCTGCCTATATTCAGCATCACCCACCCATGGTTCAGGGAATATTGCAGAAGAGGGGGGCAGAAAGGCTGCAAGAGCCAGGGAGGTGATGAAAGACCAAATGAAAATGAATCCTGCAAGCTCCTTGGACCTTGTTCATTTGAACCTACAGCATTGGTATCTGCAAGCACAAGACCCATGAAAGCTCATCTGGACAAAATCCTGGCACAGAACCGCAGAGCCCAACCTTGGCTGAAGAAATACTGCCAGTAGATGGTGGCTGGGTGTGGAAGACCTGGACTTCTTTAGAAAATAGACTCCAGATAGACTGACTAGAGCTCATTGGATGAAGTGGCACTGAGGAGTGTGTGGGGAGAGTAATTTGGTGCAACGGACTCCAGCACAAATGACAGGAGGTGTGAACTCTGGTGGTAGAAGTGGGTATAATGGTGATTAAGACTGACTGAAAAATTATGGATGAAATGCATTTACTCTTACTAAGTAATGCGGACAAGGCATAATTCCCCCACAGAGTATTTATCATAAGAACCAATTTGACACCTGTACACAGTAAGGATTTCAAAAAGATGTTTTACTTGCATGATTCTGTCTCTCTGTCTGATATTTCCCCATAAAATGTTCCTCCTTTAAAACATTTTAGTGACACTCTATGCAAAGTATTATATGTCAGTCTAAGGAGCAGGCCATTTCCTGCTTTATTCACAGGTTTTCTAGTCTTTGACCATTCTGATTTCATATCCTGAATTCTAGCCTTGATAAATAGGTCACATTCCCTGACACTATTTCTGCAAAACTCTATGTCCTTGGCCTTAGATGTAGCAGGCATAGACTTCATCATCCAAATCAAGATACTTCAGAGAGTTAAAATGGGAGTTATTAATAATTGTACTTGGACAGTAGGCACAAGGTAGAACTCCCCCTGAAGCTTTCTGCTGGAAATGTCTTTCTTTTTTTTTTTTTTTTTTTTTTTTTTTTTTTTTTTTTTTTTTTTTTTTTTATTTTTGTTTTTTTTTTTTTTGTTTTTTTTTTTTTTTTTTTTTTTTTTTGTTTTTTTTTTTTTTTGCGGGGGGGGGAGGTGAAAAATAGAAAGGGTTGGGAGGGGGGGGAGGGTAAGGTGAGGGGGGGGGGGGGAGGGGAGTGGAGGAGGAGGGGGGGGGAGGAAGGGGGGGTTTGTTTTTATTTTTTTTTTTTTTTGGCGGGGGAGGGGGGGGGGGGAGTGTCGTTTGAGATCCAGGTGGCCTGGATCTCACAAACATCTGCACTCTCTGAGGACCAGGCTGGGCTTGAACTGTCTATCTTTTTATTTTGTTTTGGTTCTTTTGGGACAGGGTCTCCCTGGTGCCCCAGCGGTCCGGGAACTCACTCTGTAGACCAGGCTGGCGCTTGAAACTCCCAAAGATCTGCGTGGCCTCTGCCTCCCAAGTGCTAGGATTAAAGGCGTGAGCCACCATGTACTGTCTATCTTAATTTACTCACCTGACATTGCCAAAATGTCTTTCATGCTTCAACCAGTATATATCATGTTATAAAGTAGACATATTTAGTAGAGTTGGAATTTGACTTTAATACTTGATAGTAGCAAATGTGTGCTTAATGCTATTGCCATTTTATTCTTTATTTGTCCATAAAATCGTTGTTTTTTTTTTTTCTTAACAGAAGAAAAAAAAAAAACAAAAAGAATCTTTAATAACAATACTGTGAGCATAAACTTGAAAGTTCAGTTTCTGGCTGTGGGGACAGCCAGAGTAGTGTGTTAATATTTGGGGGATGCCAAATAATAGATTCTACAGTCGCTGTGGTGATCAAATTAGTTAATACTAAAATGCGCAGTGACTATAAATTAAGAACTAAGGAAATTTGAAATATTTCAATAGGAATTCAATAAAACATTACTGAATGAACTACTGTTTTTATCAAAATTTAAAAATAGCCAGTGGGGGCTGGAGAGAATTGCCTACTACTAAGTGTTTAAGAGCACCGACTCTCTTGGCAGAGGACGCGGGTCCGATCCCCAAAGCAAACCCACATGGCAGCTAGAACCGTCTGTAACTCCAAGTTCCCAGGAGGAAACTCCAGTTCCAAGGGAATCTGACACCCTCTGCTGACCTCTGCGGCATTGCACTACACGGGTGCACACAACGCATCAGACAGTACATTCATGAGAAATAAATAAATAAATAATAAATAAAATAAATAATAAATAAATAAAAATAACAAAAAATAAAATAGCATGCAGCCAGTCATTTTATTCAGATTCTCTCACTGAACTCAGATCTAAAAAGAACCTTAAAGTTTACTATTTCAATTGATTTCACTAGGACACCTATAAAAAAAAAAAAAAACAGCTTATATGTCTTAGCAGTCTCAATGCATGATGACAGAAGCCATTTAGAGTCAAATATTTTACACAGAACGGGGAGCATGAGAAGATAGGTCAGAATTAGGAGTTAGCATTAGTACATCCTGACTGTGAATATTCCAACTTTGCTTGCTCTGGGCCTAAAATAGGCTTCCCCAATAACCCTTTCAGGATTCAGTNGGTGGCCGAGAGTTAACTGTTCCTGCACTAAAAGTAACGTGGCCTATATTTTTTGTTGAGGTAGGGGCCACTGATCAATCCAGACTGGATCCTCATTTTTCCATGTGATTTTGTCAGCCTGGAGTGCAGGCTCATCAGTGGTCCTTAGGAAAAAATTTTCTGTCCTAAATCCTAAATTTTTTGGACGGGGGTAACTTGTATGGGTGTCACCGGGCCCTGTCCCTTCTTCCCCAGTCCTTTTCCTGGGAGATGTCCCATGCGTAGCATCTGCCCTGTTACTATTTCATTTAGGCTGCACATAGGCACACCCATTTGTGATAGGATGTCTCTCCCCCATAAATTTACCGGCAAGCCTTCAACTATATAGGGTGTTATAACTCCTTTATTATTTTGTTTATCTGTCCAGGTCAAAAGTTTAGAGCTTTGTAGAGTCTTTTGTGTCTGCCCTATTCCTTTTAAATGGGTGGCAGAGGCTGCACTGCAAGCGGCCCGGCTCTAGCCAATGTTTTGAGCAATTGCTGTACATCGGGCTCTCTGTGTCCATATATTCCTTGAACTTTTTCCCTTCAAATCCCATTAATTTAGGGTGGGTTGCTCCTGGTTAGTTGGGTTAGTTGTTGGACCCAGTAAACATATGATGACCCTGGATGTGAGGAGCCTCTTCTTGCCTGTATGTACGGGAAATCTCCCATTAAGGGAAGAGGAACAGCCTGTGTGCTATGCGCTGTCAAACCTGGTAAAAATGGTCCTTTTGGGGAGGAGGCTAGAATTTTTATTTCTCCAGTATAATCCGAATCTACCACGGTGGGTATCACTGACAGTCCACCAATGGATGCTGAAGCCGTCCGAGAATCAGAAAAAAAGCTCCAGCTGGGGGGGGGGGCATATTGTCCTGTTTCTAGGATTTGAATCCCCTGGTCTGGTGTTAATATTCGAGGGGAGGTGGAGCACAGGTCCAATCCTGTGCTTCCTGGGGTGGCTCTGGACAGCGATTGGGCCCCGACCCTAGAGATATTGGGCTTTGAGATGGGGCCAGGGGCAGGCCCCTCCGTCCATTTCCCGATAGTGGGGGCAAGGGATTTCCTTCTATATCTGTTTTTGAATGGCGTTCATTGGCCCAATGTTTTCCTCTTTTGCATCGAGGGCAAATTTTATTAGGCCGTTTACGGGATCCTCCTTGTTATGGCTGGGTGGAGTATAGTCTAATTGATTACGATTTTTGGGGGGGTTGGGACATTGTTTAGCAAAATGACCTGCCTGTCCCACATTTGAAACATTATTATTTTTATTTAACATGGCTCCCCTTGCCAAGGTGACTCCCTCTGTTATTTCTTTAGATAGTTTGTGGGAAAAAGAATTGACATCATTGCAAATTCTGATCATTTCATCCAGAGTTTTATTTTTGTAAACACTTCTGAGTGCCGCCCTGCAAGCAGAATTGGCATTTTCATAAGCTAATTGTTTTAAGAAGGGATCATTTTCATTTTTTAAATTTAGAGTTTTTTCAGCCACTTCGAGGAGACGTCCTATAAACTGGACATAGGGTTCATTAGGTCCTTGGATTATTTTTGTAAGGGGCATAGTAATGGATTTATTGGAGGGGACAGCTCTCCACGCCATCTTTGCAGCTTCAGTTACTTGAGCTAGCAATCCCGGGGGAAGCTGAGTTTGTTTAGTTTCAGAGATGTATTTGCCTTGGCCAGACAGTTTGTCAAAAGTCCACTCTTTGGTGCTAGCCTTTTGAGCATTATGCCTTTTGCCAGTTTATGGCATTTGTCTAGGAATTCTGCCTTCCAAGTTAGGTATTGTGGATGGGTCAGCACAGCTTGCATGACCTGATACCATTCTGCGGGTGATAAATAGCCTCCCTCAGCTAGTAAGTCTATGAGGCTGATAGAAAAGGGAGCTGCATGTCCATAATTATGGACTGCAGAATTAAGGTTTTTAAGGTGTTTGAATTTTATTTTTTTATATTGATTTTGATGCACATCAGGGCTGCCCTCTTCCTCACTGTCACTTTCACTTTCAGAAGGGGATCTCTCTTGGCGCAGCTCTCTCTGGCGATTAAGCCGCTGCGGAGAGCGCCCGCCCTCAGAGTGTCTGCGTTCTGCTTCCTCCCCTCTATTTTCTTGGGTAGAATCAATTGGGTCGGACTCTGATTCACTATCCTGATTGTGGCCGTTATTTAGATCAGGATCATTATTATTATTATTATTATTTTATTGATGCTTTGTGTATTTCATACAACATTTTCCAATTCAGTTCAGGCATATATCCCCTTCTCTTCCCCCCACCCCACCCCTACCCATCCCAGATCATGCATTTTAACATTGTTTGACTTATGTTTTATTTTAGGGACAGCAGAGGAGGTTTGCACTACAGGAGTGCCACCAACTTGTATTTTAGATTGTAGCTGCTGAATGTTTAAGGTTAATGTGGACAATTCTTGCTGTAAATCAAGGACTTGTTTCAGATTAGTTATTTGATTGGTGAGTTTTTTGGTCTCCAAAAGGGGCTTAACATCAGGAAATGGAAGGTAAGGTGGTGGTGGGGGGGTGATCCCAGTCCACACGTGGTCTGTGGGGTAAATCTCTTCCTCAGAAGGTGCTTTGGGTTTTTATTGTTGGGAATGTTTGGCAGAAATGCTCTTCCCCACTGGCCTCTGGGGCAGTAGGTTCCCTAGGTAGCGGTGGATAGAGGGGGGGTGGTTTAGGGCAGTTAGGTTCTGGGGGAGCGGATGCTGGGTCGTCAGATGGGATTTCTAAAATGACTGACGGACATGGTGAGCACTCCTTTTTAATAGAAAGGGCCGAGGAAGGGCGGCTAAGGGGTTTTAGGAATTGTTCTGTTGTTTCAATTATAGGGATGGATTGGGGGGAATTATCTCGTTAATGACAGTCCAATAAGTAAAAGTCTGGACAGGGATACTATCTGGTCCCTTAGTCTACATGATGCAGTCAAGATCTAGCTTCACCTTTTTCCATGTTTTGGGGTGAGTTGAGGGCCCATCAAGGGCCACCCAGGGACATGTATCCCCTATGAATATAAAAAATCTAGTTAAATCTTTTTTCTTAACCTGAATTCCTCTCTCCCTGAAAGCTGTCTTGAAGTACTGAATAAACTTTTCTTCCTTAGACAGCGAATTGCCCATCTTTAATTTTTAGACAAAGAACTACTCACCTCTTTTCTCCGAGGATCTGGCTCCGTGGGTGGCGGGGCATCCTCTTTTTATGATATCGTCTGGCCGGACCTCCTTGTTCCTTTGTCTGGTGAGGGGTCTCTTACCTCGAGCCCCTACGTTGGGCGCCAATATGACCCTGCCTGCACGGACATGTAACGACAGGTACCTGAGGGAGACCCCAAAACCTGTAAGATAAGTGAGAGAGAGAAATGAGACCAGGCAAGCTCTTTGTCGAGGTCTACTTTATTGTAGGGTAAACGTACAATTTATAGGGCAGTGAGGCGGGAAGAAGGGAGGAGGTAGGGGGTAACTCTTGTAAAAGTTAAAAGTTTATCAAGCGGGCTGCTGCACCAGCAGAAACTGTTTGCTTGCGATAAGCTTCCTCCGTGGGCTGCTGCACCAGCAGAAACTGTTTGCTTGCGATAAGCTTCCTCTGGAACATCAGGTGTGCAGGCAGGAAGCTTCTCTGCATGCCTGCACTTTTAGGGAACAGCTCTGAAGCTATTTCAGAGTTAACCCTTTATGAGTAGGCTTACAGCTCCTCACATATCCCCCTTCCTTATATTAAGAAGGCTCGGGAGATATTCAGGCAGAGTGGCATCATCAGTCGATTATGTGACTGTCCCTGTCTTAGGTTCGACCTCTACAAGACCCCCTTCCTTACCCATCTTTGGATACCCTGTCATCCTCAGGGCTCCTGTCTTAGGTCGGTAAGAGGGGAGAGGAAGTTGCCCGTCTTTGGGGCGGCCACCTGGACTGGAACAGACCAGCCTACTCTATAGCCTGGGGATGACAACTTATAGGGAGCGAAAGTCAAGCTGGTTGGCAGGTGCAGGAACAGTGGCAGAGGACGTGCGAGCAGGCGCAGGGTTGTCATCAGCTTCTTTTTTGATGGCCGAGCGATGGTAATGGACTCAGGCTGTAAGTGAGGAGTCTATTTGGGACTTAACAAAATTGGTTAATCGATTAAGCACCCATGGCCCAAATGAAATTAGCAGGATCAATCCAAGAACAGGTCCCAAGAGACCAGGTAATAAGGTGGACCACCCAAAAAGGGGTGGAAGACCAATTTTCATACCAGGATTTTTGTTGTTCACACTCCATTTTTCTTTTTTCTAAGTTATCTTTGAATTTTTGAAGGCTGTTTTCTACTACCCTGTTTTATCCATATAAAAGCAACATTCCTCCTTTAGGGTGGCACACAATCCTCCCTGCTGTAAAAACAGCAAGTCGAGGCCTCTTCTATTTTGTAGCACTACTTCTGAAAGTGAGGTGAGAGAATCCTTTAGATTTTCTAGTCCTGTTCTGAGTTCTTCAATGTCTTTATCAATGGCTTGGCTAAGCTGATGATAATTTTGTTGGGATGTAATCATAGAAGCTATCCCTGTGCCGGCTCCTGTGGCTCCAAGACCCAAAATGACTGCCAGGGTAATTGTTGTAATGTGTTCTTGTCTGACTCTTTGAGGGCAGGAGTTATCATTCTTATGCTCCCTTTCCCAAAATTTTAGAAAGCTGTCAGAGTCATAAACTTGTAACCTTGGGAATAACTGGACTACCACACAGTAATCTGAATGATTTAGGAACTGGGAAGTGTCAATAAATGTAGTTAGTCCTGTGGAGCAGGCAAAATATGTATCATTAGGAGCAAAAGCATATTTAGAAGAAGAATCAATGAGTATAGTATCATTACAAATGCCGATTAAAGGTAGGGGTAGAAGTATCCTGGGTCCTCGCAGACAGGTACCAATTCCTGATAAGTCTGAAACAGTTAATTCAACCGAAGACCAGGACAGAAGGTTAATATTATTTGTAAATGAAATGTTAGCTTTAACTGCAATGCCTTCATAAAAAGGGGGGGGGGCAGCGGAATAGCATAGCCAACAATCATATTCACTATCATTATAAACTTTGTGAAGAGCAAAGGCAGAAGCGTTGACTAAAGAGAGAATCAGCTCAGATGAGGGCATGGGGCCTTCAGGTAAAGTGGGTTGGAAAGGGATATCTGAGGGTCCAGGGTGGGTGGATGAAATGGGACTGGGTGCTTTAGTAGGGATAGGTTTTTGAACTCTGGTGGGGTTTTTGGGGTGTTGTTTCTTATGTACCATGGAATTAGGTCCCACCGAAGCCTTATGTGCATTGGGGATGTTTTTCTGTAATTTGATTTTAAAGGTGAGCCCAAGGTTATAACCTGAGANGTTTTTTTTTTTTTTTTTTGAAAGGACTCTGAATACCAGAGATGGAAAAGCATTGAAGAAGACAGAATGGGTATAACCTGAATCCTGTTAAATTTTCTCTAAAATATTTCTTAGCTGTACTGTTTGTGGAAATATCAGTTATATTTGTGGCTTGGGGGAAAATTATTTGTGCTGGGAAGAATGTTGTGGGTATGGGGGGAATTAAGTTGGGGACTTATTTTCTAAATTTTTTGTATGTTTGGAACAGTGACAATAAATATGTCCCCTTTAAAACAAAGCAAAAATCAGAGACTTAATGAAATAGATAAAATTTCTTTATTTTCATCCTCTAGTCACATGTATATGCCTTTATTTCAGTAAAACTTTTGATAGTTGGTCATTATTTTTTTAGCTATGAGCTGTATTGATTATTGTTTTTATAGGGAAGAGGGTTATCATCAAAGAAGGATCCCATTTAAGGTTTCATCTTCAAGTTCCTACATTTCCAGGAGAAATCATTATAACAGCACAATTAAATGTTCAGAAAATACTAATTAAATAAAGTCCATTTTATTTTTATTTGACACATACAAAAGTCCTGAAAGTGATTTTCTGCTTTGACACTTGCTACCAATTTAAATGCTTTATTTTCTGCATCTATCACAGCAAAGAATTTTTCAGTTATATTAATTGACTTAAAATGTCTATAAAAATTGACCGGTATAGTTACTGAAGTGTGCCACTGCAGAGAAAACTTGGAAAAAAAAAAAACCCTTTTAGAATTATCATGTAGTATAGGATGATACTGCATCATAAATACAATAGTCGAAGCTGAGTATAATGGATATTTCTATAATAATTATAATAAATTAAATTAAAGTTGGCAGAAAATGAGAGCTATAGAAAGTTTACTTTAATGAGATAACGCCTCCACTAATATTTTTGCATTAATTCATTCCATTAACATTAACTGACAATATATTGGCGAACCAATAGCCATAATATTACTATTAATAATAAGATTAACATAATGTCAAGTCAATGTTTTAATTTATATAAAATAATTTTATCATTAAAGGAATACATTTAAAGACAAACCTGTATTCCCAGTAAACTCGGGAGAAATTTTGAAACTGGGATTGTAGGAGAAATGTGCATCCAAGTGTATTCCCGATTACAGGCACAGAAATCAGCATTTCAAACAAATCAAAATTGTGAAGCCACCATGTATGAGGCAATGTTATCACTCACAACACTACTTACTGTTATGACCATTGACATTTAAATTGTGTAGATCAAATGTTGATTCCTTTGTTTGATTGGATAAGTTATATAGCTTCATTCTTTACTATATGTTTCAACAGTTCTTTAGAAATATTATTACATCTATTGGGAGCTAATTATTTAACTAAAACATAATCACTGATGTACAAACATGAACAAGTTTGCATTGTCAAATATAATACATAAAAATGTTTTAAATATAGAAACTCAGTGTAACAAATTCATTTTTCTGTTACTTAAAATAGGAAATGGTACATTCTACTAAAAAATACTTCTGTCAAGTCATATAAATTTCAAAATGTTACAAGCTAATAATTGACTGAAATAAATGAAGAAATATTTCCCTGTTTGTTTCTTTGACTACATCTAGTGAAATTAAGTATATCTACATTAACATCAAATTAAGTATATCTATTAATTATGAAGAAAATATATGACCATGGTTATAGTTGATTTTTGTAAACCCCGACTTTTCACACTTGAGAGGGGCATCAAATGTCATAAAGAAAGTAACTTATAAGACCAGCATTAGTAGCATCTACACAAAGCAAGCTGTGCTTCCAAGGGTCACTGATGGAAGAGCTGCACCTGCCTTGCAACTGGCAGACCCCTACAGCAGAGAGAAGATAAAACAGGAGGGAAAGAATATATGGGAAGAGTCTTCAACTTTAGTAAGGAAGGGTCCACAGATGATAAAAATGTAAGTGAACAACAAAACTGGGAAGAGTTAAGGATAGAAAGGCCTTTGTCTCAGACCCAAGCTTATATGATCTTTTTAGATACACAATATTGGAAGTTTCTTCAGGCATATTGTGAGAATTGGAAAATGGGCACGAGTGTTCTGTGAAAGTGCAAGCATAAGTACTCTGTACACAGACTCATACAGATGTACATGCAACACACACATATTACCATTAGGAAATATTTCTGGTGACGAAAATATTAAACACATAGGAAAAAATCTGAGAATACTTATTTGTTAATTGAAACATGGGAAAGGAAATTGAAAATGGGAAAATTTTAATTTCCTTAATGGTGAATGGGAATGTATGTTGGCTAGTGCTTGGGGAGTCATTACTTATTTAATTTTTAAAGCATGTGCCTTGATTATTTGTAATTTCCTCACAATGGTTTCCAAATATCTGACAATAACAACTTAAAGAGGAAGGGTATACATATTAGCCGTACTTAGAAGAACATAATCAATAATAGAATGGATATATAATCAATAATAGAATGGATGTACATGTATATATTAAAGAGAGATTAATTACATTGGCTTACAGGATACTGGATAATCAAGAAAGGCTGAAGAGGCTGAGAATCCAGCAGGTAATCAATCGATGACACTGGCAACTTCAATACCCTTAATCAGACAGAGAAGATCTGAGTACTTCTGTATATACACTGTTTCCAGTCCCAGTGTCAGAGATGACAGCAGCAGGAGCAGCAGGAGTAATAAAGTAGATGCTCTAACAAGCAAGGTGCAAGGACAAGCAGCAAAAAGTGAGTTTTCCCTTGGCTCTGTTTATCTGTGTGCACTTTCTTGAAGGGGCTTCCCACTCTCTGTAACTTCCTGTCTCACTCAATAAGTCCAGGAAATATTCTTGCAGACTCTCTGAAGGGCTTGGCTCTGAGTTGTTTCCGGGTCCAATTAAGCTGCCAAAGAAGTCTAACCACCATAAAATACTTGGCTTGTGGTTTTTGGATGGTTCTTTCCTGGGTATGTGGTCTCATGATCTTGTAGACATCATCAGGGCTATGAGAGCATGCAACCACGGAATGTCTTTACCTCTTTTAGCCAAGGAGAGGCAGGGACAATATACATATTCCAAGAGCACAACCCTACTGACTTCCTCTAGCTTGGTCAAACCATCTAAATAGTCCACCGCCTCTCAGAATAGTGCCAGGAGCTGGATACTAATTGTTTAACATGTGAGCTTGTGGGGAACATTCCATATTCAAACTATAATACACAAAAATATAATTTTGGATTTTAAGAAGCTTAAGCAACTTGGAAACAATTGGTTGTATACAGTTTTCTTAGCTATTTTAGGAAAACTCATTTTCAAATTTTTGGTTTGTATTTGTTTTCTTTGAAAATAGATTTTTGCCTTGTAAATGTTTTATATAAAAATGTGTACATATTGTAAATGTTAAGCATACACATTTTCATGTGAACAGAATAAGCTTTTGTATTTTAAGGACAGCATAAAGAATGGGAAACAGTCACAAAAAGTGGAAAATATTTGCAAGGTGAATAAGTGAGAAAGAATTGAAAGTTTATATTACATGGGATTCATGTGCAATATTCTGAATTGGATGGATCTCCTCTAAAATTCAGGGGTGTGATCATGTCTATATCAGACTGTGGCTCTCTGAAGTTTGACTAAGTCATCAGTCCTTATCAAAGAGGCCTTTTGCAATGTTCCATGTTCTTCCATGTGAACTACCAAAAGGAACATTTTCCCATCATCTGCAGGAAGCAAACCCAAGGAACCAAGGTGCAGTCAGCACTAGACTACCAAGCTTGCAAGTGCTTTGACCTTGCAAGTCTGTCTTTCAGACAGGGAGAAAATAAATTGCTTTTCTATATAATTACTCAATATGTAGTACTTTCATGGTAGAACAGTCGAGCTAACACGTAGGCAACAAGGGAAGTGAAAAAAACAGCAGACATGATATGGGATTTTTATTGAAATAGATCTTTAGTATATATCAAATTACAGCTTCTAAGTGAAGAGCCTCATATTACATGGAATCTATTCTTGGAATTTACTGCTTTTGCTATTACTATTTCTTTTGTTAACCAAAACTAAACAACTGTATTTTACCAGAACTCATCTCCTTTCACTCACATATTTAGTAGGAGGTACTGAAACTTGTGAATAATTACTGTGATTCTATCTATTACTACTGTAAAGTCAGCTCTATTGACTTCATAGTGTGTCTTACATTGGCAACTACAAAAGAACATTAGGGCAAATGAGTGAACATATGATAATTCTGTAAATGGGAACAAATACACTGATTGCTCAATAATTTTACTATGAATAGAAATAACACTGAAAACTCACCAACCTGCTTTCTCTTCCAGAATTGCATGCACTTTATTCCATTACATTTATTATTCTAAGCTAAAAATCATATGATGAAGAGGCTGAAAGCCCATATAAAGTCCCAAGAATAATGTCCATTTAAAATCTTTCTCATTGGGGGTATTTATGCTTTCAAAGTTTCTTTAAGGATATTTATTTTTTCAAAACCAAGGATATAGGTATTTGTATTTTTCTTTAATGTTCTTAAGAGTGTCAAACCTTGATTCAAGTTCTTCCATATAATTTTGATCGAGTAAATATTATTATATAATTTACTCAAATTCCATCATTTTACTTGAGAATCATTGCAATGACTTCTTACAAACAGTTCTAGGATTTTCAAACTATTCCATTGAAATGCTTCCAGGGAATTACTCAAAGAGCAAGTGTCTGTAATGAACTTACTCTTAATTAATCTTGTAAATCCAGTTTTGTTGGAGTATGGGGACACACAGATACTTGGATGATGCCTGTAGCTACTCGACAGTGTTCTTCTCACTGGGCACTTTATCTGACTTACAAAAAATAAAATAGTTGTTCAGTGACCTTTCGCAAAACAGTTATTCACTCTGGATATGGCATTGCTTTCTTGAATTTATCTAAATATATCTGTCAAAAGTTAAAAAAGATCTTTAAGAACAACCTATCAGTAACTGAAATCCATGTAATTTAAGAGGATATTGAAAATACAAAATTTAGGCTCTATATACAGATCTCTGACTGTTTTGTCAAGAATAGTAATGAAATATTGTGATAAATTAGCTTGATATAAAGGGGGAATTCATTATTTCTATGTTACAAGGGAAAGGAAATTAAAATTTTGTAATAATTTTTTAAATTATTTTATTTCATTTATATGAGTGTTGAGCCTGCATGTACGTCAGTGTGCACAATGCCCATGGATGCCCGAAGAGGATGTCAGATACCCTGGAACTGGAAGTATGGACAGATTAAAGTATTAACAAACAAGTTCATGCTGGGAACCACACTGGGGGATTCTGCAAGAGCAGGCAATGCTTGTAACATCTTTTTTTTTTTTTTCTTTTTTATGACAGGGTCTCCCTGTAGCCCCAGCTGGCCTGAAACTCACTATGTAGACAAGGCCCGAACTCACAGAGTTCCACCTTCCTCTGTGTCCCAAGTGCTAGGATTAAAGGTGTGCAACTTGGGAGTGATGCATATTGGAAACAACAACAACAACAACAGAAAGGACTGCATTAAAGAACTGACCGAAACAGTGAACTTCTGCTCAAATCAGTCAACTTCCACATGGAGAATTTTGAGAAAGACTGAGAAAGAGATGAAAAGCATGTTTGGCAGAATACATGAACTCTGGTGGGGTGGGGGGATAGGGTGGGAGACACGGGTCTAGATTTGATAATCTTGTACAAAAAATAAATATATATATTTAATATCTATATAAATATATATTTATATAAATTTAAATATTATATTAATATTATATTATATATATATATATATGTGCAACACCATGACCAGTCTTGCTCTTAACCTTTTAACCATTCTTATATTCCCTGCAATAATTCTAAAATGTACAAATGATACAATATTGAGAAAGAGTAATGTCAGTTTTGCTATCTAAATTCTGTGTTGGAAAATCAATATTATTTAGGCTTTCTCAGTGACGATAATTAATGGATTTTTATGGAATGTTTGATTTAATAATATGGAA
Source organism: Rhizomys pruinosus (assembly GCA_009823505.1). Lineage (NCBI taxonomy): Eukaryota > Metazoa > Chordata > Mammalia > Rodentia > Spalacidae > Rhizomys > Rhizomys pruinosus. The sequence goes on from VZQC01005946.1 coordinate 469,204, forward strand.
ATTTCATCCATATGTAAATCAATAACCCATAATTTCCTCAAATTTTAGGTCATATCTAATTTCCAAAATCAAGGTAAGAAACACAGCACCATTTTTTTCTGTGAGTAGCTAAATAAACTTCTGAATGTGAAGATGCTCACCACAACTTGAGGCTTTTTTCTAATCCAATGCCATCTTTTCAACCACATATTATTCTCAGATTACTAAGAATCTCTGATAATAAAAGATTTATAATATCATGGGATAGTGTTTGACAGGACAGAAATTCAGACTTACTGTGAAGCCCTAGTCTCTATAGAAACTTGGTATAAAGACATTTTGAAACAATCCACATATTTTAAAGCAGTTTGTGAACTTCAAAGTTAAGTTCCCTAGTCCTCTTCAGGTACAGTAGTTGAAAGTATCAAAACTTTTCAACTGAACAGGATCATGACCAAACAAACTGTAACCATGATTAGTTTAAGGAAGATAAGACTTGAAGTAAATAGTATTTTGACAAACATTTCTAAGTACTTGAACTTCAGAAAGCAAACTAAAGAAATTCACAATAAGAGAATTTAGAAAAGAACCAAAATAAGAGCATCATTTTCAATGAAATAAAAAAAGAAAAGGAAGAAGCTGCTCTGTTCACTCAAGTTCTCAGAGAATATTGCTGTCACCTGAGAAAACAGACATTCACGTCATACGCACTTTAGAGAACATCATTAAAATTCAGGATTGGGGGTTTCTATCTGTATTACATACATAGGAAATAAGTTGAATATGGAGCCGACTGACATAAAGAGGTTATAAGAAATATATGAAGCCCAGGAGCTTTATTAAGAAAATATAACTACAAAAATGTCGACAGGTAACTCTTTTTTTTTAATTTATTTATTTCTCTATGTGTATGAATGTACTGTCTGCATGCAGGTTTGTGCACCCGTGTCGTGCAATGCCGCGGAGGTCAGAAGAGGGTGTCGGATTCCCCTGGAACTGGAGTTCTCCTGGAACTGGAGTTTCGGGGATCAAACCCGGGTCCTCTGTAAGAGCGGTCGGTGCTCTTAACCGCTAGGCCATCTCTCCAGCCCCCGAAAGGTAACTCTTAATATTTCAGTTACTTTAGGTCTCTGGAATGTTCTAGTGCAACTTTGTAAAATTGCTGTGTGTGTGTGTGTGTGTGTGTGTGTGTGTGTGTGTGTGTGTGTGTCTATGTCTGTATGCCTTATATGTGTATAGTACATTCATAAAGCAATTGTGGTTTTAGTAGTACAGAAGGCTCTTACTGCCATAAAATTTTTTTTTATTTTTTAGTAGTACAGAAGGCTCTTACTGCCATAAATTTTTCAAATGCTTGACCTCATGCTTATTATTTTGAATTTTCCATTAAGTGTTTTCCTTTATGGTATTTCTCAATATTCAAATTATATCTGTCCTATTATAGATATGGGTAAACTATATATTGACTAGTAAAAAGGATTAAACCCATAAAACGACATTTAAGAATTCTTTATTATTTATTTTGTATTATGTGTTTGTTTTCCCTGCATGTAAAAGCACCCATGTCATGTGATTCTCACAGAAGCCAGAGGAGAGTGTTGGATACTCTGGAGCTGGAATTACAGATGGATGTTAGCTGGCATGTGGGTGGTGGGAATCAAAACTGGATAGTGTAGATGAGGTGCAGTACTCATAACTGCTGTGGCATATCTCCAGCTCTCATGTGGTGACAACTTTTGAAAGATTTTGATAAAATGTTATCTCAATGACAACAGAAACAAGGTAGTTTATGTTGCTGATGACTGAAGAGAAGGTTCAGTTATCCCAATCCAGTTTAGTAAGAAATGATGGCACTCATTCTGGATAAATATTTAAATGTTTTTGAGATCTCAGAAGTTTTAGTTATGTATCTCCCTTTTGCCCTTACATATACTACATGTAATATATAACAATAAATCAAGATGTTTAAAATATTGATAAACATTTGAATTTTCATCATTGCTTTAGTATAGAATCATAACTGAGCCAGCCCAATCTCTTTTCAAGAGTAAGAGCGAGTTTAGGAATTTGTAGCCTAAGGACTGCCTGCACCCTGGCTGGTAGCCTCTCTCTCTCAGGCTTCCTATCGCTGAAAGGAGGGAGCACTGAAGTTTGCCTTGGATGCAGAGACCTTCTCAGATTCCCAGGAGAGAAATTCGGAATGGCAGCGGCTGCAGCGGAGGATCAGGAGGATCCATTTACTTTTAAGGATGTATCCATTGACTTCTCCCAGGAGGAGTGGAAGTGTCTAAACTCTGCTCAGAAGGCCATATACAGGGAGACTATGTTGGAGAATTACAGCAATCTGGTGTCTATAGCAGGTTACTGTTAGAAATCTATTACTTCCTAAGCAATCCAGCAAGAGTCACACCACACTTTCTTGTACACACGTCTTGCTGGATGTAAGCCTATCTTGATCTCCAACCTGGAGCAAAGCAAAGAGCCCTGGAATGTGAAGACAGTGGAGACTGTAGCCAACCAGAACTCAGAACTTAGAAGACATCAGAGAATTTATAATGGGGAGAAATACTACAACTGTGAAGATGATGATCAGTTCGTTATAAAAATATCAGATATAAAAAGTCATCAGGTGATCCAAGGTAGAGAGAGTCCCTTCAAATGTGAAGAATGTGTCATGTACTTTAGTGACGTGGTACATCTTAGACTACATGGCACTATTCATACTTTAGAGATACCCTGCAAATTTGAAAAATGTGAGAAATCGTTTTCCAATCCCACAGATCATAAAGTAAACAAAAGAATTCAGACTGGAGAGAAGCCCAAGAAATTTGGTAATTCCTTTGGTCAAGGGGCAGATCTTAGATGACATCAGAGAATTAGCAATGGAGTGAAACCTTACAAATGCGAAGAATGTGACAAGTCCTTTAATCAAATGATACATCTTAGGCAACATGAGAAAATTCATACTGGAGATAAACCCTATAAATGTGAGGAATGTTACAAGTCCTTTAGTTATAGTTCATCTGTTAGAGTACATGAAAGAATTCGTACTGGAGAGAAACCCTACAAATGTGAAGAATGTGACAAGTCCTTTAATCAAAAGACATATCTTAGGCAACATGAAAGAATTCATAATGGAGAGAAACCCTACAAATGTGAAGAATGTGACAAGTCCTTTACTCAGAGGATAAGTCTTATATGTCATGAGAGAATACATACTGGAGAGAAACCCTACAAATGTGAAGAATGTGACAAGTCCCTTATTTATAGTTCATCTCTTAAAGTACATGAAAGAATTTATATTGGAGAGAAACCCTACAAATGTGAAGAATGTGACAAGTCCTTTACTCAGAGGATAAATCTTATATGTCATGAGAGAATTCATACTGGAGAGAAACCCTACAAATGTGAAGAATGTGACAAGTCCTTTACTTGTAGTTCATCTCTTAGACTACATGAAAGAATTCATACTGGAGAGAAACCCTACAAATGCGAAGAATGTGGCAAGTCCTTTAGTTGTAGTTCATCTCTTAGACTACATGAAAGAATTCATACTGGAGAGAAACCCTACAAAAGTGAAGAATGTGACAAGTCCTTTACTTGTAATTCATCTCTTAGAGTACATGAAAGAATTCATACTGGAGAGAACCCCTACAAATGTGAAGAATGTGACAAGTCCTTTACTTGTAATTCATCTCTTAGACTACATGAAAGAATTCATACTGGGGAGAAACCTTACAAATGTGAAGAATGTGACAAGTCCTTTAATCAAAAGGCCCATCTTAGGCAACATCAGAGAATTCACACTTAAGAGAAACCCTACAAATGTGAAAAATGTGAGAAGTCCTTTACTCACAGGATAAGTCTTATATGTCATGAGAGAATACATACTGGAGAGAAACTCTACAAATGTGAAGAATGTGACAAGTCCTTTAATTGTAGTTCATTTCTTTTTTTTCTGATGACATCAGTTAGGTTTTTTTTTAATGGCCCATATTTTTTAAATTTTTTTTACATAAATTTATTTTTATTTATTTAACAAATCTATACCCATGTTCCCTCCCATTCCCCCACCACGCCAGAGCTCATGCATTCTGCCAAACATGCTTTTCATCTCTTAGTCTTTCTCAATATTCTCCATGAAGAAGTTGACTGTTTTGAGCAGAAGTTCACTGTTTCAGTCAGTTCTTTGATGCAGTCCTTTCTGTTGTTGTTGTTGTTGTTGTTGTTGTTGTTGTTGTTTCCAATACGCATTATGCCCAACTGCTTTGGACAAAAGCTCAGCGGGCCCTATACAAGAAATACTTACAACTGGGTAATTGGCACTAGCATCCACAGATGAGAGAATCTATGCGTTTTGTGGTTTTGGGACTGTTTACTTCACTCAGCATGAATGTCCTCTAGCCCACCATTTTCCTGCAAGTCATGATGTCGTCTTTCTTTACTGCTGCATAGACCTCCATTGGTAGATGTACCACATTTTCTCTATCCACTCGTCAATTGAGGGCATTTAGGTTGGTTCAGCTCCTTGCTATTGTGAAGAGAGCTGCAATAAACATGGCCGTGCATGTATCTCTGTGGTGGTGTGAGCCTTGAGGGTACATGCCAGGAGTGGTATGGCTAGGTTGGGTGGCAAGTTCATCCAAGTCTTCCAAGGGTTTCCACACTGCTTTCCATAGTGGCTGTATGAGTTTACATTCCCACCAGCAGTGGTATGAGTGTTCCCCTTTCCCACAACCTCCCAGCTTCTTGGTATCATTTGTTTTCTTAATCCAGCCAGTCTTATTGGAGTAAGATGATCCTTAAGTTGGTTTTGATTTGCATTTCCTTAATGATTAGTGAGTTGAACACTTCTTGAGGTGTTTCTCAGACATCTCTAATTCCTCACTTGTGATGTCTGTGTTGCAGTTTTTGCTCCGTCTATTGGTGGGTCATTTGTTTCTTTTTTTCTTTGTTTTTTGAGTAGTTTATATATCTGGAAATAATGCTTGTCAGATGTTCTGCAGTGAAGGTTTCCTCCCACTCTGTGGGTGTTCTCTTCACTTCCTTGATGTTCTTTTGAGGTACAGAAGCTTTTGAGTTTAATGAGGTCCCTTTGTCAATTGTTGACCTTAATTCTTGCAGCTGCGGTCTGATTTAGGAAGTCTTTTTCCACGCTAAGTCTTGTAGTCTGCTGCCAACTTTTCTACATCACTTTCAGAGTTTGGGGTTTCACGTGGAGGTCTTTAACTCCATCTGGAACTACTTTTCACAGGGAAGAGGTAGTAGGTTAATTTTCATTCTCTACAATGTGATGTCCAGTTTCCCAAACATTGCTGAAGATGCTGTCTTTCTCCTTGTGGCTTCTTGGCCCCCTTGTCAATATAAGATGGCTGAAATTGTATGTGCTCAGATTGGATCTTCAGTTTTCCATTGGTCAACAGGTCTGTTTTTTGTGCCAGTACCAGGCGTGTTTTTATGACTATAGCCCTGTAGATAGTTTGAATCTGGTATAGAGATCCCCTTGTGTAGCTCTTTTCACTCAGGGTTGTTTGGCTATTCGGGATCTTGTTTTTTCGAAATGAATTTAAGAACTTTGTTTCCAAGCCTGTGAAGAAACTCTTGGGGATTTTTGATTGGGATTGCATTAAATCTATACAAGAGTTTCAGTAGAATGGACATTTTTACAATGTTAATTTTCCCAACCCATGAGCATGGGAGGTTTTTTCCATCTTCTAAGGTCTTCTTCAATTTCTTTCTTTAAAGGTTTAAATTTTTTGTGGTAGAGGTCTTGGTGTCTTTGGTTAGTTTTGTTCCTAGGTATTTTAATTGTTTTTAGGCATTGTGAGTGGGAAGGTCTCTTTGAATCTTCTCTCAGTTCTTGTTGTTGGTGTAAAGAAGGCCATTGATTTTTTTTAAGGTTAATTTTGTATCCTGCCACTTTGCTGAAGCTGTTAATTGTTTCTAGAGTTTTCTTTGGGAGTTTTAGCATCCCTTAAGTAAACAATCATATGATCAGCAATAGGGATGTTTGACTTCCTCTTTTCCAATTAGACTCCTTTAATATCCTTTTCTTGCCTTATTGCTCTAAGCAAGTGTTTAAGCACTATATTGAAGAGAGGAGTGGTGACAGGGGGCAGCCTTGCCGATTCCTACCTTTAAAGTGAATGTTTCTGTCATTTCCCCTTTAGGATGATGATTGGCTGTGGGTTCCCTGTATAGTGGCTTTGATTACATTGAGGAACGATCCCTCTAATCCAATTCGTTCTAGGACTTTCAGCATAAAGGGATGCTGGATTTTGTCAAAGGCTTTTTCAGCAATCAATTGAGATGATGGTGGGTTTTTGTCTTTGATTCCATTTATGTGTTTGATGATGTTTATAGATTTTCATATGTTGAACCATCCCTGCATCTCTGGTATGAATCCAACTTGGTCATGATGGATGATCTTCTTGATGTGGGTCTGTATGTGATTTGCCAGTATCCTGTTTAGAATTTTGGCATCTGTGTTCATGAGGGAGATGGTTCTATAATTCTCCTTTTTCGTTGGATCTTTGCCTGGTCCATAACATATGAAGAAATAGAGGATGTAGTAAGAAACCTCCCACCTAAAAAAAGCCCAGGCCCAGATGGTTTCACAGCAGAATTCTATAAAACATTTCAAACGGACCTACAACCATTATTACTGAATCTGTGTAGAAGTATACAATCAGACGGAATTCTCCCAAATTCCTTCTATGTAGTTCATTTCTTAGACTACATTAAAGAATTCATACTGGAGAGAATCCCCACAAATGTGAAGAATTTGGGAATTCCTTTATTCGAAGGGCAGACTTTAGAAGACGAGAGACACCTTACAAATGTGAAGAATGTGGCAAGTCATTTAGTAAAGTAGCAAATAGCTACAACACGTGAGATAATTCATACTAGAGGAAATCATACAAATGTGAACAACATGATGAGTTGATTAGTAAATTAGCAATTGTTAGAAGATATGAGTTTTCATACTGGACAATAAGCACACTAATGGGAAGAATGTTATAAGTCCTTATCCAAGACTTCAAGTATTAATTGTACATCAGTGAATTCGTACTGTATGAAGACCTACAAACATGAAGAATTTATACTGGAGAGAAACCCTACAATATGAAAACTGTTACACTTCCTTTATACTGTATTCAAAGCTTAGCAGTCATAAAAATATTCACACTGCAAAGAAACCTGAAATGTGAAACAAGTGAAAAGACATTTACTCGTATGTCAACTCTTAGATTACATGAGACAATTCAGATGGGAGAATAATTTTACAAATATGAAGAGTCTTTTGGCTGGAGAGTTGGCCTAGTGGTTAAGAGCACCAACCGCTCTTACAGAGGAGCCAGGTTTGATCCCCAGCACCCACATGGCGGCTAAGAACTGTCTAAAACTCCAATTCCAGGAGAACTCCAGTTCCAGTGAAATCTGACACCCTCTTCTGGACCTGCATGCAGACAGTACATTCATGCACATACAGAAATAAATAAAAAATTTTAAAAAATGAAGATTCTGAAAAGTCCTTTATTCATATATCAAAGAGAATACATTACAGAATACATAATGGAGGACAGATACCACAAATATATGTGATGTAGCCATTCATTTAACCATACGTCAGATAGGAGACTGCAGCTACAGTACATACTGGAGAAATAGTTTTCAATTTTGCAAATTTGACAAATCCTGGACTCATTCCATAGAGAACAATACCGAATCTATATGAGAAGGAAAGTTTTTTTAATTTTTTTATTTTGACTTTTGAGAAGGAAAATTTTAAATGCAATAATCATGTTGAAATCTTTAATAAACATTTAAATTTCAGAAAACTAAAAAAAAAAAGAGCGAGTTTAGTTTACTAATGTTTGGATATCTTTAGATAGAATCATATAAAAATTAAATTTGTGATTTTATGGACTACTGCCTACAAGTAACCAAATCCAATAAACTTAAAATAGGATGAAAATAGAAGAAGAATTCCAAATAAATCCCTGGTTAAATTTTGAAGCAAGTCTCCATTGCATTTCAAGCTGAGTTTGTCAGCACATTGCTATAATTTTTTATACTGGATCCAGATTTAAAGTTTTCATTTACATACTTTATTTTCCCGTGGCAGTTTTAAGTGGACACAAGGAATTTTTGCACACAAGCTTATTTATCACAAATATTTGACACGTCTAATGTCGTTTACTTAGCAATATCCTCCAAGATAAAACTGTACATAAAAGACCTAAACACTATACCAAAAAAAGAAGAAAAAGAAGTGATAAATATATCCAGCAAAGTGGCAGAATTCAAAATAGGCAAAAACAAACAAACAAAAAAACCAAAAACAGAAACAAAGCAAATAACAAAAAAAAAAAAGAAAAAACAGTGCCAAAGCAAGCATACTGAAAAAGTAACCAGGGGAATTGTACCATTCATGACAGCCTCAAAAGAAAAACAAATACAAAAAGTTACCTGGAAGATAGTGGCAGATGGATCTCTTTGAGATTGTAGCCAGCCTGTTCTGCACATTGTGTTTCAGGCCAGCTGGGGTTATAAGGAGATCCTTTTTCCAAGAAGTGAAAGATTTGGATGACAAATTTCAATACTTTGAGAAAGAAATTGAAAAAGATACCAAAGGATGGAAAGACTGGCCTCTCTCATAGATAGGCTGAATGTGGTATAGAGAATTTGGATTGACCTTGTCTATAGGAAAGTGTTTGAAATTGTACAACACTGACACTGGAAAGGAAGACCAAATCCACAGGGAGGAGTTTCTACACTCTACACATAGAATGAGGCAAGAATATAATAGGAGGCACTGACAAGAGGCCCTTTAATCAATAATCTGGAAACTTTCTAAAATGGGAAGCTAATATTAAATTAAGTAAAGATGTCCTAATCCTCTGGCTGTAGTAGTAACTATGTGTTCTCTCCAGCCAGTGCAGAGTGGGGAAAGGGATGTAATTGCTGGTATGAGACAGGAGGACGTGCCACTGGGTACTTGGACTGACCCTTCCCAGGCAGTACCCTTTTCCTGTTTGGGCCATTGACTTTGCTGAAAGTTTTCTAATTGGTCTAAAAAATACTAGAGCCCAGTTCTTAGTATGTTGGGTAGTCCCTCAACTCAGGATAATCCCAAAGTTCACCAAGGCCAAAAGAAGGCCTCAGCTTTATTTACCGAAAGAAGGAAAAGCCAGAAATGGGCGTGCTGGGTCCTAGTGACTTCTCTAATTTGATTGAGTCTCTAAATCTGATTCTTTCCAGCATTCCAATATAGACTATTTGTGAGTTATTTTAAAATGCTATTATTTTTCTGTTTTTTAGTCTATGGATTATAAATGTTTAACTCAAGATTATCTGTGATAAATTATAATATTGTTTTCCTAATCCAAAGAGTCAGTACACTTTGGGAAGCCGATCGGACATCAACCTTATGGTGGACGAGAATTGGCTCTGGGCTATCTATACCCATAAGTAGAATGACGGCAACATTGTCATCAGCAACTGGGTCCCATCTCATCGCAGACCCTTCAGACATAGAACACCAGCTTCCCCAAGTATAGCATCACAGAGGCCTTGGTCCTCTGCAGGACTCTACATCACCAATGACCACTGAAGGGGAGCGGGAACCAAAATGCCCTATACTTTTTTGATAGATATTTAGTCTTTCCAGGTTCCCCAGCAAGAGACTTTGGCAATGGCTTTCAAATGGGGGAAATTTTTAATTATTTTTTTCTTTCTAAATGTGCAATAACTTGCTTGATTTAAGATTTTACTGATAACCAATTGATATATAAGTTTCTTTCACACTGTAACTCAATGTTTAAGACACAAAGGTTGTGTGATTCTTCCTTTTGGGGAAATAGCCTGCTGGACTAGGCTGCAGCCTAAATAAAATACCTCCATCCTGTAGACTCCCAGTGAGTGTCTGCTTGATATTTTGTACTACACTGTAACCCATACCCCTAACCCGTACTCCTCTAATATATGCAATAAATATCTTTGCCCCACCACACTGAAGTTTAGTGGTAGCCCATCAACAGTTCCTTATCTCAGTTGAGGAGATACATCTCTTCAGGAATAATGTGACACAACACCGTAATGATGATATTTTGTGATAACATAATTTGTTATAACTTATGAGTTAGTTCTGACTCAGAATTTATTTGAAGTTTACATTATCACTAACTGTTATACAGTATATTGTGTATGATGAATCACATTGCTATGTATCTATTAACAACACCATTTACAATAACCTTCCTCTGCTGCAAATACCCTGTATAACACCTATTAATCTCTCTCTCTCCTTACCAAGCACCAGACAATCATTGATATTATTACTCTTTGTAAACTTCTGCCTTTTTCCAAAATGCCATAAATTTAGAATTAAGCAGGTCACAGTATTTTCAATTTGGTGTCTTTCATTTAACAATGAATTTCAATTTCATAATCTTTCAGGACAATAGCTCATTTCTTATGATTATTAAAGAGCAGTGTATAATCTAAAAGATGGAGTATTTTCTTTATTCACCTACAGAAAGACATCTTGATTGCTTCAAAATGTTGGCATTAACAAAATGGGTGCAATAAGTATTTGGGTACAAGTGTTTATGTGGAAATAGGATTGTTACGTTTGGGGGTAAAACTGAGGCCAAATTTGTGTGTCTTATGATAGCTATTTTTAAGAAACTGCTTAAGTGTCCTTTCAAGTAGATTTGTTAATTTTCATCCCCACAAGGCATGAATGAGTATTCTTATTTTTCTACATACTGCCTGTATTCACAACTGAAAAGGGTCTGGATTTCAGCAGATCTGGTAAGTGTATAATAGCGTCTATTCATTGTTTTCAGTTGTACCTCCCTAATGGCACACAGTATTGAACATGCTTTTTCTTCATAGTTGAAGTAGATCTTCTTTGGAAAATGTCTATGGTAGACTTCTGATTCATTTTTAAATTTAACTTGGGTTTTCCTATTGCACTTCAGTTCTTTGTACATGCTGAATATTTTACCCGTCAGTGATATCTTTTCTTCTGTCTTCAGCAGATTTTTTTAAATTTGAAGTTTTCTTACTTTAATGAATTGAGTACAACTTATGTTTTTTCTTTCATGAATTATGTTTTGGGGTTTTTATCTTTTTTTCAGATAAAATGTTACCAAATTTCCCCTTATGTAATTAAGAAATATTTTATGTATAATATAATCTGCAGGCCTATGATATATTTTGTGAGTGTTATTTTAAAGGTAAAATGCCTATATCTTAGCATTTTTTGCATACAGATGTCAATTTGCAATACTATTCCTTCAAGGCAGCATGACTTCACTTCATTCAAGTTTTTTGTGCGTGTGTGAAATATAAGTTGTGCAATTTTTGTGGATCCATTGACTGCCATCAAACTTTAGCTATTTTTCTCTTTTTGCTTTCTGATTCATTTTATGAGTGTAGCACTATTGTATAAAACACTGTCATGTGACTTCCTGGGGAGAAAGGAAAAAAATGCCTCCTTGCTCTACATAGGGAACCATTGAAAGGTCAAAATAATGATTCTAGGAACATTCAGATTGGTGAACCAGGGAGCTTTTTAGTGTTACAGAAGATAAGTGTGGGAGGCTGCGTACAAGAGCATGGGTGATTCAAAAGAAGCTGCATCACTGAAGAAGCTACCTCAGCATGGGAAACAACTGAAAGCTGCATTTCTGGGGCTGGCTGAAGTAATTACAGACAAGTTGATAGTTTGAGAGACTCACAGTCTGCTTTGCAAACTGGACACTGTCTTCTCAGCAATTTCTCCTTCTACAATATTGGGGTTAGTGGGAGAGTCTTGTTAGATCTAGAAAATTCTTGATACTTATGAATCCTTTACTTACTGATTCTCAGGTGCCTTCCCATCCATACTGAAAGGAATGTTTCAATTTGGATGAAATTGGTAAAGAATTTAACTGTGCACAATTATTCCTTTTACAAAAATTTTGGGATACTGTAAACATTTTGTTTATACCTAGAAATCAATCTCTTATTTTATCCTATTTCAGAAAGACTTTTGGTTATATATTTTATCATATACACATATATTTCTGCATGATGCCTTAGAATAATGGGCTATTGAACTTGACATCCAAATGTGTAGTAGTTTATAATTTGGACAATAATTGACAATTTCACTTTACATTTGTTTCATTTGTGCTTTTTGATTCTCATTTGAATGCACTCTTGATTCCAAACATTGTATTTCCCTTACCAGTCTTTGGGTAATCAAATTTTATTCCAATTAGATTTAGATATACTTCTAAGATATATTTCAGATTGCATGTTGTAACACACACACACACACACTTGTGTGTGTGTTCTTGTGCATATTGTCAAGTTGGCAATAAAATAAACTTCTCATTTGTTCTTTTAGCAGTAAAACACTTGATACACTTTTCTTCTTAATTTTTATTGAACTTTTGTCGATTTCATATAACATTTCTTAATCAATTTAGACCCATTCCTTCATCCATACCCACCTGCCAGAGTTCCTACATTCTCCTATACATTGTAAGTCCTCTTTGAATCTTTTTTCTAATTCAATGTTTTAACTTTTCTGATGAAGAAGATTACTGTTCTGGTCAGTTAGGTGAACAATTCTTTTTTGTTGTTGTTCTCTTTAATTATATATTGCTCCAAAACATGAATATATACACTACATACATATACCAAAATTATAAAGTCAGAAAATAATATATAGTTTAATTAAAAAACACATTTAGGATCCTCCCAGCCGGTATTAAAGGCACGCTTGTGTGACTCTTGAGATTTGAGATCTCCTGAGCCCAGCGGCAGGAAGAGGGGAAGATAGGTAGGAACTGGGTGCCTTGGCGAGCTGATTGCTGATCGTTTGGTCCTGCTGTCTTTGGTTTGATTGGCCTTTGTGGCTGTGAGGTTGGAGTTATCCCCCCAGCTGGGATTAAAGGTGTGGTCTTTGGCTTGATTAGATCTAGTGGCTGTGGGGGCGGAGTTATCCTCCCAGCCGGTATTAAAGGCACGCTTGTGTGACTCTTGAGATTTGAGATCTCCTGAGCCCAGCGGCAGGAAGAGGGGAAGATAGGTAGGAACTGGGTGCCTTGGCGAGCTGATTGCTGATCGTTTGGTCCTGCTGTCTTTGGTTTGATTGGCCTTTGTGGCTGTGAGGTTGGAGTTATCCCCCCAGCTGGGATTAAAGGTGTGGTCTTTGGCTTGATTAGATCTAGTGGCTGTGGGGGCGGAGTTATCCTCCCAGCCGGTATTAAAGGCACGCTTGTGTGACTCTTGAGATTTGAGATCTCTTGAGCCCAGCGGCAGGAAGAGGGGAAGACAGGTAGGAACTGGGTGCCTTGGCGAGCTGATTGCTGATCGTTTGGTCCTGCTGTCTTTGGTTTGATTGGCCTTTGTGGCTGTGAGGTTGGAGTTATCCCCCCAGCTGGGATTAAAGGTGTGGTCTTTGGCTTGATTAGATCTAGTGGCTGTGGGGGCGGAGTTATCCTCCCAGCCGGTATTAAAGGCACGCTTGTGTGACTCTTGAGATTTGAGATCTCTTGAGCCCAGCGGCAGGAAGAGGGGAAGACAGGTAGGAACTGGGTGCCTTGGCGAGCTGATTGCTGATCGTTTGGTCCTGCTGTCTTTGGTTTGATTGGCCTTTGTGGCTGTGAGGTTGGAGTTATCCCCCCAGCTGGGATTAAAGGTGTGGTCTTTGGCTTGATTAGATCTAGTGGCTGTGGGGGCGGAGTTATCCTCCCAGCCGGTATTAAAGGCACGCTTGTGTGACTCTTGAGATTTGAGATCTCTTGAGCCCAGCGGCAGGAAGAGGGGAAGACAGGTAGGAACTGGGTGCCTTGGCGAGCTGATTGCTGATCGTTTGGTCCTGCTGTCTTTGGTTTGATTGGCCTTTGTGGCTGTGAGGTTGGAGTTATCCCCCCAGCTGGGATTAAAGGTGTGGTCTTTGGCTTGATTAGATCTAGTGGCTGTGGGGGCGGAGTTATCCTCCCAGCCGGTATTAAAGGCACGCTTGTGTGACTCTTGAGATTTGAGATCTCTTGAGCCCAGCGGCAGGAAGAGGGGAAGACAGGTAGGAACTGGGTGCCTTGGCGAGCTGATTGCTGATCGTTTGGTCCTGCTGTCTTTGGTTTGATTGGCCTTTGTGGCTGTGAGGTTGGAGTTATCCCCCCAGCTGGGATTAAAGGTGTGGTCTTTGGCTTGATTAGATCTAGTGGCTGTGGGGGCGGAGTTATCCTCCCAGCCGGTATTAAAGGCACGCTTGTGTGACTCTTGAGATTTGAGATCTCTTGAGCCCAGCGGCAGGAAGAGGGGAAGACAGGTAGGAACTGGGTGCCTTGGCGAGCTGATTGCTGATCGTTTGGTCCTGCTGTCTTTGGTTTGATTGGCCTTTGTGGCTGTGAGGTTGGAGTTATCCCCCCAGCTGGGATTAAAGGTGTGGTCTTTGGCTTGATTAGATCTAGTGGCTGTGGGGGCGGAGTTATCCTCCCAGCCGGTATTAAAGGCACGCTTGTGTGACTCTTGAGATTTGAGATCTCTTGAGCCCAGCGGCAGGAAGAGGGGAAGACAGGTAGGAACTGGGTGCCTTGGCGAGCTGATTGCTGATCGTTTGGTCCTGCTGTCTTTGGTTTGATTGGCCTTTGTGGCTGTGAGGTTGGAGTTATCCCCCCAGCTGGGATTAAAGGTGTGGTCTTTGGCTTGATTAGATCTAGTGGCTGTGGGGGCGGAGTTATCCTCCCAGCCGGTATTAAAGGCACGCTTGTGTGACTCTTGAGATTTGAGATCTCTTGAGCCCAGCGGCAGGAAGAGGGGAAGACAGGTAGGAACTGGGTGCCTTGGCGAGCTGATTGCTGATCGTTTGGTCCTGCTGTCTTTGGTTTGATTGGCCTTTGTGGCTGTGAGGTTGGAGTTATCCCCCCAGCTGGGATTAAAGGTGTGGTCTTTGGCTTGATTAGATCTAGTGGCTGTGGGGGCGGAGTTATCCTCCCAGCCGGTATTAAAGGCACGCTTGTGTGACTCTTGAGATTTGAGATCTCTTGAGCCCAGCGGCAGGAAGAGGGGAAGACAGGTAGGAACTGGGTGCCTTGGCGAGCTGATTGCTGATCGTTTGGTCCTGCTGTCTTTGGTTTGATTGGCCTTTGTGGCTGTGAGGTTGGAGTTATCCCCCCAGCTGGGATTAAAGGTGTGGTCTTTGGCTTGATTAGATCTAGTGGCTGTGGGGGCGGAGTTATCCTCCCAGCCGGTATTAAAGGCACGCTTGTGTGACTCTTGAGATTTGAGATCTCTTGAGCCCAGCGGCAGGAAGAGGGGAAGACAGGTAGGAACTGGGTGCCTTGGCGAGCTGATTGCTGATCGTTTGGTCCTGCTGTCTTTGGTTTGATTGGCCTTTGTGGCTGTGAGGTTGGAGTTATCCCCCCAGCTGGGATTAAAGGTGTGGTCTTTGGCTTGATTAGATCTAGTGGCTGTGGGGGCGGAGTTATCCTCCCAGCCGGTATTAAAGGCACGCTTGTGTGACTCTTGAGATTTGAGATCTCTTGAGCCCAGCGGCAGGAAGAGGGGAAGACAGGTAGGAACTGGGTGCCTTGGCGAGCTGATTGCTGATCGTTTGGTCCTGCTGTCTTTGGTTTGATTGGCCTTTGTGGCTGTGAGGTTGGAGTTATCCCCCCAGCTGGGATTAAAGGTGTGGTCTTTGGCTTGATTAGATCTAGTGGCTGTGGGGGCGGAGTTATCCTCCCAGCCGGTATTAAAGGCACGCTTGTGTGACTCTTGAGATTTGAGATCTCTTGAGCCCAGCGGCAGGAAGAGGGGAAGACAGGTAGGAACTGGGTGCCTTGGCGAGCTGATTGCTGATCGTTTGGTCCTGCTGTCTTTGGTTTGATTGGCCTTTGTGGCTGTGAGGTTGGAGTTATCCCCCCAGCTGGGATTAAAGGTGTGGTCTTTGGCTTGATTAGATCTAGTGGCTGTGGGGGCGGAGTTATCCTCCCAGCCGGTATTAAAGGCACGCTTGTGTGACTCTTGAGATTTGAGATCTCTTGAGCCCAGCGGCAGGAAGAGGGGAAGACAGGTAGGAACTGGGTGCCTTGGCGAGCTGATTGCTGATCGTTTGGTCCTGCTGTCTTTGGTTTGATTGGCCTTTGTGGCTGTGAGGTTGGAGTTATCCCCCCAGCTGGGATTAAAGGTGTGGTCTTTGGCTTGATTAGATCTAGTGGCTGTGGGGGCGGAGTTATCCTCCCAGCCGGTATTAAAGGCACGCTTGTGTGACTCTTGAGATTTGAGATCTCTTGAGCCCAGCGGCAGGAAGAGGGGAAGACAGGTAGGAACTGGGTGCCTTGGCGAGCTGATTGCTGATCGTTTGGTCCTGCTGTCTTTGGTTTGATTGGCCTTTGTGGCTGTGAGGTTGGAGTTATCCCCCCAGCTGGGATTAAAGGTGTGGTCTTTGGCTTGATTAGATCTAGTGGCTGTGGGGGCGGAGTTATCCTCCCAGCCGGTATTAAAGGCACGCTTGTGTGACTCTTGAGATTTGAGATCTCTTGAGCCCAGCGGCAGGAAGAGGGGAAGACAGGTAGGAACTGGGTGCCTTGGCGAGCTGATTGCTGATCGTTTGGTCCTGCTGTCTTTGGTTTGATTGGCCTTTGTGGCTGTGAGGTTGGAGTTATCCCCCCAGCTGGGATTAAAGGTGTGGTCTTTGGCTTGATTAGATCTAGTGGCTGTGGGGGCGGAGTTATCCTCCCAGCCGGTATTAAAGGCACGCTTGTGTGACTCTTGAGATTTGAGATCTCTTGAGCCCAGCGGCAGGAAGAGGGGAAGACAGGTAGGAACTGGGTGCCTTGGCGAGCTGATTGCTGATCGTTTGGTCCTGCTGTCTTTGGTTTGATTGGCCTTTGTGGCTGTGAGGTTGGAGTTATCCCCCCAGCTGGGATTAAAGGTGTGGTCTTTGGCTTGATTAGATCTAGTGGCTGTGGGGGCGGAGTTATCCTCCCAGCCGGTATTAAAGGCACGCTTGTGTGACTCTTGAGATTTGAGATCTCTTGAGCCCAGCGGCAGGTGCGGGGCACGGGCTGAAGAGCCCCCCCCTCCCCCCCCGCCCGCCAACTGAGATTATGATGAGAAGAATCTGGAAGGAGGCAAGCAAAGGCAGCCTTCAAACAGTGAAGATGCATTCAGGACTCACCATTGGAATACAGGCAAGGAGAATCCCATATGCCAGGACACGAAGAAGGGACTACACTGGAAAGGTGCAGGATAATCCCACGCCAAGCTTAACCAACCTCTGGATGACTCCTGCAGTGGGATCCCCCGGGGATTGCCCCAGGACACAGACATCAGAAACACAATGGGAACATTACTTAAAGAATACAAAAATCATAAAGAACAAATAAAGAACTAAGAAAAGAGAATGAGGACCGAGAGAGAGGAAATGACAAGCTCCAGAAGGAAGTGGAAACATTGAAAAGATCCATGCTGAAAAAGGAAAAAGAAACAACAAGCAAAAACAAAGAGCTACAAAAAGAGATCGAGAAGCTCCAAAAAGAAATCGAAACCTAAAGAAATCAGAAGAGGAAAGTGAAAAAGGAAATCAACCACTCATCCATCAAGAGGAAAGGAATGAAAAAAGCCTTCAGAAGCAGAATGGAGGAAGAGAAACAAGATATCAGACCTGGAAGATAAACACAGAACAACTAAAACCTAAGGAAAGATTATGAAAAATTTAAACCTACACAAAAGTGGAACAAACCAGGGCCTGTGGGACACTATGAAAAGATCAAACCTCCGCATCATAGGAATAGCGAAGGAGAAGAATCCCAAGAGCAAGGTATTGATCCGATCTTCAACAGAATAATAGGATGAAAACTTCCCCACACAAAAAGGACACAACAAAAACCAATACAAGAAGCACATAGAAACTCCAAACAGACAAGATCAGAAACGAAATTCTCCCCACCACATCATAGTTAAAATGCTGCGACACCCACAAACAAAGAGAAAATTCTTAAAGCGACAAGAGACAAAAACAAGTGACCTATAAGGGAAACCTATCAGAATAACAACGGACTTCTCACAGCCAAACGATGGTGAAGGCAAGAAGAACCTGGAGCAAAGCATTCCAGTTTTGAGGGACAATGGATGCCAGGCCCAGGTTACTATACCAGCAAAAATGTCAATCATGTTGAAGGACGAGAGGAAAGAAAATCTTCCATGGAATAAACAACTGAAAGAATACATGTCCGGAAACCCCCTTCAGCGAATACTTGAAGCATCCAAAGAACAGAAGGAAAGACACCCAACCTCAGGCACCTAGAAGGAGAAATCCATAAAAGCATAACTGCCAGAAGTAGAAACCTAAATCAAAACCGCAGATGGATAATTAAGGCAAAAGGAAGCAAACAAACCTATCAGTCATAACCTTAAATATTATGGACTAAATTCCCAATCAAAAGCATAGGACTGGGAGAATGGATCAGGAAACAGAAATCCATCGATATGCTGTCTTCAAGAAACCACATCTCCTTTAAGGACAGGCACACCTTAAAGTGAAGGGATGGAAAAAATATTCCAAGCAAATTGTACCAAAAAGAAAGCAGGTGTGTTGCTATTTTAATATCGGATATAAAATAGACTTCAAAGTAAAATAGACTTCAAAGTAAAGGAAATAAAGAGACAAAGAGGCCATTACATTTTCATCAAAGGAACAATCCACCAAGAAGATTTTTCACAATTATGAATATATATGCCCCAAATTCTGGTGCACCAAACTTTATAAAGACATTTCTCCAGGACCACACGTCACACACTAACCCCCCGCACACTCATCGTGGGAGATTTCAATACCCCACTGAGTCCTTTGGATAGGTCACAGGACAAAAATAAACAGAGAGGACATCTGAACTGAACGCTATGATTTACACCAAATGGACTCATAGACCTCTACCGAACATCCATCTAATACCAGAGAATAACCTTTCTTACTCAGCACCCACGGAACATTCTCCAAAATTGACACATACTGAGACACATGAAGAAACCTCTACAAATACCAAAAAATTGAAATAATTTTCATGCATCCTGTCATACCAAGGTGCAATGAAGCTCAACATTAATACCAGGACAAGCCCTCCTGCTACAAGAACACATGGAGAAAAAAAACAAAACTAAAAAAAAAAAAAAAAAAAAAAAAAAAAAAAAAAAAGATAAAGAAAGAAATAAACAAAATTCCTGGAACTGCAATAAATGAAATACAAACAACAAAAAAACTTATGGGATACCTTAAAAGCTAGTCCTGAAGAGGGAAATTTATAGCCTCTGGGTTGTGCCTACATTAGAAAAACAGAAAGAGCACAAAAGTGGAATGACTAACACTACACTAAAAAGGCACACTTAGAGGCAACAACAGTGAAACCCTAAACGCAACAGACAGGAAGAATAACAAACATCAGCAGCAGAAATCAATTGAAATAGAAACAAAGAAAACACAATCAAAAAATCAATGAGCCAAAGGTGTGGTTCTTGGAAAGAATAAACAAGATAGCAGACCTTCAGCCCATTAACAAAAAGAAAGACAGGAACACACTCCAAATCAATACAATCTGGATTGTGAAAAGGGAAATATCACAACGGACAACGAAAAGAGCAAGAAAATTATATGGAAGAATGACAAGAAACCTATGATTACTACCAAGTTTGAAATCTAGAAGAAAGAAGATGATGATCTGAAATCGAATGGGAGATCACACCCAAACCTTGGGGGCCAAAGGAGACAGGAGTAATGTAAACAGACCCATAAACATAGGAAGAAATAGAGGATGGTAGTAAGAACTCTCCCAACAAAAACAAAGCCCAGGCCCAGACCGGTTTCACAGCAGAATTCTATAAACATTTCAAAAGACGTTACAACATTTACTACTGAAACTATTTAGAAGATCAATCAGAGGGATTCCATTCCTTCTATGAAGCCAACAATCACTCTTTTACCAAAAAACCAGGCAAAAGAAGAAACACTAAAAAGGAGAATTATAAACCCATCTCCCTCATGAACACAAGATGCCGAAAATTCCTAAACAGAATACTGGCGCAATCGCATACAGACCTCCAGTCAAGAAGATCATCCCTCATGCATCACAAAGTTTGGATTCATACCAGAGATGCAGGGATGTTCAACATACGAAAATCAAAACCAATCATTCAACACATAAACGGAATAAAGACCAAAAAAACCACAAACCATCATCAATTATCATGCAATATGATGTTGGAAAAAAGCACTTTGCAGATCCAGAATCCAGCATCCCTTCATGCTTAAAGCAAGGTCTAAAAGGAATGAGATTGGAGGGATATTCTCAATGTAATCCAAAGTGAGAACATATACAGGAAACCCACACCAATATCATAACATCTAAAATGGGAGGAAATGACAGAAACATTCCCTTTAATGAAAGGTAGGAACTCGGCAAGGCTGGCCCCTCCCACTATCCCACTCCCCTCTTTTCAATATAGTCTGAAACACTTGCTAGAAGTCATAAGGCAAGCAAAGTATAATTTAACGGAGTATAATTGGTAAAAGAGAAGTCACACACTAACCCATTTCTGTTTTTCTCTTTTTGCATGTGTGTTACTGGACTGCAAACCCCCTCCCCACCGACCTCTCTGAGAACCGATTCACTCCCGCTTCAGCAACCGTTGCGCGGTCCACTTACCTTCGAAACTCACATGCCGTTTCTTCCACCAAGCAAGCACACCTGAGCAAAGAGTAGACCGAAAAGAGACCTTCCCACTCAATAGCCTCAAAAACAATAAGATAACCTAGGAACAAACCTAACGCAAGACAAGAACCAAAGTACCCTCTAGGCAACAAAAATTTTAAAAAACCTTAAGAAAGAAATTTAAGAAGACATCAGAAGATGGAAAAACTCCCATGCTCATGGATTGGAAAAAACATGATAATAAAAAAAATGTCCATTTTACCAAACTAAACTCTGTATAGATTATTTAATGCAATCCCAATCAATCAATCCCCAAGAGTTTCTTCACAGGCTTGGGAAAAAAGTTCGTTAATTCATTTGGAGAAACAAAAGATCCGCCGAATAGTCAAATCAATCCTGAGTGAAAAGACTCTAACAGGCGGGGATCTCTATACACCAGATTTAAACTATAAAACTAACAGGGCTATAGTCATAAAAACAAGCCGGGACTGGCACAAACAACAGACCTTTGAACCAATGGAAAAAACCGAAGATCCAAATCTGACTCAACATTACAATTTCAGCCATCTCATATTTGACAAGGGGGCCAAGAAACCACAATGGAGAAAAGACAGCATCTTCAGCAAGTGGTGTTGGCAAAACTGGATCACCACTTGTAGAAGAATGAAATTAAACCCCTACCTCTCACCCTGTACAAAAGTCAACTCCAGATGGATTAAAGACCTCAACGTGAAACCCCAAACTCTGAAGGTGATAGAAGAAAAAGTTGGCAGCAGACTACAAGACATAGGCGTAGGAAAAGACTTCCTAAATCAGACAGCAGCTGCACAAGAATTAAGGTCGACAATTGACAAATGGGACCTCATCAAACTCAAAAGCTTCTGTACATCAAAAGAAACAATCAAGGAAGTGAAGAGAAATCCCACAGAGTGGGAGGAAACCTTCACTGCAGATACATCTGACAAAGCATTGATTTCCAGAATATATAAACTACTCAAAAAACAAAGAAAAAAGAAAACAAACGACCCGCTCAATAGATGGAGCAAAGAACTGAACAGAGACTTCACAAGCGAGGAATTAGAGATGTCTGAGAAACACCTCAAGAACTGCTCAACATCACTAATCATTAAGGAAATGCAAATCAAAACCACTTTAAGATATCATCTTACTCCAATAAGACTGGCTAGGATCAAGAAAACAAATGATACCAAGTGCTGGAGAGGTTGTGGGGAAAGGGGAACACTCATCCACTGCTGGTGGGAATGTAAACTCATACAGCCACTATGGAAAGCAGTGTGGAGAACCCTTGGAAGACTTGGAATGAACTTGCCACCCGACCCAGCCATACCACTCCTGGGCATGTACCCTCAAGACTTACGCCACCACAGAGATACATGCACGGCCATGTTTATTTCAGCTCTCTTCACAATAGCAAAGAGCTGGAACCAACCTAAATGCCCCTCAACTGACGAGTGGATAGAGAAAATGTGGTACATCTACACAATGGAGTTCTATGCAGCAGTAAAGAAAGACGACATCACGAGCTTTGCAGGAAAATGGCTGGAGCTAGAGGACATCATGCTGAGTGAAGTAACACAGTCCCAGAAAAACAAACGACGAATGGTATCCCTCATCTGTGGATGCTAGTGCCAATTACCCAGTTGTAAGTATTTCTTGTGTAGGGCCCCCTGAGCTTCTGTACAAAGCAGTTGGACATAATGCATTTTGGAAACAACAACAACAACAGAAAATACTGCATCAAAGAACTGACTGAAACAGTGAACTTCTGCTCAAAACAGTCAACGTCCCCATGGAAAATATTGAGAAAGACTAAGAGATGGAAAGCATGTTTGGCAGAATGCACGAGCTCTGACGGGGTGGGGGAATGAGCGGGAACACGGGTCTAGATTTGTTAAAAATAAATAAATAAATACAATTAAAAAAAAACACATTTAGGGATTCACACTTTAACAATAAAGTTGCATGCAGGTAAAATGAACTGTTAGTTAACACTCCTAAATTACATAGCAAGTTGATGTATGTTTTGATGTAGCTTCAAAGGAGAGATTTATTCTTTCTCCTAAATCTTAGAACTTAGGAAGATAGAGATGACAACTTCAAGCTATATCTATAATAATATCAGTCAATGTGGTATAAGTTTTAATAATAGATTACCCACTGTATTAGTCACTTTTCTGTTGCTGTGATAAAACACCATGACCAAAGGAACTTATAAAAGGAAGAGTTTATTTGAGCTTACGATTGACGGTTCCAGGGAATTAGACTCCATTGTGGTGGGAGGCATGGCAGCTGGAGCTGGAGCAGCAAGCTGAGGGTCACATCTCATAATGAGCACAGAAAGTCAAGAGAGAGAGTGACTGGAGATGGCGAAGCTTGTTAAACTCACTAAGCCTGCCCCCAATAACGTACTTCCTCTAGCATGGCCACACATTATAAGACCTCCAAGAACAGTGCCACCAACTGGAGACAAATGTCTGAATACTTAAAGCCTGTGGGGGACACTCATTCAAACCACCACACCCACCTTGAATTTTGTATGAGAATTTCATTCTAGGATGCAAAAATGAGGGACACTTTACCTGGTTTGTTTCTGAGACTTTTATTTCACTTATCATAATAGCTTCTACTTCTGTCCATTTGGATACAAATTTTGTGATGTCTTTGTCCTTTACCACTGCATAGAACTCCATTCTGTAGCTTTACCACATTTTCATTATCAGCTCATCATTTGAAGGATATTTGGGTTGTTTCCAGCTCTTCCCTATTGTAAAAAGAGCTACAATAAACATGGTTGTGCATCCATCTCTGCTATAGCAGAGTTTTGGGGTATACACCCATAAGTGATATGACTGGGTTCAATGGAAGGTACATTTTGTGTCTTTTTTTTAAAAATTTTATTTATTTCTGTATGTGTATGAATGTACTGTCTGCATGTAGGTTTGTGCACCCGTGTCGTGCAATGCCGCGGAGGTAAGAAGAGGGTCTCAGATTCCCCTGGAACTGGAGTTCTCCTGGAATTGGAGTTACAGACGGTTCTCAGCAGCCATGTGGGTGCTGGGGATCAAACCCGGGTCCTCTGCAAGAGCAGTCGGTGCTCTTAACCGCTAGGCTATCTCTCCAGCCCACATTTTGTGTCTTTTAAGAGTTCTCATGAATCCAACTTTTTTGTTGTCTTGCTTGCTAGATCAATAAGTCAAGAAAAGGAAATTAGAGGACTACTAATTAGAAAAGATTAAGTCAAACTATCCCTTTTTGCAGATGATGTTATAGTTTACCTAAGGGATGCCAGAAACTCCACCAGAAAACACCTAGAAATGATTAACAGTTTTAGTAAAGTGGCAGGATACAAAACCAACCTAGAAAAAAGGCAAAAAAGCCAAAGAAACCCTGAGCAAAACATCAGTGCAAAGAGGAATACTATACTAGACTTCAAGCTACATTACAGGGCTATAGTTATAAAAACAGCATGGTATTGGCATAAAAACATACCTATAGGTAATTTAAGCTTCCTCATATTTGACAAAGGAGCCAAGAAGACTCACTGGAGGAAAGATAGCATCTTCAGCAAATGTCCTTGGAAAAACTGAATCCCCAATTGTAGAAGAATAAAATTAAACCCCTACCTCTCACCCTATAAAAAAATCAACTCCAAATGGATCAAAGACTTCAATATGAAATCTGAAACTCTGAAAACGAGAGAAAACATTGGCAGTAACCTACAAGACATAGGTGTAGGAAGAGATTTTCTAAATCAGACAGCAGCTTCACAGGAAATAAGGTCAACAACTGACAAGGGGGACCTTATTAAACTCTAGAGCTTCTGTACAGTGAAAGATAATCAATGGAGTGAAAGAAAATCCACAGGGGGTGAGGGTGAGGAAAACTTCACCAGTGATACATCTGGTAGAGCACTAACATCTAGATATAAACTACTCAAAAAATAAAGGAGTAAGAAAGCAAATGACCCACTGAAAAGATGGAGTCAAGTGCTGAACAGAGACTTCAAAAATGAAGAAGTAAAGATGGCTGAGAAACATCTTTAAAAGTGTTCAACATTGTTAATGATTAAGGAAATGCCAGTTAAAACCCCTTTAAGATTTCATCTTACTCTGGTAAGACTGGATATGATAAAACAAATGATAGCAAATGCTGGAGAGGAAGTGGGGAAAGGGGAACAATCATTCACTGCTGAATGTAAACTCATGCTATCCCTATGGAAAACAGTGTAGAGAACTCTCAAAAGACTCAAAATGAGCCCACCATCCAACCCAGTCATATCACTCCTGGGTATATATACTCACAAGACTCACCCTATCACAGAGATACATGCACATCCATGTTTATTACAGCTCTATTCACATTGGGAGGAGCTGGAAGCAACCCAAGTGTCCCTTAATCGACGAGCGGATAAAGAAAATGTAGTACATCTACACATTGAAATTCTATACAGTGGTAAAGAAAGAGGACATCATGAACTCTGCAGGTAAATGGATGGAACTAGAAGCCATTGTGCTCAGTGAAGTACCACAGTCCCAGAAAAACAAAAGATATATGGTGTCCCTCATTTGTGGTTCCTAGCACCAAATGTCTATTTGTAAGGAAAACTGAATAATTCTTTTTCTTCTTTCATTTTTAGTAAATATAATACCGGATGTTACATATCAACTTGGTATGTCGTGTAAGAATGTAAAGCAATATTTTTTCTTTACCTGTATACAATTCTATTGTCAAAATGTGAATCCCTAAACATGTATTGGAATATAGTTTATTTTAAGATTATATAATTTTGGTATACATGTGTGTGCTGGATAGCTTTAGTGTCAACTTGACACAGGGGTTGAGGGAGCCTCAGTTGGGGAATTGGCTCCATTGGATTTGCCTGTGGCCACATCTGTGGAGTATTGTCTTGATGGTCAAGCAGTGTGGGAGGGCCCAGCCCACAATGAGTAGTGCCACCCTGGGAAGGTTGTTGTGTACTGTATAAGAAGGTGGGCTGGGCATGAGCCACGGAAGTAAGCCAGTGAACAGCACTCCTCCATGGCTTGTGCTTCTGCTCCTGCCTCCAGGTTCCTGCCCTGAGTTCCTGCCCTGGGCTCCCTAAGTGATGAACTGTGACCTGGGAGATGTAAGATGAATAAACCCTTTCCTCCCCAAGTTGGTGTTGGTCAGAGTGTTTTGTCACAGCAATGGAAGACAAACTAGGACAATGTAGGATGTATAGATGCATATTTTAGAGGGACACAAATTGGAAGAAAGAATAACAACAAAAATGACTGGGTCAAAGAACTGATGAAAACAGTAAACTTCTGCCCCAAACAGTAAAGTTCTGCATTAAAACATTTAAAAAAGACAGAGAAAAAGTAAAAGACATGTATGGGAGCATGCAAGAGCTCCTGTGGAGTTGGTGGCAGAGAAGAGGGATGGGTATAAATTTAAGAAATGTATGAAATGCACAAAACTTAAATAAAATTGGTTTTGAAAAAATAAAATGAAATAAAATATGACACAGAAAGAGTTCTCCACACTGCTTTTCCTAGTGGTTGCAAGAGTTTGCAATCCCACCAGAAATGAATGAGTGTTCACCTTTCCCACAACCTCTCCAGCATTTGCTATCATTTATTTTCTTCATCATAACCAGTCTTACTGGTGCAAGATAAAATCTTAAAGTGGTTTAAATTTGCAATTCCTTAATTATTAAGAATTACCTGTTCAGATCTTGAGCATATCTTTTAACTGGGCCATTTATTTTCTTGGTCCTTTCATTTTGAGTAGATTATGTACCCTGGAATATTAAGCCTTTGTCAGATGTTTCACAGAAGAGTTCCCCCAACTCTGTGGGTTTTCCAAACACTTCTTTGATGGTTTCTTTTGCTGTACCAAAGTTTTTTAATTTAATTAGGTCCCATTTGTTGATTGTCAAGCTTATTTCTTGTACAACTACCTAAGAGAAACGGATGAACATCTGAAACCATGGGAATCTCAAAAGCTTAACCAAGAACAGATCAGGATCTTAAATAGATCCATAACATATAAGTTAACTGAAAGAGTAATACACAACCTCCCTACTAAGAAAAGTCCTTCTCCAGATAGGTTTACAGCACAATTCTAACAGACATTTAAAAAGGAACTATAACCAAGTTATTACTCATGTTATTAAAAAAGATAGAAACAGAGGGAAATCTACCAAATTCCTTCTGTGAATCCATCATCACTCTAGTACCCAAAGGAGACAAAGGTAATACCTATAAAGAAACCTGTAGACTCATATCCTTAATGAATACAGATTCAAAAATTCTCAATAAAATACTTGCAAACAATATACAAACATGCATCAAAAAGGTCATTCACCATGATGAAGTTGAATTTATTCTGAGATGCAGGGATGGTTTAACATATGTAAATCAATAAATGTTGTAAATCACATAAATGGACTCAAAGACAAAAAATGCATGATTAGCATTGATGGAGAAAAGACCTTTGACAAAATTCAACACACCTTATGTTTAAAGCACTGGAGGGAATGGAGGGAATATACCTCAATATAATTAGAACTATATACAACTAGCCAACAGCCAGCATCACTCTAAATGGAGAAAAACTAGAAGCATTTGCTTTAGAGAAAGGAAACTAGCAAGGCTGCCCAATATCTATACTCTTTTTCAACAGAGTGATCGAGTCTCTTACAAGAGCAATAATACAAGAGAAGGAAATTAAAGGAGTAATAATTTGAAAAGAGGAGAACAAAGTATTCCCTTTGGAGATGATATGATATTATACCTAAGAGATGCCATAAATTCCACCAGAAAACTCTGAGAAATGATTAACAGTTTCCTTAAATTGGCAGGTTACAAAATTAATCCACAAAAATAAGTAGCCTTCCTACTATGCCAATGACAAGCAATTGGAGAAGGATTTCATGGAAACTATCCCATTTATAATAGCCTCAAAAACTAAAGTATCTTGGGACAAAGCTTTGAAAAGTTTTGTCCCAAGATAATTTTAGTTAAAGATCTCTGCAATGAAAATTTTAAATCTTTGAAGAAGGAGACTGAGGAAGACAGCAGAATATGGAAACACCTCCCATGGATTTAAAGCATTAATAGAGTGAAACTGACCATTCGACCCAAAATAATACATAGATTCAGGCCAAAATCCTGTGACTTTGTTCACTTAATTAGAAAAAGAATCCTGGCGCTGGAGAGATGGCCTAGCTGTTAAGAGCACCGACTGCTCTTGCAGAGGACCTGGGTTCGATCCCCAGCACCCACATGGCGGCTAAGAACCATCTGTAACTCCAATTCCAGGAGAACTCCAGTTCCAGGGGAATCCAAGACCCTCTTCTGACCTCCGCGACATTGCACGACACGGGTGCACAAACCTACATGCAGACAGTACATTCATACACATACAAAAGTAAATAAAATTAAAAAAGAAAAATAATCCTAAAGTTCATAAAGAAAAATAAAAGACCCCAGATAACCAAAGCAGCCCTGAGCAAAAAGAGCAATGCAGATGGGATAAATATACCAGATTTCAAACTATATTACAGAGCTACGGTCATACAAAGAGCTTGGTACTGGCACAAAATATATCTATACATCAACAGAAAAAAATTGAAGACTCAAACTTTAATACATGCAATTTCAGCCACCTGATAATTCACAAAGTGACCAAGAACACTCAATGGAGGAAAGGCAGTATCTTCAGCAAATCGTGCTGGCAAAACTGGGTAACTATTTGTACAAGAATGAAACTAAACCCCTACCTTTCACCGTGTACAAAAGTCATCTCTAAATGGAGCAAAGACCTCAATGTGAAACCTGAAACTCTGAAAATGTTAGAAGAAAACATTGGCAGTAATCCACAAAATATGGGTGTAGAAAAATACTTTTTTGATATAATTTTTGTTTCTGAAAAGTTTAGCTCAGCCATAATGTAAAAAAAAAATATATATATGAGTTTCGCTTGAATTTTATGAATTCGACAGAATATTTAACAATTTATTGCAAAACAATTTCAAAAAATGAGTTATGTACTTCATGATAGCCAAAATATGGGAGAGTGTATTAACCCTATTGTGATGCATTCTGTCAGTGTCTGGAATGGATGCCACCAAATTTTTAGTTCACCAAGCTACCAAGATTTTTTCTGCTTTGATACACTTTTAAAAAATCTTGTTTTATTCATAAAATTATTTCAAAAATCAGGAGCCAGAAGAACTCTTATAGACCTAATAAATATTTGTGTAAATATTGAGAATCTCAGAAGACATAAAGACATTCTCCATGTTGCCTAATATTATCTCAGCAAGAATCCATTTAACTTAGCATCTCTCTTTACATATGATGCCTAAGATAGTAATTTGCTTCTTTTTTTTAATTTTTTTTTAAATTTATTTCTGTGTGTGTGTGTGTGAATGTACTGTCTGCATGCAAGTCTGTGCACCCGTGTCGTGCAATGCCGCGGAGGTCAGAAAAGGGTCTCGGATTCTCCTGGAACTGGAGTTCTCCTGGAATTGGAGTTTCAGACGGTTCTCGGCCGCCATGTGGGTGCTGGGGATCGAACCCGGGTCCTCTGCAAGAGCGGTCGGCGCTCTTAACCTCTAGGCCATCTCTCCAGCCCCAGTACTTTGCTTCTTATATAATTAATGTCTGTCTGTGTTGTCTTGTCCTTGTATCTCATCCAATAGATATTCATTCCCTGTTGTTCCTTTCGGGTTCGTCAATATTAGTAGAGCAAACACATCCAATGATTAATGTTTGAAAGAATGATAAATACTTGTCAGCAAGGTGAAAAGGAGATTATCGGAAATATAAATGTTGAAGAGAAAATAATAAAAGAATATTTTATAACTTTGTGAAGTTTTTCAAGTGCAGTATAAAGACACTGAACTCTTCAAATAAAATGGGAACAAGTGGTTGCCCTTTCATTAAGGCTTTCACTGTTAGTTACTCAATATATTTTTAGGATATTTTGAATCAAAATTATAATATCAAATTGTTTACAGTTATAAAGACAACAACATGCACAGTAAGACATAATAGAAATAAGGATCTAGAGGAAAATAACATGGATTTTTGTTGAAAAGATTTTCAAACATGTATTTGTTTATTGCTATGAGCTCTGTTTCATTCCCTGTCACTACTTCAAGGGAGCAGGTGTTTTTGTTTATTCTTCCTATTGCCTTAAGTCATCCATCAAATTTAAAAGTGGAATTTGTCCTCTGAAATTGTATTATTACAAAGCCTTCATCTTATTAATGATTAAGTTATAAGCAGACATGTATAATTAGACATACTGTGCAAGATATGTTCTGAAACCCTGTTTAAAGTTACTTAAACTATATGAAATAGTGTCTATAAATGGTAAAGCCTTGCCATAAAGCTGTCAATGTTAAGATAATTTTCTGGCAATTATATTAAGGTATATTATCAATCCTTTCAATTTGCATTTGTTCAGTGATTTACATGAATTCTATAATATGAACACAGTATAAATAAGCTTCTTTGCTCTCTATGAAGTTCATAACTCTAATTTTATTAATTTATTGAGATTATTTAAAATATGACATGAAGCATCATTATGCCAGTTATTTAAGGTGATAGATAAAAGATATTCTTACTGTAAGATTAATTGTACATGCAACATTTCAGTCCATATATCAAACTACGTTGCAAGAACTTTAATTTATTTAGGTAGCATGAGTTCATAGTGGACTGCAAAACATCTGCAACTTTCTTCCTAATTCCATAAAAAGCTATTTTACAGAGTAAAATGTAGATTAATAAATATGTAGTTAAAGTTAAATAGATGCTTCTTGTAAAGTGTCCAATTGGATACAGGTAGCAGCGTCCAGTTTTAGAACAGAGTAAAGATCTGTCTCTCTTCTGCTGGTTGGGAGTTTGGGACTTCCAGCTCTCCAGGACCAAGCACCTTTATCTGGAGCTGTTCTGAGCCTTCTGTCATGGAACCGTCAGAAATGTTTAACTCAACTGGGATCCCAGAGCCTCTTGTGACAACCTATGAAGAAAATTCCCCTGGAGGATTCAGGATCACCTCCAGAAATGTTAGCAAAGGACCTTCGCAAGTTGACCATCCATCCTGTTCAGCCTGTGGCCCAGGTCAGAATGGAAAGAGTGGCTCAGGAGAGGAAAGAAGACTTTCCCAAGCTGAGAGGACATTATTGTCAGTGCTGAAAGACCCCAAGGCAAAAATGAAAAGAATGTGCAGGATTGAGAAAAAACCTGAAAAGTGCTGCCCTCAAGGGAGAAGTGGGAGCAAGAAGCGATCCATTCAGATGCACCTGCACATTCTGTGTAGTATACATCAGGAATGGGGTGCATCTGAGAACGCTAGACTGGGAAAGAATTAGTGACCAAAAGACGGTTTAGGCTTAAGTCTCCTATTCTTATTGCTGGTAATGTTATGCAGCTGTTGGAAATTAAAATATATGTACCTCAAGATTTCTGGACCAGCTATGTGCATGAGTTGCGTGATGTATTTCTCTTGTTTGGGGTATGTGCGGGGTGGGGGTGGGCTCTCTTCCAAACTTGATAGCAATAGTTGATAAGGAATGTGTGCATGCACGTAACTTCATGAAGCCTTTTGATTATATCCAAAGATGCACCAGTGACTCAAGTGTTTCTGTGTGCTTTAGAAGCCTCAGAGCTGAAAGAACTTGAAGGAATCTATACAGAGTTTCAAATAGTTTTGTTAGAAGGTTAGATATTCTGTTTTTCAGAAATGTGAAATAAAAGTAAATTTTGTTTTAATTGTTAGCAAATAACTGCAGAGAAACTGTTTAAAATTGACCCATTTGAGTTAAAGCATTTTTACATTGATTATGTAGGTGGAGGTCAGCTCTCCGTCTACCCTGTGGGTTTCTGGAACTGAATGCAGGTTGCCTGGCTTGGCAGCAAGCACCTTTACCCATCCATCCAGTCTGCATAGGCCTTATGTGTTTTCCTTTTTACATTCATTTGTGTGTATACACTCCACGATACCCATGTTGGTAGTTAGAGGATGAAATCAGAAGGTCCAGGCTTAATGTCTAACATTACACACTGAGGCATCTCAATTTTTTAAAGAGACAGGTCTCATTATACTGTAGCCCAAGGTGGCCCCACACTCAGAAATCTACCTGCCTCTGACTCTCAGATGTAGGAATTAAAACTATGTGCCTGTACACCGCTCTTGGTTTTGTTTTGTGAGACAAGATGTCTCTGAGGCTTGGTCCTCCTGTCTCCACCACCCAAATTCTGAGACTACAGGCAGATGTGGCATGTCCCCCAAAATGTTGGCTTTAATTTTCTATTCTTTTTTTTTTGAAATTTTAATTTAATTTATTTTTATGCATATAAGTGTTTTGCCTACATGTATATAAGTGCACCACAGAGAAGCCAGAAGAGGGCATCTGATCCCCTAGAATTTGAGATATGGATGGTTATTAGCCACCATGTGTGTGCTGGGGATCGAATACAGGTCCTCTAGAAGAACAAGTGTTCTTTTTTTTTTTTTTAAGGGATTCTACAATATAATGACACAGTTGTTTGCAGATAACATTGATGTTATTCAGTATGTCATACAATTAGGTAATTGGTGCATTTTGCAATTATCTATGTCCAAATTTTGAACAACCCAAGGTTCCCATAGTCCAGTTGGAGAAGCTTGTATGCACAGGCATGTTGATCAATCAGGAGTCCAGACTATATTCCTGTAGTCTCATGGTTCACCCATATCTCTCCACAACCCTTACAATCTTACCACCACTTCACTATTCCTCAGTTTTTCCCTGGTCTTTCCGGGGAAAGGGGGCAACATAGTAGGTTGAAAATCGAAGGGGTCTAAAAAAAACAGTCTACTTTTTCTTGAGATGTCATTTGGACTCTAGTCTGTCAGGTTGTTTCCCTTCAGGGCTTGACAGCTTTCCCGTGATACCAAAAAACACAAATTTTTTAGTCATATTAAAGCACAAGCTATTGGATGACAGGCATTTTAATTAGTTACCAATATTATGTAAAGCCAAGCGTGCGCATAGACACGATCTGTGATGGTATGCTAATCTGCAAAACTGTGGTTTCTCTATAAATGGTGAAAAGTTCTTACTGTGGCTTATCTCCTAATCACTAGAGGAATAAGATTGTGGCATCTGTGTGAATTATTCCTCCAAGGAGGAGAGAGAGAGTTTTAATCGCCAAATAGATTGGGTATGTATTCTTATTTTATTTATATGGATTTATAGTTATTTTCTCATGAGATTATTATTTTTACTTATTTTACATCATTGTATGTATTTTTTTTTCTGGTAGTTACGATTATCCTAATATATAGACACTTAAGGCTGCAGACTGTTTGACATATTTCTCTGCCATTGTACGTGGTGTCCGGTGGTAGCTTGTCTCGAGTAGTTGATCGTGCTGGATGGCTGTCTGTCTCGGGTAGACCAATATTTTGCTGTATTGCTTTAGTGGCCTTGGATAAGGCTCTCTACCCTTTCAGATGGCCCAGTGACGCGTAGAAAGGGACGTCTCATACCATTTTTCATGCTCACACCCGGGCTCTCGCAATCAGGGACTTACTGCCTTTCTCCTTTGCATATATCCCATTTATGGGCAAAGGGCTTTTATAATTTTGGGGGGGGCGGGTTTTAACCCCCTAGCCAACATCTCATAAGCAGAATAATTCCCCGTGCTGATTCCAGCGCTTTCCTGTTAGTCCATATTTTGCTTATATTAACAATCTATAAAACACTTTGCCAGTGAATTGGTTCTGAATAGGGAAAATCCTTTTCACAGTTCTTATTGCCGACAATCATTTAATACGTTATGCCTGTTTTTAGGAAATTACCACTGTAAACCATTTGGATCTAGTTTACAGTTAGGGAGTGATTTCATTACCATCATGTTTTTCTTTTTCCTATAAAGGGGAGAGGTAGGAAGGTTTCTCAGCATCTGGAAGGTAAACTTCATTAGGGCCCATTATAAACAGTCAACCCCAATATTATTCAGAGAGATGCTCAGTGTCCGTGACTCAGAACATGGAGCAAAGCATTTCCAGTGTTAATTTTGTATTCTTGCTAGGAACAATTATCATTATCTTCATAAAATTTAAGTACAATAAGTACATGACATTGCATTAGTTGTTCTATTGTCTTGCTAGGAAGAAACTTGAACTAGTTTTAAAAATAAGTATACAGTATTCAAATACACTAATTTTTACCTACTGAGCTACATTCCCCTGAGTCACATGATTGATTCTCCTGACAAACAATTGCATCCTGAGCCCACTTCGTGCCAGTTGATCTCATTAGCATTTGGACATTCCAAGAATTATTCCTAATGGTCATCACCATGTGATTTCTGTTCCATCAATCTCTGCTATAGAATATTATGGAAAATTCTAGAAATAAAACAAGTTCTAATAAATCTTAAAAAAATAACAGAGTAAAATAGCAGTCTGATTATATTTGAACATGGACTCTGACACTTGATAGTTTTATGACTATGGGAAAGACATAGAAACCTCACTGCCTCGGTTTACTTATTTGAACAATAGAAATGACCTTTTCTTGTTAGAAATATTTAAAGTTAATAAGTCTTCATATGTACTCAGGCAATAATATTCTCTAATATCAGTAAAATTCTTCCCTTATAAATAAAACAATAAAGTTGAAACTTGAACTCATGACCATAAGCACTACACATAACCATGTGATCTCTTGGATAATCTGCATGAATATTGAATGAGGAGATTGGATTTGCATATTCTTCTTTTAATTAGTCATCTTAAAAATTTTAAATGTCCTGTCAAACTGTAGGGCTTGCTCTACATGTGCTAATGTTTAAGATAATAAAGGAATAGACTCACTTAATTAAGAAAATAAACCTTTAATTGTTTTTGTTTTGGTTGTTTTTTGATCCATTGTGTAGCCCCAGTTGTTCTGGCACTCACTATATAGACCAGGCTGACTTTGATCTCACAGAAATCTGCCTGAGTCTGCCTCCTGAGTGCTGGGATCAAATACATGTGTCACCATGTCTTACTGTTTATGTTTCTTAATGAATGCAAGAAAATAATCCTAATAATAATCCAAAGACAAATTGAAATTTCTTTTTAAATTTTCAAAATGAAGAATTGAGTAGCTCATAGACGAATTTTCTATGATAAAACAAGAATGAATGACCACTGGTATTGACACCATAACAACAGATGTGGAATTGTGGAATTTCTAACCACAGACATGTTCAGGATCATATAACTTAATATAGATTCCCACATTACAACATTTTTGTGACAGTACGTGACTGTAATGACCATTAGGAATTGAGATAATGTCACTTATATTTATTATAACTCTTTTATCTATTATTGACTCTAATCACTAGAAATCTCATTTATTATGCCATATATTAATTTAGTTTCTTAACTATAAAATACAGAATCTGACTGGCTAACTTAAGCAGAAGAGGAGTGAGGAGAACTTGTGATAATCAGTCTGCAAAATCTGTGAGGACCTGCATCAAACTGGCTTAAAGAACTGGATGCTATGGCTGGAGAGATTGCTGGACAGTTAAAAACACTGACTGCTCTTACAGAGGACCTGGGTCCAACTCCCAGCAACCACATGGCAGCTAACAGCCATCTGTAACTCCAGTCCCAGTGTATCTCACGCCCTCTTCTGAGCTCTGTAGGCACTGCACAGCATGGGTGCCCTCATGCACATGCAGGGAATACACTCATACATATAAAATAAAAATAATAAGTGAAATAATTAAAAAAAAATTTCTTATACCTGGAGGTTAAGAAAACCTGAACATAAGGGAATCACAGGCTAGAAGCCTAGGTCCTCAGTGGCACTGTGACCCGTGGTGGCCTCCACTGGATAATGTGGTGCTGTCATAAGAGTACTATTTAGAGAGTCCTAAATTTATGGTGGTTGTTCTGTTAGGCTAAATCCAGTCATCAGTCATAATCTAGTTGCTCAGAGTTACCGTAAATTTTCCAGAACCCACTGTGGATGGCTATGCACAGTACTGCACTTGACAGATTAGTTTAAATACTGGATGACCCACAGCAGAGAACATGCAGTGCACATACCATCACAAGGCGGTAGAAAGAGCATACATTCTGAGACAGACTGATTAGGCTTGCATCCCAATTAAGAGTTATTTTCATAGTAGTAATTCACATCCTAACACTGTGTGACTGTTACTACTCCCACTTGCAAAAATAGTACACAGCATTTGAAAGTTTATTGTGAAAATTAAGAATATATATATATATATATATATATATGTATATAAAACTGTATGATTTACAATTGGTATTAGTTATTAACTCCAGTTCACTTCCCTTTGCCAAGAGATAGAAAGACAGAGGGAGAGAGAGAGAGAGAGAGAGAGAGAGAGAGAGAGAGAGAGAGAGAGAGAAAGAGAGAGAGAGAGAATCCAACATCTGAGGACAGGATTGAAACTTAATTTTGCATTTCTGGTTGACATTAATAAAACACTTCAAGCTGATGTGGGTGGATATTCTTTCCTGTTCAAAAGAGAATAAAACCCTCAGTGAGGAGCAGCTGGAGACAGACATTGGGCAGAAGAGAAGCAGAAAGCACTGCACGGTTTAATCACTGGAATTGCACATTAAGTCAATGTAACGGGGGAAAAACAAGGGGTGCAAAGATATGTGACTATTG
The DNA here is from genome assembly GCA_009823505.1 of Rhizomys pruinosus. Classification (NCBI taxonomy): domain Eukaryota; kingdom Metazoa; phylum Chordata; class Mammalia; order Rodentia; family Spalacidae; genus Rhizomys; species Rhizomys pruinosus. The sequence goes on from VZQC01005946.1 coordinate 505,609, forward strand.
TGGTGGGCTCCAGGCTCATTTTTTTTTTAGAACGACAGAGGAAGTAAACCAAATGGGTAAAATTTCACTTTTCCTGAGACAGATTCAAAAGAAATATTTTGTTTTGTATAGTAAATGGATTAAAGTTCTTTCCAATGCCTTATGAAACATAATAGAAGCAGTTACCCCATAATAATGGCATTAAGTATTAACAAAGGCTATTGACCATTATGATTCTTTCTCATTTTTACCATGTAAGCATCTAAGTTAGTTTGAAGCAAAAGGCATTTTTGGCTCCTATTTTTGTTGAAGAGTGAAACATTAAAATCTAAAGAATAGAGTATAAATGCTCCAAAGATGGTGACATTTTCCACAAAATATAAAACTCTGAGTAAGAAATTAGGTCCTTAATGTGTAACAACTGGAACAGGCATTGTAGATAACCTTCTAAAAATGAGTTTTTGAAATGATACTGATTTTGATGTGTAACTTTAAATGCATGGCTGCTGTTACCACAGGCCGATGTTACTTTAAAGTTTTCTAGTTAATGGTTCAAAGGATCACAGGCTTTCTATCTGTCAACATGAAGTCAAGCTGCATTCGGTGATGAATCTCTGATACCTTGCTGACATAAAAGTTTCATCTGAGACTCTTTCTCCCTGGTTAATTAATGCAGTAGGGAGTCAACCTGGCTCTAGAGAGACACTTTTGCTATGCATTGTGGGAGAGGATTGTGTCAACTTCAAAATGAATCAGCCCTTCGGAGTGTTAAAATTTTTATTTACGAATGTGTGAGCTTACATATTTATCAATTATGCATTTTCCCTTATGCTAGAAATGATATAGAAGTTTTGCCTTGCATAGAAATATGTTTAAGGATTTAATGGAAAACTAAATTTTGTCACAGTTAGCAATACTTTTAATAGAATATGGTTGTCAGTTTCATATCTTTTGTTAGCTACCAATTATGAACATTCTAAATGACTAAAATTCTTTTTGTTAACTTGAAGATAGAAAGAGGTTGTCTGTGTTGTTTTACAGCTTTGATAGAGACAAAGCTTCAAAAAGTTCCTGCCCAGGAAAGACCTACATCAGTAAGATCCTGAAACAGCAGACGTGATCTTCCAGAGCATCACCAGGCTCCACATTTGCTTTGAAGGCAAACTCATATAATACTTATCAGAGAGGGAGTGATGCGAGATTGCATGTCTACTTCTTAGATTGAAAACCTCTGAATGCAAATCTCAAGTAGGACAATGAATTTGGGGGGACAGTAAATAATATATAGACAAACTTACAGACAGCTCTGCTTTGGGACCAAAATATCACAGAGACAGCATAATACTATTGTAGACATTAACTTGCTAGGTATTAAAGTGAGAAACTGGTCTTTACTGTCTAGAATGCTCTTCTTAGACTGTCAAATTAGGATGTAAAAATTCACAAATTCTTCAATTTTGAGCACAGTGCTGTATGTTATTTAACACTTCAGAAATATTTATAATCAGGAGAAAAATAAAAATGATCACCTAAAATTATATGTATTGCCTGTAGGAAATGGAGAATTCCGGTAAGGTAATAATTACTTAAAATAATTACTAACAATGAAAACAAAATTAGCACTGATAGCAAAAACATTTTAAAGATTACACAAAAATATGAAGGCTAATTTAATTGATAAAACTCAGTGGGGGCCTGGGGCTACAGTAACTAATAAATTGCTTGTTTATCATGGACAAAGAGTTAGATTCAATCCTCACAACCACAAAGAAGAAAATATATGAACAATATGTCATGACTTAGATCTCTCCCATCAAAGAAGAGAAATGCAATTACCAAGAATTCGATTACTCCAATATCTTAGATAAATTGATTCAAATTAATAATACTGCAATGGTATATTAAGAAGTGTCATTACTTTTGCTTTTATCAGCTGCAAATATGGCATGTTTCATGAGAACAAAGGAAGCAACTTCCACTTCCAATTAATGAGAGTGAAAAGCCAAGGTTGACCACAATACCTATCAACAAATTAGACTATTTTTAATATTTTCTTACAAAGCTGATAAAAGTATTAAAATGAAAGGAAATAAATAAAATGTTTTTGAAGAAAACGGTTGATCACATTTTAGAAAATGATAGCTCTTCTAATAAAAGAAACATATATAAAAATATGGAAGGAAAAAAAAGATAATACAATGGATTAAAAGACATGATATACAATAGCAATGAAATAAAATTAAAATGTATACAAAAACATAACCAGAAATGTATCAATGTCTGGAAAACAAAAATGCTATTAAAAGTAAATTTAAAAACACACCATATTCATGGATAGGTAATTCAACATTCAAAAGACTATTACTTGGGGGGAGGGGGACAGCAAGATGGTGTGCAAGATGGCCTACAAGGTGACATGCATGAATTTGATCCTCAGACCCACATAAAGATGCAAAGATAGAATGGATTCTAAATTTGTCCTCTGATCTTCAACTACACCTTCACACAGACACACACACACACACACACACACACACACATAGACACACACGCATTCCCACAAACATAAATAATAATAATAATAATAATAAATACATTTTGATAGACTGTTAATGGCTTCGAAGTTAATTTGAAATTTAATAATTATACTATAGATAAAACTTTTCATTTTGTGTACAGCATGAAAATTTTAATTTCTTCCAGGTAAAATGAAGAAAAAAGAGCTAGGCATATTGTGGAATGGTAGAATAATTATATGCAAAACATATGCAAGGCTCTGAGATAATCTCTAATGCTGAAGGATTAGGGAAGGGGAGAGGGAGGAAAGAGAAGGACCAGGAGCAGGAAGGGGAGGAGCAGGAAAAGGAGAAAGCAATCAAAGAATAGTTTAGAAACCCTAGATATTGTACAAATAATTTCTCTTTGTGTACGTATGAGAGAGATATAACAGCAGGTGAGAAAAGTTTATGACTTTTAACATATTAAGTCTATATAATTAAATGAGTCCTGTTTCAATATACGAATAAAGTAAAAATTTGACCATGAATTGTGGAAATGGAAGCAGGTGCATAACAAAATTCAGTGTATTGTAAAAATAGCATCTCAATTCTGGAGAAAAATTAAGTACTTACTTCATTTTATAGGACCATCACAGATTAGATTAGGGTATAATTTAGTGACCTGATTTAAACACGATTAAGTTTAATACATTAATATATCTCTTTTGGTGGAGGGGGAGGAACAATTCAACCTTTTGATGCTTTTAGAACTAATACAAAAGCACAGAAGTAGAATTCAAAATACATTAATGACATATAAAGGATTAATAATGGGGATGGATGAAAATATCTCAGTAAATAAGAATGTTTCCTGTTCTTTCAGAATACCTGAATTTAGTTCCCAGCTCCCAATTTCTTCAGCTCACAATTGCCTTTAATTCCCAGCTCCACGGGATATGACACCATTTTCAGCGCTCTATAGACACCTGTGCACACAATTGTGCCCACATAAACACATGTACATACACATAAATGAAAATAATAAAATGAAATCCTTAAAGTTAAATAACTTCCGTATGTCATCAACTTACTACCAGACCTAAATACATGACATTATAAAATATTTAAAAATACAACATTAAATAGAAAAATACCCAGCTAAGAATGAAGGAAACCGCTCACTTATAAACAAAATTCATCTTTACAAACATAAGAAATAGCTAATAATAAAGGTCTTGTCATTTATTATTGCCTGAGCAGTCAAGACTTAGATAACACAAGTGAGTTTTTACAGGAGAGATCACATCATATACCTATTTAAAATAAATGAAATGAATGAGATATAGCAACTAGGAAACAAACAAGCATTTATCTCTTGATCCAGAAACCTTACATTTAGAAATTTAGCTTGTGACACATGGCAAATTCATGAAAATCCTCTGCACAAGATTATTTGTTGTAGTATTACATTTCCTCACCCCAGCCTAGGAAGGAAGAGACATGTGAGCATGAACTGAAACCTATAAAACGATGAGATGCAGTAAGTCTTTCCTACCTCCCCTAGTTTTCTATTGTTTGCAGTGACTAAACACTGATGAAAACTAACTCGGAGAAGGAAATTTGGCTTAGAGTTCATGGTCCTTCATGGAGAGAAGCCAAGGAAGATCCTGGAGGTATGAACGGCCGCAGGGATCAGCGAGGAATATTGCTTACTTTTCTTATGCAGCCTGGCCCAACACCCAGGGAAGGCCATTTCTGCAGTGGGTTTGAGCCTCCTGCATCAATTAGAAATCCCTCACAATGTCAGAGCCCCGTCCGATGGCTGTAATTCTTCAACTCAGAGTCCCTCTTTACAGATGTCTCTAGTTTGTGTTAAACTGACAAAAACAAACAAACAACAACAACAAAAAAAAAACACAAGCAGCACAGTTGACCCTTTGTCAGCCTGACACACAGTACATCACATTGAGACATAAATGTCCTTTCTTATTTTCCCTAAGATCTCATGTTAATATTAATAACATGATATAAAACATAGTGCATCTTTAAAACTTCAAGTCTTTGAAAAATCTTTATTTTTTTATTTATTTTTTTTGTCTTTTCAAGACAGGGTCTCCCTGTAGCCCCAGCTGTCCTGGAACTCACTCTGTGTACCAGGCTGGCCTTGAACTCACAAAGATCTGCCTGCCTCTGCCTCCCAAGTGCTAGGATTACAGGCGTGCACCATATTTTTTTTTTAAATTTTTACTCTTTATGTTTATGAGTGTATTTGTTGCATGTATCTAAGTGCGCCAGTATCTTGCAACTCTGCAGTTCAGAATAAGGCATTGGATACCCTGGAACTGGATTTACAATGGTTCTCAGCTGCTATGTGGGGGCTGGCAATTGAACCCAAGTACTCTGTAGGAGAAGTCAGTGCTCTTAATTGCTGAGCCAGCTCTCCACCCCCCTCACCTACAAAACCTAAACACTTTGAACTTTAAAGTGTTTTTCTAAATATCCAAAGTCTCTTAATTGTGAGATCCTGGAGTATAATTAAACTTGAGTTAAACTCATTCTTATTTCAAAAGGATAGAGTCAGGTACACTTAAAGACAGTTATTGCAGTATGCATAAACTGGGTGAGGGGGAGGGAAAAGGGAATAGGCCTGAACTGAATTGAAAAATGTTGTCTGAAATACACAAAACTCAATAAAAGCACAAAAAAATAAAAAAAGAAACAAGTCCAGTAGCTTCTCTTAACTGCAACTCAATCATGATCTTCAGGTTGCAAATGGCTTTAACAGTTCCACTTCTCTGGCTCTGACATCTACTGTACAGATGGCTTGTCTGGTAGCACAACTCCACTTTACGCCTGCTGCTGCCCTTGGAATTTGTCCCAAGGTCCTGGCAGCTCCAATATTCTGGAATCTCTGCTGAAACTGAGGATTTGCCTTCACCAATGGCCTCCTCTCTACAGGAACTTCAACCATGCCAAATGGAGCTAAGCCTCAGTTACTCTCCATAACCATTTATAAAATCTTCAAAATCAGTATCACATGGGAGACACTTATACATTATCACACTCAGCTGCCAGCTTTAGATGCAGCCTTGCCTACTGTGGACCACAGCTTCTGTGTTCTGACTCTGGAGGGATGCTTTCCAGAAGATTTCGCCTCAATGATGCTGGTCTCTTCTTAATGGCAACTGATTTTTAAATCACAGCTAACAAGATTATTCCAGTTAAACAAAGGTTTCACTTCAGTGATGCTGATCTCTTGTTAATCACAGCTAATTCTGACCAGAAACCAAAGATTGCCAATTTATCAATGGAACTGACTATATTGTATTTGTGGGACTCTAAAACTTATTTCTGAAACTAACAAGCCAGGGCTCAATCTTCTGCATTTCTTTCAACATTCTTATATTCCAAGCTTCCCCAGATAAGCCCATTAAGTAGTCAGTAACCAGCCCAAAATTTCAAAACACTTTCACAGTGTTCCCCAATATAGCATGGCCAGGTCTGTTATGGCAAAATCTCACATTCCTGGTACCAAATTCTTTCCTTGGTTTTTGTAGTTATGACAAAAGACTCTCACCAAAAGAATTTATGGATGGAAGGGTTTATCACATCTTACATTTCCAGGTGAGGGTCCAACACCAAGGAAAGTCAGAGTTGAATCTCAAGGCAGGAACCTGGAGCAGTAGTGGCAGCCAAATGTCATTATATCCCAAATATAATTGGCTATTAGCTCTCTCCTTGGAGGAATCATTCAGGGCTGATGCCACAAGCTTAAGTCTTCTAGTGGCTAGGAGATGTTATAAGCCACAGTAATACATTGCAAGCTTTTACTAGCATCCACAGGTGAGAGATACCATTCATTGTTTGTTTTTCTGGGACTGTGTTACTTCACTTAAGATAATTTCCTCCAGTTACATCCATTTACTTTTTGCTCAGGGTTGCTTTGGCTATTCGGGGTCTTTTGTTGTTCCAAATGAATTTAAGAATTTTTTTCCAAGTCTCTGAAGAATGTTCTTGGGATTTTAATTGGGATTGCATTGAATCTGTGTATTAATTTGGGTAAAATGGACATCTTTACTATATTAATTTTTCCAATCCATGAGCATGGGAGGACTTTCCATCTTCTGATGTATTCTTCAATCTCCCTCAGGAGCTTATAATTTTTTGTTGTAGAGATCTTTAGTGGTTTTGATTAGGTTTATTCCTAAGTATTTTATTGTTTTTGAGGCTATTGTGAGTGGGAAGGACTCCTTATATTCCATCTTCAGTTGCTTGTTGTTGGTGTAGAGAAAGGCTACTGATTTTTTAAGGTTAATTTTGTAACCCGCTACTTTACTGAAATTTTAATCATTTCAAGGAGTTTTCTTGTGGAGTTTTTAGTATCCCTTAGGTAAACTATCATATCATCTGCAAATAGGGATAGTTTTACTTCCTCTTTTCCAATTAGTATTCCTTTAATTGCCTTTTCTTGCCTTATTGCCCTAGCCAGTTTTTCAAGCACTATATTGAAAAGGAGTGGTGACAAGGGGCAGCCTTGTTGGGTTCCTAACTTTATGGGGAATCCTTCTAACTTTTCTCCATTTAGGATGATACTAGCTGTGGGTTTCTTATATATGGCTTTCATTATGTTGAGGAGTGATCCCCTTCTAAGTATTTAATCATGAAGAGATGCTGGATTCTTTCAAAGGCCTTTACAGCATCGATTGAAATTATGGTGTGGATTTTGCCCTTCAGTCCATTTATGTGTTTTATGATATTTACTGATTTTCATATGTTGAACAATCACTGCATCTCTGGTATGAATCCAACTTGATCATGGTGAATGATCTTTTTGCTGTGGGTCTGTATACGGATTGAGAATGTTTTGTTGAGAATTTTTGCATCTGAGTTCATTAATGAGATGGGCTTGTAGTTCTCTTTTCTGGTTGCATCCTTGCCTGATTTTAGTATTAGAGTGATGTTGGCTTCATAGAAGGAATTAGTGAGTTTTCCTTCCACTTGTAACCTTCTGAACAGTTTTAGTAATAATGGTTGTAAGTCCTCTTTGAATGTTTTATAGAATTCTGATGTGAAACCATCTGGACCTGAGCTTTTTTTAGTTGGGAGGTCTCTTATTACATTTTCAATTTCTTCATATGTTATGGGTCTGCTTAAGCTGTCAATCTCCTCTTGATGAAGCTTTGGTCATTCCCTGGAATGCAGATATTCATCCATTTCTCTTAAGTTTTCAAATTTGTTAGAGTATTGATTTTTGAAGTATTCCTGTATGATTGTCTGGATCTCTTCACTGTCTGTAGTGATATTTCCCCTTTCCTCCTGAATTCTATTGATTAGGAGTTGCTCTTTCTTTCTTTTGGTTAACTGGGCTAGGGGTCTGTCTATCTTGTTTATTTTCTCAAAGAACCAACTTTTGGATTCGTTGATTTTTTTTTTATGGTTTTCTTTGTTTCTATTTCATTGATTTCTGCTCTGATTTTTGTCATTTCTTCCTGTCGCGTTTAGGGTTTATTTGTTGTTGTCTTTGCAGTGTTTTAGCTGCAGCGTTAGTACATTTATCTGTGCTCTTTCTGTTTTTTTAATATAGGCACCCAGGGCTATAAACTTCCCTGTTAAGACTCCTTTTAAAGTGTCCCATAGGTTTTGTTGTGTTGTATTGTCATTTAGTTCCAGGAATGCTTTTATTTCTTTCTTTATTTCCTCCTTGACCCATTCATTATTCAGGAGTGTGTTGTTTAGTCTCCATATGTTCACAAAGGTAACCGTACTTTCCCTAGTGTTGATATTGAGCTTTATTGCGCTATGGTCTCACAGAATGCACGAGGTTATTTCAATTTTTTTGTATTTGCTGAGGTTTTTTTCTGTGTCCAAGTATGTGGTCAGTTTTGGGGAATGTTCCATGTGTGCTGAGTAGAAAGTATATTCTCTGGTGTTTGGGTGGAATACTTGGAAGATGTCCACAAGGTCCATTTCCTTTATTGTATTGTTCAGTTCTGATGTCTCTCTGTTGATTCTTTGTCCCGTTGATCTGTCCAATGGACTTAGTGGGGTATTGAAGTCCCCTACTATGAGTGTTTTGGGGTTAATCTGTGCCTTGAGGTCCTGTAGTGTTGTATTTACAAAGGTTGGTGCACTGGAGTTTGGTGCATATATATTCATGATTGTGAATTCTTCATGGTTAATTTTCCCATTGATAAGGATATAGTGGCCCTACTTGTCTCTTCTAATTGCTTTTACTTTTTAGTCTATTTTGTCTGATATTAGGATAGCAACTCCTGCTTTCTTTTTAGTACCATTTGCTTGGAATATTTTTTTTCCATCCTTTCACTTTAAGTTGATGCCTATCCTTAAGGCTGAGATGGGTTTCTTGTAGACAGCATATTGATGGGTTCTGTTTTCTAATCCATTCTCCCTGTCTATATCTTTTGATTGGGGAGTTTAGCCCATTGATATTTAAGGTTATAATTGAGAGTTATATATTGCTTCCTTTCATCTTATTATACGTCTGCATTTTTTTGTGTAGGTTTCTACCTCTGCATTTCTGTTTTTATTAAATTTTTTTTCTTTCAAGGTGCCTGGGGGTAGTTGTTCCTCTCCTCTGTCCTTTGAATTGTTTCAAGCATTCTCTGGAGGGTTGGTTTTCCAAGCATGTATTCTTTCATCTTGTTTATGTCATGGAAGATTTTTCTCTTTCCTTCAACTAGAATTGATATTTTTTGCTGGATATAGTAACCTGGGTTGGCATCCACAGTCTTTAGCACTGGGAATGCTTTGGTCCATGTTCTTCTTGCTTTCATGGTTTGTGCTGAAAAGTCAGCTGTGATCCTGATAGGTTTTCCCTTGTATGTAACTTGTTGTTTTTCTCTTGTGACTTTCAGAATTTGTCTTTGTTTTGGGTGTCTAGCATTTTAACTATGATATGGTGGGGAGAGTTTCTTCTCTGGTCTGGTCTATTTGGTGTTCTACTTGCTTCTTGTATTTTCATGGGGTTTTTATTGTTTGTTTGTTTTGTTTTAGTTTGGGGAAATTTTCCTCTATTATTTTGACAATCTATGTGGTAAATACCAATTTCTTGGGATTCTTCTCCTTCTATCTCTATGATGTAGAGGTTTGATCTTTTCATAGTGTCCCACATTTCTTGGTTGCTCCACTCTTGTGTATTTTTAAATTTTTCATAATCTCTACTTGAGCTTTTTAGTTGTTCTGTGCTGTCCTAGGTCAGATATTCTTTTTTCTACTTCCTCCATTCTGTTTCTGGGGCTTTTTCCCATTCTTTCCTCTTGATTGGATGACTGTTCAATTTCCTTTTGTGTGTGTGTGTGTGTGTGTGTGTGTGCACGCGCATTCTTCCTGTGTTTTCCTTACAATTTCCATTTCCTTTTGGAGCTTCTCAAACTTTTCTTATAGCTCATTGGTTTCCTTTTTCATTTCCACTTCCTTCCAGAGTTTGTCATTTTGTCCCTCTAGCTCTTTCAGGAATCTGTCATTTTCTCCTTTTAGTTTTTTCTGAAGTTTGTCCTTATCTTCCTCTAGGACCTTTCTGAGTTTTTCATTCTCTCCCCTTGGTTTTATGATTTCTTTGAATATATATTTGATTGTTATTTTGGGATCTGTATCCTGGATTACCTCTTTGGTAATCCCATTGTATGGGTCCTCCACTGGCTCCGTAGTGTTTGGTGTAGAGTTGTTCTGTGCTTTTCCCATATTGTTCTTTTGTTGTGTTCTCGGCATGTGGTTAGCTTTTTGCCTGTATTCTGATGCGAATTTTGAATGCCTTTTCACTTTGTTGAAGGATTGCTTTCCTTGATTCCTTCGGGTGTCTTTGTTATATTCTCCTTATGAATGGAGTGTTGACTTGTCTAGGTTTTAGGCTTTCAATTTTGGTTATATATTGGAAGGTCTAGTTCACTTTTCCCTTTCTGTTCTGCAGGTGCTGGATGGGTGGCAACTGAGGTGACAAGTTCTGAATACTGTATTCCCTCTGCTGTCAGTCACTCTCTCCTGAGTTCCAGTTGGGAGTTCCACTTGGGAGTTCCAGTTGGAAGACAGGGATGGGGAGGTTGTTTGGGTTGCTTGCTTAGCCCAGGTGCAGGTACCCTCTGTGTTTGAGCCTCAGCTTCTAGCTCCCAAGGCCTTCTGGGACACCTTTCCCAGTTAGCCGAAACTGCTGGTCCCCTCAGACTCGACCACTAGTTGGAGGGCCAGCAGGGAGTAAGCCACCACCAAATACCTGCCCTGAACTCTGGGTTCAGGCCTCCTTGGCTCCTAACTCAAAGGCCTTCTGGGACACCTTTACCAGTTATCTGGAACCGCTGGTCCCCTCAGACTCCACCCAAATAATTTTTATTAATATAATATTAATACCAGATGAAAATTTTAGACCTCTACATGGGAGTTTTCTGTACTGGTTTTCCAACTTTTAAGGAAGGCTAATATCATTTCAAAAGGAAGTGTTTTAACACATTGTGTAAAATATATAGTGATATATTAATCTTATATATTTTTCAGAGATAGGCCATAGAATATGACATGATAGCTATTTTAAAATACTCATGAAAAGTAAGAAATGAATAAAGCAGGCTCTGGAGAGATGCGTCTCTCCCTATAGATCAGGTTGGCCTTGAACTCACAGAGATCCATCTGTCTCTGCCTCCTGAGTGCTAGGATTAAAGGTGTGAGCCACCATGCCCAGCTTAAATAAGGTTCTTAGCCTCCATGTGGGTGCTGGGAATCAAACCTGGGTCTTCTGCAGAACAATTGGTGCTCTTAACCACTGAGGCATCGCTACAGCTCCGAACACATTTGTTGTTCCTCCAGGGGATCCAAGTTCAATTCCCAGCACCCACATGACTGCTAAAAACTGTGTGTAACTCCACTACCAGGGGTCCAATGACACTCATTTCTGGGTGCTGTAAGGCATTGCATGCACATGGTGCACTAACACACATGCAGAGAAAGCACTCATACATGTATAAAAATAATAAAGTATTTTAAAAAAGAAATGAATAATATAATAGTTTCACAATTGTTCTCTCCTATGGTAAGTAATTTTTTTGGTCTTTTCGAGACAGGTCTCCCTGTAGCCCCAGCTGTCCTGGAACTCACTCTGTAGACCAGGCTGGCCTTGAAATCACAAATATCCACCTACCATTGCCTCCCAAGTGCTATGATTAAAGGCATGCACCACCAGGCCTGGCAAGACCTTTTTTAATTTATTTTTTATTTATTTTTGCGGGGTTATTAACGGCTGCACCTAATGTAGCTACAAACACACAAGATCAGAAAAGAAACTGTCCATGCCATATTATAGTTAAAATGCTAGACACCAAAACTCAAGCAAGAAGAGATCAACAGCTTAAACAGACCCATAATATATGAAGAAATTGAAGATGTAATAAGCCTCCTAACTAAAAAAGCCCAGGCCAAGATGGTTTCATGGCAGAATTTTATAAAACATTTAAAAAATACCTACCACCATTATTAATGAAATTGTTTAGAAGGATACAGAGGAATTCTTCCAAATCCTTCTATGAAGTCAGCATCACTGTATTACCAAAACCAGGCAAAGATACAACCAAAATGGAGAACTATAGACCCATCTCCCTAATGAACACAGATGTCAAAATTCTAAACAGGAGACTGGAAAATCACATACAGATTCATATCAAAAAGATCATCCATCATGACCAAGTTGGATTCATACCAGAGATGAAGGAATGGTTCAACATACAAAAATCAATAAACAACATCAAGTGTATAAATAGACTGAAAGTCAAAAACCACACCATCATCTCAATTGATGCTGAAAAAGCCTTTGACAAAATCCAGCATCCCTTCATGCTTAAAGTCCTAGAGGGAATTGGATTGGAGGGATCATTCCTCAATGTATTCAAAGCCATATACAGGAAACCCACAGCCAATATCATCCTAAATGGGGAAATGACAGAAACATTCCCTTTAAAGGTAGGAACTCGGCAAGGCTGACCCCTGTCACCACTCCTCTTCAATATAGTGCTTGAAACACTTGCTAGAACAATAAGGCAAGAAAAGGAAATTAAAGGAGTACTAATTGGAAAAGAGGAAGTCAAGTAATCCTTATTTGCTGATAATATGATTGTTTACTTAAGGGATGATAAAACCTCCACCGAAAACTCCTAGAAATGATTAACACCTTCAGTAAAGTGGCAGGATATAAAATTAACCTAAAAAAATCAATGGCCTTTCTTCACGCCAACAACAAGCAACTGGCGAAGGAATTAAAGCATACCTTCCCACTCACAATAGCTTCAAAAATAATAGAATACCTAGGAACAAACATAACCAAAGACACTAAATATCTCTGCAACAAAAATTTTAAACCCTTAAAGAAAGAAATTGAAGAAGATATCAGAAGATGGAAAAACCTCCCATGCTCATGGTTTGGAAAAAATTAACATTGTAAAAATGACCATTCTACCCAAACTCTTGTACAGATTTAATGCAATCCCAATTAAAATCCCCTAGAGTTTCTTCACAGGCTTGAAAGAAACATCCTTAAATTTACTTTGAAAAGCAAAAGACCCTGAATAGCCAAAACAACCCTGAGTGGAAAGAGCAACACGGGGGTGGGGGGGGTGGGAATCTCTATTCCAGACTTCAAACTATACTACAGGGCTACTGTCATAAAAACAGCCTAGTACTGAAACAAAAACAGACCTGTTGACCAATGGAACAAAACTGAAGTTCCAAACTTGAACACATACAATTTCAGTCATATCATATTTGACAAGGAGACCAAGAAGACACATGGAATAAAGACAGCATCTTCAGCAGGTGGTGTTGGCAAAACTGGATCACCACTTGTAGAAGAATGAAATTAAACCCCTACCTCTCACCATGTACAAAAGTCAACTCCAGATGTATTAAAGACCTCAACTTGAAACCCCAAACTCTGAAGGCAATAGAAGAAAAAGTGGGCAACAGATTACAAGACATAGGCATAGGAAAAGACTTCCTAAATCAGGCATCAGCTGTGCAAGAATTAAGGTTGACAATTGACAAATGGGACCTCATTAAAATCAAAAGCTTCTGTACATCAAAAGAAACAATCAAGGAAGTGAAGAGAAATCCCACAGAGTGGGAGGAAAACTTCACCACAGAAAAATCTGACAAAGCATTGATTTCCAGAATATATAAACTACTCAAAAAAAAGAATAAAGAAATCAAATGACCACTCAATTGATGGAGCAAAGAGCTGAACAGAGACTTCACAAGTAAGGAATTAGAGACGGCTGAGAAACATCTTTTTTTTTTTTTTTTTTTTTTTTTTTTTTGTCTTTTTGAGACCCAGTCTCCTGTAGTCCCAGCTGTCTGGAACTCACTCTGTAGACCAGCCTGGCCTTGACTCACAAAGATACACCTGCCTCTGCCTCCCAAGCTAGGATTAAAGGCGTGCACCACCATGGCTGAGAAACATCTTAAGAAATGTTCAACATCATATCATTAAGGAAATGAAATCAAAACCACTTTAAGATATCATCTTACTCCAATAAGACTGGCTAGGATCAAGAAACAAATGATACCAAGTGCTGGAGAGGTTGTGGGGAAAGGGAACACTCACCACTGCTGGTGGGAATGTAAACTTAGTACATCACTATGGAAAAGCAGTGTGGAGAACCTTGGAAGACTTGGGATGAACTTGCCACCTGACCCAGCCATACACTCCTAGGCATGTACCCTCAAGACTCACCCACCGCAGTGATACATCCACATGCCATGTTTATTTCAGCTTCTCTTCACAATAGCAAGGAGCTGGAAACAACCTAAACGCCCCTCAACTGATAAAGAAAATGTGGTACAACTACACAATGGAGTTCTATGCAGCAGTAAAGAAAGATGATATCATGAGCTTTGTAGGAAAATGGCTGGAGCTAGAAGACATCATGCTGAGTGAGTAATAACAGTCCCAGGAACACAAATGATGAATGGTATCCCTCATCTGTGGATGCTAGTTGCAATTACCTGTTGTAAGTATTTTCTGTTGCACGGCCCTTGAGCTTTTGTCCAAGCTTGTTAGGAGTGATGCATATTGGAACATAACAACACAACAACAACACAAAGAAGGCTGCATCAAAGAAACTGAGCTGAAACAATGAACTTCTGCTCAAAACAGTCAACTTCCACATAGAATATTGAGAGAGACTGAGAAAGATGAAAAGCATGTTTGGAGCAGAATACATGAGCTCTGGTGGGGTGGGGGGATAGGGTGGGAGACACGGGTCTGATTTGAAAATATATTATATATATTATATATATATATATATATCTATCTATATATATATATAAATTCAGCATTTTAAAATGTGCCTCATAAAAGATTGACCAGACTCCAAGGGATAGACCCACTTCTGCTAGAATTTGGGAACACGGATTAGACTCAACAGGCCTTTAAAAAGGAAAATAGTAACAAAGGATATGAAACGGGTAGCATGTCATGAGGTGGAGATTGTAGGGAGTCTGAGAGCATGAAGGTCTCAAAGGATCTATAAAAATATTTTAAAATACAGGGCTGGAGAGATGGTTCAGCAGTTAAGAGCACCGACTGCTCTTGCAGAGGACCGGGGTTCAATTACCAGCACCCACATGGCAGCTAAGAACCATCTTTAACTCCATTTCCAGAGGAATCCTACACCCTCTTCTGACCTCTGCGGCTTGCACGACACAGGTGCTCCAACCTACATGCAGACAGTACACTCATACACATAAATAAATAAATAAATAAATAAATAAATAAATAAATAAATAAATATTAAAAATATATTTTAAAGCCGGGTGTGGTGGCACATGCCTTTAATCCTAGCACTTGGGAGGCAGAGGCAGGCAGATCTCTGTGAGTTCAAGGCCAGCCTGGTCTACAGAGAGAGTTCAAGGCCAGCCTGGTCTACAGAGAGAGTTCCAGGACAGCTGGGGCTATAGGGAGAACCTGTCTCAAAAAGACCAAAAAATATTTTAAAATAAATAAATAAAAAGAAAGGAATATAGCCAATAACCAATTATTTGAACATTTCCTCCAAAGAATTGAAATAATCATGTCAAAGAAACACCTGCACTCCCATATTTATTAGAGTATTAGTCACAACAGCCTAGATAAAGATAAACCTTCTTTTCATCTGCTGATAAGCAGGTAAGGAAAACATGATAAGAAAATGATATATAATTAATATAGAACTGTATTCTATCTGTACATTTCAATACTATTCACCCATGAAAAAAATACTATTTGTAGCTATAAAGTTAGAGATAGGGATTCTAATGTGAAATTAAACAGTCAGGGCATCATCTCATTCATGAATGGAATCTGAAAAAATATTATCTTATCAAAGTTAAGAGTAGAATGAGTGATACCAAAGTCTAGGAATAGTTGTGGAAGGGAAGGGACAAGCAAAGTAACTGTCTACAAAAGGTACAGACAGATTGGATGAGGTTTCTGATGTGATATTGCACAGCACATTGGCTAGGGAAAATAGTGACATAGTGCACTTCTCCATGTCTAAACAATGAATTTAGAAGCCTCTGCTTAAATGAAACAGTGAATGTTTAAAGAGATAAATGTGTTTCATTTAATGTAAAAACTATAGAATTGTAAATACAGCAAAACTCCATGTCATGCCCTACAATCACGAGTACTTCTTTTGTTCATAGTTCCTTGGTGAAAACAAATTTAATAGGACTGGGGAGTTTACTCAGTGTTTAAGTGCATATACTTCTCTAACAGAGGACCCTGTACGTAACTGTACCTGTATCATAGAATACATTCAGAAGCCAAAAGAGGGTGTCAGATTAATTGGAACTAAGTTATAGATAGTTGTGAACTGCTGGGTCGGTATTAGGATCCAAACCCAAATCCTCTGTGAGAACAATCACTGCTCCTAAATGCTGAACCACCTCTCTAGCACTTAAAGAGCTTTTAATGAGTAAAAAGACAGGCATTTTCAAAGGGCAGTTTGGAGAGTTTCATCTTGCATCACACTGAAACTGCGGAAGCTGGGTTTGATATGAATGCTCTACAAATCCCTCCACATAAGATTCTTCCATTGTGTGTCTGAAAATATTTTGATTTCTTTGTTTAAGTGCTGTGGCATCTCAGTGTTTCTAACTACACACTTACTATCGTGTTTGAAAATTGAGCTGACAATTTGCATAGCATATCACAAGTGCAGTAAAGCAGGGGAATATTAAATGGTTATGCAAATTGATTCATGAATATGAATAGTATCCCAAGTTACAGATACTGTCATAACATCACAAAATTTAGAATGAGATTTTATTGTAAAGCCTGATTTTATGTAAAATGAAGTATAATGAAAATGGCTAACTACACTAATTTGTAGCTTCCTAGACTATTTTTGTAAGACAAACACTACTACTCTCCTCACATTTTTAAATGAGAAAATACTGTGTACTATGTAGTAAAAGACCTGTAAGAGCTGGTATATCAAATCTGGTTATAGTATAAGTGAAATATACTAATATATTAATACTTCCTCTGCTTTTTATAAAGCACTATGAAATAAATTTATCCTGGGCTGCTTTAATTCTACATGGCAAATATACAAATATTCATGCATTTATCTACATATAAGGAAACTGCGGGTCAGATATTATTTTTAATTTTTTACGTTTGTTTAATTATGTTCATGTTTGTGTGCGTGTATGTGTGTGTGTGTGTGTGTGTGTGTGTGCATGTGTAAGTGTGTGGGTGTGTGCATGCCATGACATGGGTCTATGGAGGTCAGAAGACAACTTGTAAGAGTCACTTCTCTTTTGCCAACATGTGGGTCCTGCAGATCTAATTCATGTCTTCAGGTTTGGTGATCACTGTATTTAACCATTGAGTCACCTTGTCAGTACTCAGATGTTTTTAAAATGTGTATCTACTCTAACTCAATGCTGGAATCCAATTTTCTTGACTAAGACACAGGAGGCTCCATGACATAGGCCTCTCTTACCATGCTCAAAGGATATTTGTGGTTCCTAACTCCAGATCTAGGAAGTCTCTTAAATTATTTCTAACACCATCAAGTCGGTTAGAATCACAGTTTTGTGATGAACATGGGCAAAGAGGAGCTGCTACAGATTCAAGTACATTTGATGGAATATTTTGGTTCTAATCCCAGGCACAATTCTGTGGAAGTTTACAAAGAACAGGTTTTTACACAGGTACTGAAAGTCAGGTTATCAGATGATTTTTCAATTATCTTAACCTCTAACTTTCTGTGATTTTCGTTTGTTTTTGTTTTTTGAAAAAAGGTTTCCCTGAAGCCTCAGCTCTCCTGGAACTCTGTTAAGGAGAGCAAGTTGGCATCAGTTTCACAGAGATCCACCTGCCTCGCTTGCATGCCTGGTCACGATTGATAATTCTCTTAATTCACATAAACCTTAAATACACAACCAATAGAGGATAAACAATTACCTAACTAGCTTGAGAAACTTCAGTGTGTAATTCTATCCAATTCTGATTAAATGCCTATGAAGGGTTGCACAGGAACCAGCCATCTGTAATCTTGGCACTAACCACATGTGCTGTAATTACATAAACCACCTACAGCTCCTTCATTTTGCCTTTTCTGATCATAATCTATATGTTTCCCCTGGTTGCTTTTTCAGTTCTCTTTAACAGAAGCACCTACTATCAGATGAAAGCCACCGCTCTTCTCAGGTTGACATATGAAACCCCACTGCCCATAATGTGATATATCTACAGGATCACAGACACAGGGAGGAGCCTCTTCCAGTAGAAGCCACTGGATCATCCAAGACATTTCTTGTAAACCTTGAAGGGCAGCCTGTTTCATAAAGGAAATGTGTTTAGGCTCTTTCACTGTGAAAACCACTTTAGTCTTGTTCCAACAACCTACTTCAGGAAGAGCAGCTTAACGTTTACCTGGCAGTCAAGGATTTTCACTCTGTGTCTTTTCCCAGTTCTCTGTTGGCAGCCCCTACATCAGACCTTTATTGGTTTAATTCTACTATTCTGAACTTCTTGCAGTTTCAGAAGCAAAATAGTTTTCTTTTTCTAAATTGACAGAGTTAATAATATACATTGACCATCTTCAGCATAATGTGCTGTAGTATATACGTTAGTTAACTCTATTTGATTAATAAATGCACTTCCTCACATAGTTATCTTGTGGTTAAATAGCACTGGGTTGCTTATTTCCTGGACTTTCTTTTTCCTTTAATAGGATTGCCCTTTTGCTCCTGGCTCACCAAGAAATGTTGTACTTGGTGTTTGAAACTCAGTGCAATTGTCACTTTATGTGGAAATCCTTTCACTTCCCTGTTCTTTGTTCCATAACTGTCTTTTATTATGCTATTATTTCACCTTTTACATTTTTTTCTTTTATTTGTTATTGTGTCTAAACATGCCTAGTTTCGTCTAGATGGTCTCTCTGGAAACAGGAAAATAGAGAGGCACTTCATTTCATAGGTTCTGGACAGTTATTTTAATGAGAAGTCTTTTAAAATAAACATGAAAAAAAAAAACCTGGATATCCAGCCATCTATATTGACAAGATCTCTAACAAATGGCAGGGTAATGTAATTTAATTTATATGCTCAATCCCATTAAAGTATCTAGAAGTAGAGGGTCAGGTGTATATAAATGGCTAATAATGTCATGTGATCTGTCTGTTTGTAAACCAAAATCCCAGGACAAAGAACTGAGAAATTTTTAAATTAAAAAACATGAAAATTTGCTTAAATCTCTCTCTCTCTCTCTCTCTCTCTCTCTCTCTCTCTATATATATATATATATATATATATATTATATAACGTATTATATATATAATTGTTAAGATTATATATATATATATATAATTTCCTTGTTTGGAATATTCCTGGCATGCTTTTTTTTGGTAAGCTTAAATATGTTCCACATAAACATGAGTAATCTGGAGCTGTATAATTAACCAAAGGCAACTCAGGGAACTAAAACCTGCAAGACAGTCAAGTGACCTACACCCTGCAGATCAGAGACCTGAATTCCTTAAACTTTTCTTCAGTTTTCACACTTTCATATTTTGTTACACACTATATTTTAATCCCTACAATATATTTCAACAGCACATTGGTGCTGTATATTTATTCATATCACTATGTGTACCATATTTTAGATGAAATATTTTTCACTTTCTCCCAAGGATGAGGTTTGGCTGCCACTGTGAATGCATAGTTCAAAAAGGTCACTGACAATGTTCAGTTTATAGCAATGCTAGCCATATACACAAAGCAAAATTCCCTTTTAATTTTCTTTAGTTTAGTAGCCTGAAGTCAAACATAGTGAAATGTGGCTAAGATGGGTATAATTCAGGGTAGCTATCAACCCCCAGGAGCCTCTCATGTTCCATCTCAGCTCTACCAGGATTTCTCCTGAGAATTTATCTGAGTTGTTCTGTGAAAGCTGAATATTGGCTAAACTAATAATCAAGCTCTCTACTCAAATTCTAAAGAAGCTCAGGTTGGACTTTTTTCTCACTATGTGAATTCTCTAGGCATTAGAATGTAATGTGCTTTCTCAGACAAGAAGTTGGGTGTTTTTTATGTCTTCTTAGGTAGGGAGGTAGAGGAAAGATAGGATCAATACTGATGCCAATATGGAGAGATATCAGTACCCAATTTTTGATACTCTATATAGACACAGAGGACTAGATATTTCCTTCCCCAATGAGTTCTTAGAGATTATCTCAGAACTGTAGAAGTCTCAATCCATTATTGTCACTGGAAGTCAAAATGAAATCAAATAGATCCAAATATGCTTGGTAATATGAATATATAATTCACTCAATAAGATATTTAATTGGATATAACATGTTGAGGGAACAAAAGCATATACACCACACAAGAAATTGTTTTCAACATGTTTAAAACTAAAACAAAACGAATGATTTTAAAATTCAAGACTTGTTCAAGAACATTTCTCTATTCGGAAAATGTAATTCCAATCTAACACTTCACTGCCATTGCCAGCTCATTTTCTTCCACTCTTTTTATCTATACTGGACTTATCTTCAGTGTTCTTGATGCTAATGATGATTGTCTTCTAAAATACACTTTTGCCAGAAAAACCTGAATGTCAATCTCGTTTCTGGATTATGGTGAGATTAAATACATATAACTGTAGAAAAGTCATAAAACATGAAAAAACAATGACTGCTCTTCCTCTGGGCTATAGATCACCTTGCCCATTGCATAATGACTATTCTCTATTCAGTTTAAATTGCTCTTCAGAGTTCTTACTTTGAGTGTCAGCTAGGTAAGTCAGGAAAGTTGTGCCAAATGGTAATGAGAACTGAAATTTAAAAAATGGACAATTACTTAAAGTATTCATGTTACTAAATCCTATATTTGAGCAAAACAAGAAAGTGAACAACTAAAATAAAATACCTGGGAGAAATACCTTGGATCGTACCAAAAGAACTCCCATATGGCTTTTATTGAAAGTATGAAACTTATTGAAAATTATTTCACCATAAATATGTAGAGAAGAAATGTATTCAAAATGGGGATATATATGTGTGTATGTGTGCATCTGTGTTTTATCAAGGCCAACAATGAACTTTGCAATAAACAAGAACCCCTGAGATATTCCTGCATTAATCTCCCCAGTCCTGTGGTCATAGCCACTGACCACCAGGCTCATCTTTTTTTTATGTGACTCTGATCTGGGGATTCAAACTCAGGTCCTCATGCTTGAGTGGTAAGTAGTTTATGGACTGAACCAATTCCCCAGCACACTGAAAATATGTGGTTAATCCTTGTAAAAGATATTATTTTTATACAAGAAAACAAGCTGTGGCTATCCTGGCAGGTGCGGTGGGGAAAATTTCTCTTAGAAGCAGCCATGCTTGGGAGGAAGCCATGCTTGGGAGGAAGCATAGTGAGTATACTTCACATTGAGGATGAATTTTTGAAGAATGTAGTCTTCTATACATCTCATGTGTGGAGTCACAATAGTGAAATCCTGTCCAGGATGAAACTTGGTCTTGGCCAGAAGCTAAATTTTGATAGATTTGTTGCCAAAATGACCAGGGTGGAATCACACCAGCTTTAGCGAGCACAGAGTCTGGGAGCCACTTCTAAAGTTGCTAAATAAGAATATGTTTATGGGGGCTGGAGAGATGGCCTAGTGGTTAAGAGCGCCGACTGCTCTTGCAAAGGACCTGGGTTCGATCCCCAGCACCCACATGGCGGCTGAGAACTGTCTTTGACTCCAGTTCCAGGGGAATCCGACACCCTCTTCTGACCTCCGCGACATTGCACACAGGGGTGCACAGACCTACATGCCGACAGTTCATTCATACACACACAAAAATAAATAAAATAAAAAAAAAAAGAATATGTTTATGTATTAACATTTGAGACCTTGTCAGGGCAAGCAAAGAAGGAGGGTAACTAAAATCTGAAAAAAAAAAATGTGGGACTGGAGATGCGACCCAGATGCTGAGAGTACAGGCTGCTCTTACAGAGGATCAGAGTTTGGGTTCTCAGAGTTCACATGGTAGGTAACAAACACTGTGTGTAACTTCAGTTCCAAGGGATCCAGCACTCACTTCTGACATCTGTGGATGTTTCAGGACACAGGCACACTTACACACATGCAGATAATACATGCACACACATAAAATAAAAAAAAATAATAATAAAGAAAATATTTTAAAACCCTGAGAAATATAAATACCACTTGAATGCTGAGACTATGACTATTTTAAAAGAAATACAATTCAGGGCTGGAGAGATGGCCTAGCGGTTAAGAGCGCCGACCACTCTTACAGAGGACCCGGGTTCGATCCCCAGCACCCACATGGCGGCCGAGAACCGTCTGAAACTCCAATTCCAGGAGAACTCCAGTTCCAGGGGAATCTGACACCCTCTTCTGACCTCCGCGGCATTGCACGACATGGGTGCACAGACCTGCATGCAGATGCTACATTCATACACATACAGAAATAAATAAAAATTTAAAAAAATAAAAAAATAAAAGAAATACAATTCAAATTTTCATTAAAGTTGTATTTTCCCAAACATCTTGCACATTTTTTAAATTTCAGGGACATCTAGATGTGAGACAAGGGCATTTTCAGAAATGAAGGTCACCCTCCTGGGAGGGGAATGGAGTGATTTTCTCCATACTTCTCTTGGATAAAGCAAATCATTGCAGATCCAAATTCAAACAAACTTCAGCAACAACTACAGAGGTCTTCAGAACATAACTTGGTGTTTGTTCCATAGAGCTGATGAAATCTTCAACACAGCTGTAACTATACATGCTGTGATGTTGATGGTCCAAGCCACAGTAAACTGGAAAAGAAGGCAGTCCTTCCATTCTAATCTTTGGATCTGTGAAAATGAAGAAAACTATGGGAGACGGCAAACGATGCTTTAATCTTTCCTAGGGTGGAATGAGAGCAAACCAGTAGAAATCTGTGGATTTCCATCTCCCAAGCAAAGGTGGGAAAAAGCAGGGCCCTACTGAATGCATGACAAGAAATGCAGGGATAAAGCCTTCTCATCAAAAGACTGCCACCACAGGTTGATGAGAAACAAACTATGGGCTTTCAGCCCAGAACATGTTCTTATTTGGGATCTATGGAATTTCCCTAAGGTCTTGTTGGTAAATGACAATGTAAAAATAATTCAAGTTATATTTTACACATCTTGGTTGCATAGAAACTCTCTTTAAGGGGCTGGAGACATGGCCTAGCGGTTAAGAGTGCTGACTGCTCTTGCAGAGGACCGGGGTTCGATCCCCAGCACCCACATGGCAGCTGAGAACCTTCTTTAACTCCAGTTCCGGAGGAATCCGACACCCTCTTCTGACCTCCGCGGCATTGCACGACATGGGTGCACAAACCTTCATGCAGACAGTACATTTGTACACATAAGAAAATAAATAAAAATTAAAAAAAATCTCTTTAAAACTTGTTGGAAAGCTTATGAATCTTTAAAATAATGCTCAAAGAGGGTGGGGTAAAGCATAACAATCCTAACCTTTCCCACCTTCTGATTTCTATGAAAATAAACAAAAACCACAGTGGCCCAACAGTCACAAAGCAGCCATTGTCTGTCGGGTATTGTAAGGGAAGCTTAGCAGATTCCAGATTATGTTCTAGGTCTTTCCACTTGGGGAGTCCTGGTTCTGGCTTATGAAACCAGTCCAACCAGGAGGAACTGCATTTTCTACTTGGAAGAAAATACCTAGAAGACAAAATAATTCTTCAGAGATTTCAGGTTTGACTAAATAAAGCACTGGATAAAAAAAGAAGTGTACCTTTAGAACATATGAAATATTATATATTTAAGTCTATGGAAATGCACAAAGCAGTCTTATATTGGTTGGTTCTCATGGTTCCCTATGAGAGATTAAGTCATTTTTCACTTGCTGTTTTCCATAGTTTTATTTCTTTTCTTAGTCTTCTTTTTTATGTTTATGAGTGTTTTACTTGCATGGTTAGAACTGCACTGAATTCCTGTAGTGCATTTCAGAAGTGAGAGGAGGGTTTCAGATATTACTGGAGTAACAGCTGGTTGTTAGATGCCATGTGGGTGCTGGGAATTGAACCTAGATTCTTTGGAAGAGAAGTAAATGTTCTTAACTGCTGAGCCATCTCTCCAGCCTCCATGTTTTCCATATATTTTCTGAATTTTAGAGATTCAAGGATGAGAATAGAAGGAACTCCTTCTTTACCATCTACATATACCTTGGAGGATATAAGTTATAAATTCCTGGAAATATGTTATATATCATTGTCATTCTTTTCTTTGGACAACTTTATGAATATACACAGAAATATATATTTTCCACTATAAATAGTATGAACTCAAAAAATGAATAAACATGGAGAAAAGTTCAAAAAGGAAAAATCCTTTTGGCTGTCTTCTTGAAAGTAAATAGCTTTAATCATTTTGTGTTTTCTAGTTAGAATTTTAACCTTTGATTTTTTTCCCTTTGTACATAATTATAAGACTGAACCTACCAGATTTTCCCAGATCATTTATTAATAGAAATCGATTAATCCTAAAATGAAAGTGTTATGAAAATGAGCTTTGAGAAAACTATTAGCTGCAATTGGTACATTATTTTCTTCAAGTTAGAAAAGATACAACATTCCTGATACAGATTAAGATAGGTAGAGAGCAATTCTTCTTTAGTTATAGAAATGTTCAAATTGTTAGGGTTAGAAGATGGCTCAGTGGTTAAGGGCACAGGTTTATCCTGCGGAAGACCTGCGTTCAGTTCCCAGCACCCACATTGTGGCTAGCAATCATTTGTAACTCCAGTTCCTGTGGATCTAATTCATTCTCCTTACCTCAGTGGGAATTGCATGACAGGTGCTCCTATCTCCATGTGGGCATTGTGGTCATACAACTAAAAAAATAAATACTTTTTAAAATGCACAAATTGTTAACTCATGTAGCTACATGTTCATGAAGACTATGGGAGAAAAACAAGAAGGAAAATTGGAGAACACATATGGTTTGGCAATCCTCCTGACAAAGTAAGTTAAGTATGCAAATTATTTAGCTATTGCTATTTAGTAGGTACAGGGACAGATAAGAACTGACTGAATTTGTGAAAGCTCATACACATTTCAATTTCAGCCTGAAAAGTACATAAAAGATGTGACATGAAAAAATGTTTTCCAGCATCTTAGATAAACAATGTTTCAAAGAAATCTCCTGGAATCATCTGAAAACATATCAGTAAGTAGATTTTTTATTTGGATTAATATGTAAAGGCAGACAGGCTTGTCCTACTTACCCAAACATGCCCATCTGAATTCTCCCTTTAAAGATATCACCCTCTGATGATGTATCAACATATCTATTCATTCCCCTGTTAATTTGCAATGTCATTCACCAAATTACACTTGATTCTGCACCCAGCCTTCAGTGTACCATTTAGTTTTGCACACTCCATGGGAAAGCTTCCTGAACTATACTTACCAAGTCCTTCTCTATACTTTTGTTTTCTGCTTATTTGATAAAGCACCTGCAATACACTCTGTTGCTAAAGAATCTCTTAACCTTAGAAAAGGGGCACAGGTGGATGAGAAGCAAAACACTCTACTTTCTCTGGAGCTGATGTCTTGGTCTCTAGTCAGTTCTGGCTGTTTTCTTTCATGGGCTGCCAGCTTGTCCAGGCTTAACCTTTCGATCCTACTAACGAAGCACATGCAATTAGATATTTAGGTATTTAAACAGTATAATATATAGCCTTTCGATCCTACTAATGAAGCACACACAATTCGATATATGGGTATTTAAACAGTACTAATTGTTATGGTAGGTTACTTTGGTATAGACACAGATGTTTGGATGGTATGTCAATTCATGATCTACATTTTCTTCTGTCAAGTATGTCTTCGTGTGGTTTATAACATCTCCTAACCATTAGAGGATGTAAGCTTGTGAAATCAGGCTTCGATTGGGGTTAATGGTGAAACTACAACAATATAGACTGGACACTCATTTGATCAACTTGATTGACCATACCAGCCAGGATGGTGGGACCCATGAGCTGTGTGGGTTTGGGCACAACTGCTTGCAAATTGGTTTTACATGAAGGATGCTTGTACTCACAAATTATCACCTATTGTTAAAAAAAATGAAAACAAAACAAAACAAAAAAGCAGAGAAAGATGCAGAAAACTTACGGCAGAATGCACGATCTGCGATGGGTGGGGTGGGGTCAGGGGGGGAAGGGAAGGGGTTATATGCCTGAACTGAATTGGAAAATGATGTATGAAATACACAAAGCATCAATAAAAATAAATTAAAAAAAAGAACTCAGAAATAATAAAGCTGCACTTGCAAAGAGTGACTGATTAAAAAAGATATATACTTAAAAAAAAAAAAAAAGAATTTCTTAACCTACCCTTAGTATCTCTTTTGGCAAACATAGCTTGCAAAAGGAACTTCACACCATGGGCTTAGGGCATGTAGAGTTCTGTGCTAGTGAGCACCAATATTTTAGCAGTTAAGAAATGAGGCACACAACACTAAAACCTGTGGGAAGCTATAATTGGGACCAGAACTTCAAAATAATGACTCATATGGTTCAACTGTCATTAGTAAATCTGAGTTATCTTTCCCTCTCAGTGATATTTGTTCTTGACTGCCTGATTCCCTCAACGTGGTTTGAAAATAAAGCTATTGATTCCTGTCATTCAATCATAGATTTAAAAGTTTTGTGTCTATTGATTATTTAGTCTTATTATGAAGAAAGATATCTGACAATTTTTGTGGGCAATGAATTTTAATCTTTTTTTCTCTTTTATTTGTTTATTTTTTAAGGGTTTCTACAATATAATAGCACAGTTGTTTTCAGATAACATTGACGTTACTCAGATTGTCATACAATTAGGTAATTGGTGCATTTTTTTTTGAAATGAGCCAAATTATTAAGCATAAGCAATGAATGTAAGTAACATTCATGTAAAAACAATTTGCAAGTATCTATGTCCAAATTTTGAAAAACTCAAGATTCCCATAGTCCAGTTGGAGATGCTTGTATGCACAGGCATGTTGATCAAATAAGAGACCAGTCTATATTGCTGTAGTCTCACAATTCATCCCAATCTCTCCACAGCCCTTACATTCTACCATGCCTCCTCTTCTGCAAGTTGTTCCCTAGGCTTTGGGAAAGGGGCACAAGTGGGTGAGAAGCAAAGCAGTCTATTTTCTCTGGAGATGTCATTTTGGACTCTAGACTGCTCATGTTGTTCCCCCTCATTGGAGCTTATCCAGGGTTACCTTTTTAATCCTACTAACAAAGCACAAGCAATTAGATGTACAGGCATTTAAGCAGTACTAATTATTATGGCAAGCTAAGCTGTGAGCATAAACACAGATGCTTGGATGGTACGCTAATCCACAAACTCTGGTTTCTCTGCAAAGAGTGACAAGTTCTTATTGTGGCTTATAACATCTCCTAAACACTAGAGGACATAAGCTTGTGGCATCCGCTGTGAGTTATTCCTCCAAGGAGAGAGCTAATAGCCAATTACATTTGGGATATATATATATATATATATATATATATATATATATGGCTGCCACTGTTGCACAGTATCTCCAGTCAGTTGAGGTGAAGGTGATACTGACGGAGGAGTCTTGCTTGTCTCAAGGAGACCAATATTTTGCTGTATTGCTTTAGTGGCCTTTGGTAATGCTCTCTGGCATTTCAGAGGCAAATCGTACATTAGCAAGTGACGTCTCAAAATATTTTTTCATGCTTACACCAGGTCTTCAACAACAGGGACTTACTGCCTTTCTCCTTGCATGTATCTCACTTATAGGCAAAAGGCCTTTATAATTTGGGGGGCTTGGATCCCCTAGCCAACATCTCCTAAGCAGAATAATTCATTGCTGATATCAGAGCTTTCCTGTTCTAATATATTTTGCTTAATTACACAGCTTATAAAGACTTTACTATTGAATTTGGCTCTAAATAGAGAATTATCCTTTCACAGTTCCTATGCCTATCAGTCAATTAAAAAAGGGACCTATACCTGTTTTACAAGAAATTACCACTATAATAGTTGGCTCTAGTTTACAGTTAGGTAATGACTTCAGTGCCATCATGTTTTTCTTCTTCCTATAAAGGGGAGAGGTAGGAAGGTTTCTCAGCATCTGGAAGGTAAGCTTCATTAAGGCACATTATAAACAGTTAACCCCAATGGAATTCAGAGAGATGCTCAGTGTCTGTGACTCAGGCAGTCTGAGGTTCCTCTTTATTTAATGTTCAGATGGGTCAGCCTCTCTGCTGACATTTCCCAGTCCACCCTGCAAAGCCAAAAGTTGTATGTTTTCAGGCATTTAGATTAGTGTTTTTACCTGTGGGAACATACAAATCTCCCATTGTTAGTTTCAAGATCTCAAAATTGAAAATTTACCAATAGGTTTGAAATACAGAGTTTTCCATTTGTATCCCAGAAGGGATACTACACCACCTCCCACCTCTCTCTTTTTGTTTTTTTTAAATTTTTATGTTTTGACCTATAGATGCCTAAGTTGTATTACAAATACCCAGAAACAGGAGCCAAGGAGTAAGTTTTCATTAAATTTACCCAAACAGTTTATCATTGACTGTATGCTACTTATTTGGGAAGTAAAGTTAAACTTAATTCCTTTAAATTGTCCTACAAGTAAAAGAAAGTGTTACAAGGTGATATTGTATAACTCAGAAAACTATAGAGAACATTTGTGTACCTTAAACCCAAAGTTATTGTTGAAAGTTCAATACAAATTATAAGTAAAACAATTAACATTTTACATTCCCAATTAGTTCAAATGTATTACCATTTTCACCAAAACCTACAACCAAATTTAACAATCTAAACTTTTCACTATGCCTTAGAATATCCTATAATATGTGGACAAAGCTTGGGCAGAGTTGAATACCTGCCAAATAAATTTTACCCAATATACACTTTGCTCTTTAAAGCTATATGGCTAGACTATGACTTCAGATAAATCAAGTCCATTAACTTATATGGTTTATTTTGAATTTCTGGGTAAATCTCTACTGAAATACCTGTCTATATAAATATATCTTATTTTTAAGTGTACCCCTTTAAACTTCAAACCTTACAGAGTGGATTTTAATGACTATATTCCTCCAAGCTCTTGGCCTTCTTCAGGCCCAGCATGAAAACTTGCTTTAAAGAATTTTTAGTATCTAGCTCCTTTATTTTTATTTTTTTCTATTATGTATTTTTTCATTTTTTAACAATAAGTAATAATTTATGAGTACAAGCATCCTTCATGGAAAATCAATTTGCAAGAAGTTGTGCCCAAACCCACACAGCCCAAGGCTCCCACCATCCAGCTGGAGGGGCTTGTATGTACAATCAAGCTGATCAAATAAGTGTCCAGTCTATATTGCTGTAGTTTTACCATTCACCCCAATCACAGCCCTTACATTCTACCACATGCCCTCTTGTGCAGATTGTTCCCTAGGCTTAGAAAAGGGGTACAGGTGGACAAGAAACAGAACAGTCTAGTTTGTCTGGAGATGTCGTTTTGGACTCTGATCAGTTCTGGCTGTTTCCTTTCACGGGCTGATAGTTTGTCCAGGAATAACCTTTCAATCCTAATAACGAAGCACAAGCAATTAGATGTATAGGTATTTAAACAGTACTGATTATTATGATAGGTTACTTTGGTATAGACACAGATGTTTGGATGGTATGGTAATCTATGAATTATATTTTTTTTTCTGTAAAAGATGACAAGGTCTTACTGTGGGATATAACATCTCCTAATCACTAGAGGATGTAAGTTTGTGGCATGAACCATGATTTATTCCTCCAAGGAGAGAGCTAATAGCCAAATATATTTGGGATATGCAGACATATGACTGCCACTGCTGCACAGTATTTCCAAGCAGGTGAGGTATAGCTGATGTTGATGGAGGAATCTTGCTTGACTCAAGGAGACCAACATTTGCTTTATTGGTTCAGTGGCCTTTGGTAACACTCTCTGGTGTTCCAGAGACCAACTGTACACTTACAAGTGTGGTCTCAATACAACCTTCCTATGCTTACATCAGGTCTTTGACAGCAGGACCTTACCACCTCTCTTCTTTCAGGTATCCCAGTTTACAAGCAAGAAGGCTTTACCTTTTGGGCTTGGATCCCCTGGCCAACATCTCCTTGACAGAATAACCCATTGCTGATATCAGAGCTCTCCTGTATTAATATATTTTACTTATATGCACAGCTTAAAGAGGCTTTAGTATTATATTTGGTTCTGAATAGAGAATAATCCTTTTCACAGTTCCTATGTCTATTAGTCAGTTAAAGAAAGCAGTTTTACCAGGTTTATAAGAGATTACCTCTAAAAAAAAAAGAGATTACCTCTATAACAGTTAGCTCTAATTTACAGTTAGAGAATGACTTCATTACCACCATGTTTTTCTTTGTTCTATGAAAAAGAGGTAAGGAAGTATCTCATATTAAAACAGTGCAGCACCTAGAAGGTAAGGTTCATTAGAACTCACTATAAGTAGTTATTACATATATGATGCTCAGAGATATTTGATGCCTGTAACAGTCTGAGGCTTTTCTTCCTTTTAGTGTTAAGATAGGCCAGCTTCTCTGCTGTTTGTGATTTGCCAGTATCCTGTTTAGAATTTTGACATCTGTGTTCATTAGTGAGATGGATCTATAGTTCTCCTTTTGGATTGTATCTTTGCCTGGTTTTGGTAATAGCGTGATGCTGGCTTCATAGACGGAATCTGGGAGAACTCCCTTTTTTGTATCTTTCTAAACAACTTGAGTAGTAAGGGTTGTAATTCTTTTTGAAATATTTTATAGAATTCTGCCGTGATACCATCTGGGCCTGGGCATTTTTTTGGTTGGGAGGCTACTTACTACATCTTCAATTTCTTCATATATTATTGGTCTATTTAAGCTGTGAATCTCTTCTTGGTTGAGCTTTGGTGATTCGTAGGATTTCAGATATTCATTCATTTCTTCTAGGTTTTCAAACTTAGTAGAATATGGGTTTTTGAAGTATTCCAGTATGATTGTCTGGATATTTTCTTTATCTGTTGTGATATTTCCCCTTTCATCACAGATTCTATTGATTTGGATTTGTTCCTTTTTTTCTTTCGGTTAACTGAGTTAGAGTTCTGTCTATCTCATTTCTATCTCATTTATTCTCTCAAAGAATCAACTTTTGGATTTGTTTATTTTTTTGTATGGTTTTCTTTGTTTCTATTTCATTGATCTCTGCTCTGATTTTTGTTATTTCTTCTTGTCTTCTGCGTTTAGGTTTCATTTGTTGTTGCCTCTCAAGTATTTTTAGCTGCAGTGTTAGATCATTCACTTGTGCTCTTTCTGTTTTTTTTTTTTTTTTTATGTAGTCACTTAGGGCTATAAACTTTCCTCTTAGAACTGCTTTTTTAAAGTGTCCCATAGGTTTTGTTGTGTTGTATTATCATTGTCATTCAGTACCAGAAATGTTTTTATTTCTTTCTTTATTTCTTCTTTGACCCATTCATTATTCAGGAGAGTGTTGTTTAGTTTCCATGTGTTCTTGTAGGTTGTAGGGTTTATCCTGGTATTGATATTGAGTTTTATTGCACTGTGGTCTGATAGAATGCATGAGATTATTTCAATCTTTTTGTATTTGTTGAGTTTATGTCCTGTGCCCCAATATATGGTCTATTTTGGAGAATGTTCTGTGGGGTGCTGAGTAGAAAGTGTGCCCAAACAGGGTGAAAGATGTCTGTGAGGTCCATTTGGTGTACTGTATCATTCAGTTCACATGTCTCTCTGTTTATTCTTTCTACTGTTAATCTGTCTAAAGGACTTAGTGGGGTATTGAAGTCTCCTACTATTAGTGTGCTGGGGTTAATCTATGCCTTGAGATCCTGACAAATTGTCTATAAAATTTGGTGCACCGACGTTTGGTGTGTATATATTCATGACTGTGAAATCTTCATTGTCAATTGTTTCTTTAATAAAGATGTAATGGCCCTCTTTGTCTCTTTTGATATATTTTGCTTTGAAGTTGATTTTGCCTGATATTAGAATAGCAACACCTGCTTTCTTTTTGGTATCATTTGCTTGGAATACTTTCTTCCATTCCTTCACCTTAAGTTGGTGCCTATCCTTGAAATTGAGATGGGTTTCTTGTAGACAGCATGTAGATGGATGTTGTTTCCTAATCCCTTCTCCCAGTCTATGCCTTTTGATTGGGGAGTTTATCCCATTAATATTTAAGGTTATAATTTAAAGATGGATGTTGCTTCCTTTCACCTTATTATTCATTTGGGCTTTTAGTCTCTGATTCTACTCCTATGGTTATGTTTTTTTAGTTTCTTTTCCTAGGTGCTTGAGGATTGTTGCTCCTCTCTTCTGCCCTTTGAATTGCTTCAAGTATTTTATGAAGAGTTGGTTTTCCGGACATATATTCTATCATCTTGTTTATGTCATGGAAGATTTTTCTCTCTACTTCAACTATAATCAGCATTTTTGCTGGGTAAAGTATTCTGGGTTGGCATCCATAGTCCTTTAACACTGGGGATGCTTTGCTCCATGCTCTTCTTGCTTTCATGGTTTGCATTGAGAAGTCAGTTGTAATTCTGATGGGTTTCCCTTTGTATATGACTTGTTTTTCTTTTGTAGCCTTCAGAATTTTGTCTTTGTTTTGGGCATCTAGCATTTTAACTACGATATGGCATGGGGAGTTTCTTTTCTGATTTTGTCTATTTGGAGTCTTATGTGTTTCTTCTATTCGTATGAGTTTGTCTACTTTTAGTTTGGGGAAATTTTCATCTATTATTCTGTTGAAGATCTGATCAATACTATTCTCTTGAGATTCTTCTCCTTCCTCTATTCCTATGATGCAGAGGTTTGATCTTTTCATAGTATCCCATATTTCCTGGTTGTTCCACTTTTGTGTATTTTTAAATTTTTCATATTCTTTATTTGAGCTTTGTAGTTGCTCTGTGTTATCTTCCAGATCTGATATTCTTTGTTCTGCTTCCTCCATTCTCTTTCTGAGGCTTTTTCCTTTCCTTTCTTCTTGATTGGATGAGTGTTCTATTTCATTTTTCATTTCATCCTGTGATTTCTTTAGTATTTCAATTTCCTTTTTGAGCTTCTCAGTCTCTTCTTGTTGCTCCTTACTTCGTTGGTTGGCTTCCTTTTTCAGTGTTTCTACTTCCTGTCAGAGTTTGTCATTTTCTCCCTCTAGTTCTTTCTGGAGTTTGTCAATTTCTTCCTTTAGTTCCTTCTGAAGTTTGTGATTGTATCCCTCTAGGTCCTTTTTGAGTTTTTATTTCTCTCTCTTTAGTTCTCTGAATTCTTCTTTATTTTATTTAATTTCTCTACATAGGTCTGCAATTATTCCTCTAAGATCTGTTTCTTGGGTCACCTCCAGGGGGATCCCAATGTAATTATTTCTTACAAGGTTGGTAGAGCTTGGTGCAGAATTATCTTGTACCTTTCCCATGTTGTCCCTTTGTAGTGTCACTGGCATGTGGGTTTCCCTTTTGTGATTCAAATCACAAATGTCTTTTCACTGTTTTGAATGCTTGCTTTGCTTGCCTCCTTCAGATCCCGCCCCCCCCCCTTTTTCCCCTCCTTGATTTTGGAGTGTTAACTTGTCTAGGTTTCAGGATTTCAATTTTGTTTATATATTGGATATTGGAAGTTTAATTCGATATTCCGTTCCTGTTCTGAAGGTTCTCCCAAAAAAATCAACTTGGATACTTTCTTCTCAATTCCAGTTGGAAGGGGGGGATGCCTGACTTCCCCTCCACCCAGGTACTTGTCTAGAGTGGTGCCAGGCTCCTACCTTAGCAGGCAAGTCTCTAACCAGAGCACCTGAGCATCATGCACAAGAACTCACTCACTATGGCGCCAAAGCCTCTACTGGCTGCGAGTTTTATTCTTTGAATAATACAATTATATATATATATATATATATATATATC
>VZQC01005946.1:541571-556659 GCA_009823505.1 Rhizomys pruinosus
TATGTATATATATTTATATATATCATATATATGTATATATATAAAATTGTATTATTCAGATATATATTATTCAAAGATATATATTATTCAAAAGATAATATTATATATATATATATATATAAATTTCTTGAGAGTTTTATTCAGTAATAGCTATAATAATAATTTTGTTTTAAATTGTTCTATTTTCTTTTCCTGGAAAACAACATAGCACATTGTTTTCAGAATATTGTTTTTATTTACTGGTTTCTTACATTTACCGATGGGATTTCCCTATATATGGGTTTTATTCCAGTTCAATTTAATCTTTACATTTTTTTAGAATAGAACTGATCCCTTCCTCCATGTTTTCAACATAATATAGTCTCCTTATTCTAAAGGATTTCCACTGACCCCATAACATTCTTTTTGCTGGTTGTGATTTTCTTGCATGTATAGGCTCACTCATCCACTGCATTGTCACAAAGGATGAGTGGGCTTGAAAAACAATGGTAACAAAAAAAAAAGTAAAAGATGTTAAAAATGAAAGTGCTAGAATAAAATAATTCTGAATTTCACTTGAAACAAATGTATTTCAACCCAAACTTAACTTCATTATTTTATCTTAAAAATGTTATCTTTTTAAGATTATGGGTGTATTGTCTGCATGGATGTAAGGACATCCATGTCATGCCATGTCTATAAAGGAGAGAAGAAGGCATTATATCCCCTGGAACTTGATTTATGCATGGTTATTAGCTGGCATGTTGGTACTGGCATTAGAACCCAGGTCTTTTGCAAAGCAGCTGCTATACTTAAAAGCTGAGCCACTTCATTAGTCCCTGATCATTTTATCCTATTCTGATATTTCAAATATATTTGCCAAGCACCAGCACCCTGGGAGCAGTCTCCGTTTATTCCCATAAAGGAGGAATCTTCACATCTTTACAGAACTGCTGCAAAACACTGTATAGCACCAAACCTTTTTTTACATTAGCTTATTTTTAAGCAAAATTTCCAGATGACTAGAAGATTCTTTTCATTCTGTATAAATTGTTTCTTTTCCTCCTTTTCTGTGTCTAGCACTTTTAATGTTGTAAATACAAAAGCAGGTATAGCTACAGTATTTTTGCAGTATTTTCTCATTTAATGTGTATTTGTGAAGTTATACTATAGAACAGATTATTAAGTTCTAGTGAGCATTACAATTACACAAAATGTGTATGCTTGTTCATACTGATATCCTTAACTACAGTAACAAAATTAATAATAGAATCCATACATATATGAATGTATATATGAACATAAATCCTCATGAACATGATCCTCTACAAATATATCTAACTCGCATCAAAGTTTCAGAGCACACAATTTGAACAAATATTATGTGCAAATTTGTGCTGGATAGTTTTAGTGTCAACTTGACACACCTGGGTTAAGGGAGCCTCAATTGGGGAATTGCATCCATTGGATTGGCCTGTGGCCACGTCTGTGGAGTATTGTCTTGATTGTCAGGCAATGTGGGAGGGCCCAGCCCACAATGAGTAGTGCCACCCTGGGCAGGTTGTTGTGTACCATATAAGAAGGTAGGCTGGGTATGAGCCAGGGGAGCAAGCCAGTGAGCAGTATTCCTCCATGGCCTGTGCTTCAGCTCCTGCCTCCAGGTTCCTGCCCTGAGTTCCTGCCTTGGGCACACTGAGTGATGAACTGTGACCCAGGAGATGTAAGCTGAATATACCCTTTCCTCCCCAAGTTGGTGTCAGTCAGAGTGTTTTGTCACAGCAATGGAAGACAGACTAGAACAGAAATTGGTACCAGAAGAGTGGGGTATTGCTGTGACAGACCTGATATTGGTGTTTGGGGGAAGGATTGTGGAGGTGTTTGGAACTTTGGGCTGGGAAGATCATTGAATGCCTAAAGATCATTGCTGTGGAGCTTGAAGCAGTTTTGCTGAAGGAGTTGTAGAAGATGGAGGCCTGGCTTGTGAAGTTTCTAGTTTAAAAGGGGAGCAGAGATCATCAGGACTGTGTAATCTGTGGGTTCATGTCAGCTGGGGCTGAAGAATCAGCTGTAAGTAACAAGAGACCAGAACCTGAAGGGAAATCTTTGTTGTACTGGGACAATTGATGATGGTTTGCTGGGGCTGAAAAATCAGCTGTAAGTAACAAGAGACCAGCATTACTGTGGTGAAATCTTCTGGGAATAGTTTCTTCAGGGTCATCACACAGAAGCTGTGTTCCAGAAGGGACCTGAGCCTCCATGTCAAGCCAGAAGCAGGACTTGGTAGTGTGTAAGAGTCTCCTATATGGTTCCAGTGTTGAAATTTGAGCGGGTCACAGAAAGCAGCCGAGGCTTGGCACTGTGAGAGGTGAGGAAAGACCATTGGTGGAAGTGCACCTTGGTTGCAGTGAAGACCCCAGGATTGCAGGGGTCATGGAGAGAAGCTGAGGCTTTGCACCAGAAGAGGTCAGAAGAGACCATTGGTGAAGGTGCTGCCTCATTTTAGTAGTGACCCCAGCTTTTTGGAGATGCCAGGACCATGGGATGACCACCAAGAGCAGCACCAGGTGTGGAATGGAGTCGATCTGGGCCTTCAAGATGAGCTGTGTGTGCCACGGATGGCAGAATCAGAGAAGGGGAGCTGCGGAAACTCTTTTGGAGTCCAGAAGATTGTGAGTGTGTCCCATGTGTCCAACCTTGAGCTACTTGCTGGACTTAGGTCTTGTTTGAGTGTGCCCGATTCTTCCCCTTGAAATAAGACAGTACTTGTTTTAAATTTTACAGCAGCCCATAGTTAAGAGACTTTTAATGGACTGTGAACTTTTAAGTGTTTGGACATTCTAAGGACTGTGGGGCTTTGAGAGTTGTACTGTCTTAGGTTGTGATTAATGTTAACATCATACTTTGGGGATAAGAACTGGAAAGGTGGAGGTTTAATAGTGATGTGTTTTGTGTGTCAAGTTGACAAGCGGTCAATTGTACTGGATAGATTTAGTGTCAACTTGACACACCTGGGTTAACGGAGCCTCATTTGGGGAATTGGCTCCTTTGGATTGGCCTGTGGCCACATCTGTGGAGTATTGTCTTGATTGTCAGGCAATATGGGATGGACCAGCTCATAATGAGTAGTGCCACCCTGGGCAGGTTGTTGTGTACTGTATAAGAAGGCAGGCTGGGCATGAGCCAGAGGAGCAAGCCAGTGAACAGTATTCCTCCATGGCCTGTGCTTCAGATCCTGCCTCCAGGTTCCTGCCCTGAGTTCCTGCCTTAGGCTCCCTGAGTAAAGAACTGTGACCCAGATGATGTAAGCTGAATAAACCCTTTCCTCCCCAAGTTGGTGTTGGTCAGAGTGTTTTGTCACAGCAATGGAAGACAATCTAGAACAAAATTAATGAATAGAAACTTTCCATCATTGAATTATTTTTATCATGATTGAATTTTATTGAGTTCAGTAACTTCTGTTGCTTCTATCTCAATAGGACAATCCTCACTGGAGCTTGCAACTGCCTTTACTTCTTAGCTTAAAGGAATTATGTTTTTCTCTTTATCAAGTTTTTATTGGTTCCAACTAGCTAAATGTCTTTAAAAATTTATGTAGTATTTGCCCATTTCATACAATCATATCTATTCTCATTCAAGGGCTCCTCCATGACCCAATCTCCCATCATAACTCATCCAAGTTAAATTCTATCCAGTCAAGATTTTAAACCTAGGTGTCATTCTTTGCAAATTCTTCTACTAGAGTCTAGTCAACACATCTATATTTATTAAGTAAGGCATACTCTTCCCCACCCAGCAATAATTAGTTCCAGTAGTTCTCAGTCAAGGGACACCCCACCACCCATTTCTGTTGTTCCACTCTGAGGCCTTGCCTGAATTGGCATGGATCCCATGCCTTATAACAACTTCTCCACAAGTTCACTTGTGTAGGCTTCCAGTAGTCTGAAAGCTTCTTCTTCCCTATGTTCATGCACCAACCCTGGATCTTACACTATTTCTGTCTTCTCTTCCCCAATTATCCATTGCACCATGGGTGGGTGATGTTTAATATAGGAGTCCTACCTGGGGACACATTCTCTGGACGTTCCTATTATTTGAAACTTAGCCAGTTAGGGCCTTCTTTGTGCAATGAACTCTATTGTATAAGCTTCATTGACAACAATTGGGGGATGTACTTACTTTCTTTCTGCCTTCATTATGCTATGTTCCATGAGTCTTAGGTATAGAGGTTCAACTGTAGATGTATCCTTTAGGATCAGGCATATTTCAGATATATATTTTATGTGTCTGACCAGTTGTGGGATTCTGCAGTAGTTTCCATCTGTTACAAAGAGAAGCTTCTTTGATGAGTTGTACATGATATCCTCGTCTGTAGTAATAATAGTCAGTATTTAGACATGGTAAGAAAATACATTTGTCCAGAAATATGACAGAGATATGTTTGCTCTAGGATCTATGTCATCTCCACCCATGTGTATTTGGATAAGTTTACAGTGCCACCTATGTGTTCACTCCCATTGAGAGTGTTTTAAGTCCAGTTAGATTGCTGTTTATTAGCCCCCAGAAAACTATGGAAGTAGTTTGCTGTGAAGCTCATTATGGTCATTGGGCCTTTGGGCTGTGTTGGACCTTGATTTTTTCCCTTAGCAGTGTACATATTATCTAACATTATCAATGCTAAACTTTAGGTTGAAGGCTTCCAGATCTGTTCCTGCTCCATTACTTAAAGTCCTATTTCTGATTTATGTCTTGTCTTGAACAGTCAGGTCTTATTTTCCAGTTCTGAGAGATAGAAAATAGCTTTGGTGAGTACCCTGTGCCATTTTGAGAGTCTTTTGCATCACTCTCACCAAGAACTCAAAAGAAGGTGCCTTCTTTCTGGCACTGTGTTCCTTGCCAAACCTCCCCCGGGTATATCTGAGCACCAATGTTCAGACAGTATATGGGCATTTCTCATGGGATCTGTACATCTCCCATGGGGTCTCAGGGCCATCACATTACTCTTTGAGTTCCCAAGATCCAGTCATCTCTATTTGTTTTCTTTCATTTTCACCTCCATCCTCCTCCGCTAGCTCCAGTACCCACATTATTAATTTATAAAAATTTGAAATAACAGAAAAGGCATTTTCACTGGCACGATTTTATGCACGTGTTTAATTTCCAAATTTTACAATTTATTTTTCTGTAATTATTATTATTATTATTATTATTATTATTATTGTTATTATTTAAAATCATGGTGCTGGAGAGAGAGCTCAGAAGATCACTAAGTATTCTTACAAAGGACTCAGAATCAGTACCTAGAATGTACATGGGGACTGTCTCTAACTCAGTTCCCAAAGGATTTGATGACATTTTGTGACCTCTGAGGGCATTAGAGGACATGGGTGCACTTACATACATGGAGGCACCACACTCATACACATAAAATAAAATATAAAAATTGATTAAAAATATGAAATATGGAATTCCATTATAATTGTAACCAATCATAAATATTTAAATATCCAACTTCATCCTTGAATATATCTATAATTCATTTTACAAAAAGCCATATGTTAAACTTATACATAAAAATTCTACCTTATTAGCTCATATAATACTAATGACATGCCAGTAATTTAGGAAATATTTTCATTTCCTGTAAAAGGAAAAGACAAAAATATGGTACCTCTACACAATGGAGTAGTATTCAGTGGTAAAGAAAGATGACATCATGAACATTGCAGGTAGAGGGATGGAACTTGAAGCCATTATGTTAAGTGAAGTAACACAGTACCAGAAACACAAAAGGTGGATTGTTTCCCTCATTTGTGGATGCTGTGACCAAATCCCCAGTTGAAAAGCAAGCTGAACATTATTGTTACATTTCTTTTCATCTGAAAGCAACTATATTGTTATAATTTAAAAGTCTTAACGGGCTCTAGAATCTACCCACCACTTATTTTCAGACTCTGTAATTACTGTATATGGGTAGAAGGAATATATTCATATTTAGATTAATATAAAATTAAAGGAGGAAAATGTTAATTCCTAAACAAACAAACAAACAAAAAGACAGAGAAAGATGCAGGACAGTTATGGCAGAATGCATGATCTGGGGTGGGGTAGGGGAAAGGGAAAGGGGAATATGTCTAAATTGAACTGAAAAATGATGTCTGAAACACACAAAACATCAATAAAATTATTATATTTAAAAAGGCAAACAATTCATGGACATTGACTATCTACAAGGTCTCTCTGTTTTGTGTTACTTGTGGATATATTTTCATGGCATTAAATCAACTACCTTCACAAATACTGTACAACAAACAAGGTTATTTATTTATTGTAAATTCTTAAAATTAGACTATCTTTAAAAGAGTACTGCATTTCCTAAGCTCTTAATGAGTTTTCACCAAGGAAAACTTGCATAAACTTCTTGCTTCTGTTCATCCAGTTATGGCTATATTTTAAAATCTTTTAGTATACCTAAATTAGTTTTGAAAAATCTAAATTTTCTGGATTGGTCTTCATATTCTTTAGTCATTTTCCTAAAAATGGAACAGGATAATCAAAACATTCAAGTGGCTTGCCTTAACCTTTCCCCTAATTATTAGCCACTACCTCTTAAGGGGACAGGAGACCCTTCACTTTCAACTTCTTCCCTCTCTGCTACAGAAAAACTGTGTCAGATTTGGGACAACCCAGATCCTCAATTACAGGTGTTCCCCATTAATGTAGCTCCAGCTTGGGGTCACCCTC
The DNA here is from genome assembly GCA_009823505.1 of Rhizomys pruinosus. Lineage (NCBI taxonomy): Eukaryota > Metazoa > Chordata > Mammalia > Rodentia > Spalacidae > Rhizomys > Rhizomys pruinosus. Next base: position 548,292 of record VZQC01005946.1, read on the forward strand.
TAAACTGATACCCATACCAGGCAAGTGAGTTGAAAGAACTGAGGCAAGCATAGAGAATGGTGTCCAGGCACCATGGACAAAGTCCAACTTCCAGAACTTTTGCGCTTCTCTTAACACTCCCCAGGACTGGAGAGATATCTGTAGATCTTCAATTCCAGCTATTCTTACAATGGGAAGTTCTCTACAGAGACAAATGTCTCCAACAGGTTCAGAGAAATCAAGGGCAATGTAATATAGACTGGGGTTACAAACAGCTCTTTGGAGAAGGAGATTTTAGCACAGGGATGCAGCAGGTGGGACTGGCCCCATGGTACTTTGACCAGGTCAGCCTTTACACCCTACAAGCCTAGGATTGAATTACACCACCCACTGAATCCCAGGCAAGTTCCTTCTTATTATTTCCTAGGCAAAAAACTGAGGAACCACTGTCTGACTTTATCTTAAGAATCAAAAGCAACCTAGAGAGAAAGAGCCCCAACTCTGCAGCCAGAGAGATGCTCCTTAAAAATATTGTTTGGGAAGGAATGAATTTGGAATTCAAGCAAGTGTGCCAGGGCTTAAAAGAGGACCATTGTGACAGACAGATAGTGACAACTCAGGAAGTTGTCACAGCCTCCCACAAAGTTTATTACCTAGCTCAAGCCATTGCAGCTGCTGTCACCACAAATGAGAAATGTTTTAAATGTGGAGACAGAGGTCATTGGAAAAATCAATGCCTCAAAGCACCAGTCTCTCCCCCTGGAGGGCCTTCTGAATGCTCCCCATGCATTCTCTGCCACTGGTGTAAAAAGGATATCATTGGAGGAAAGATTGCCACTCAACTATGATAAAGATGGCAAAAAATTGCCACCTTTAAACTCCCAGGCAGGGGAAGCCCCTAGCCCAGGGAATAAAGGGGGAAAAAGTCAGTACACACCCTCTGGCCAGCACATGTTTCAGAAGGCTCACATCCTGCATTGATGATTAAAATTGTGGAGAGGCCTTTTAAATGTTTCATAGATACAGGAGCAGACAGAACCATTATAAAGCAGAAAGATATCCCCCCTGACTGGCCCTTGCTTCCAGGACCTAAACTTCTAGGAATAGGAGGGCCCTCACAGTATTACATAACTAAAAATGTTTACACCTGGGAGGACCCTGATGGAAACACGGGTCAGATTCACTCATTAATAGCACCCACTAATATCAATCTGCTAGGGTGAGATATTTTGGAAGCTTTGGATGCAGTTATTGCCATTCCAAATGAGAACAACCATGCCGAGACAGACCATTTAACTAGGGGAAAATGCCTTCATCATCTCAGCAAGATGCACCCCCAATCCTGAGGGTCATTGCAGAATATGCTCCCACTTGTCTGGACTGGAAGTCAGATGATCCAGTCTGGATTGAGCAGTGGCCCTTACCAGGGGAGGAGTTACAAACTCTCCAAGACTTAGTCAAAGAACAATTTTCTTTTTTTTTTTATGTAAAATTTTATTTATTTATTTATTTTTTTTTTCACAACATTTTTTTTTATTGATGCTTTGTGCATTTCATACATCATTTTCCAATTCAGTTCAGGCATATCTCCCCTTCCCTTCACCCCAACCCCCACCCCAACCGAGATCATGCATTCTGCCATGACTGTCCTGCATATCTCTCTCAGTTTTTTTTTCCATTTGTTAGAAATAAGCGATAATCTATGAGTAAAAGCATCCTTCATTGGGGGGTAAACCAATTTGCAGGTTGTTTTGCCCAAACACCCACAGCCCCACCTGCCCACGGGGGTGGAGGGGTTGTATGTTCAATCAGGTTATCAAATGAGGGGCCAGACTACATTGCGGTAGTTTCACCCTTCACCCCAATCGCAGCCCGTACATTCTAATTCTATATTCTACCACACTCCCTCTTCCGCAAGATTATTCCCCTGGCTTAGAAAGGGCACAAGTGAACGAGAAAGCAGAACGTCCACTCTCTCTGAGCTGTTGTATTGGATTCTGGTCAATGCTGGCTGTTCCCTTTCATGGGACTGAACAGTTCTGACAGGATAACCTTTCGATCCTACTAATGAGCACAAGCAATTAGATACAAAGGTATTTAAACAGGCCTTAATAAGTATGTTAGGTTACCTTGTTATAGACATATATGTTTAGATGAAATGTTGATCCACGAACTACATTTTTTTCCCTGTTTAGATCTGACGGGGTCTGACTGTGGCTTATGATATCCCTAACCTGTAGAGAATGTAGGCTTGTGTCATCAGCCATGGGTCATTCCTCCAGAGAGAGCCAATAGCCCATTAGATTTGGGGATATACAGGCATATGGGCCTGTCTCTGCTGCACATTATTTCCAGGCAGTTGAGTGTAGCTGGTGCTTGACGGTGAGTTCACTTGCTTGACTCAAGGAGACCTAATTTGCTTTATTGGTTTTAGGTGGCCCCCTTGGTACCTCTCTGGTATTCCAGAGGGCATCTGTACACTTGCATGTTTGACTCAATCAAATCTTATTTTTTCCATGTTAACATCAGGGCTTCAGCAGCGGTCATTATCGCCTCTCTTTCGTGCAGGTATCCATGTATAGGCAAGGAAAAAGACTTTACGTTTTGTGGGACCTTAGATCCCCTTTCCCACATCTCCTGGTGGAATAATCCATTACTTATGTCAGAGCTCCTGTACTAACATACTTTGCTTAAGTGCATACCTTAAAGACTTTACTATTATAGTGTTGGTTTCTGAACAGAGAGTATCCTTTGTCTTTTTTTTATTTTTTATTTTTTTATTAATTAGTTTATTAATTGATGCTTTGTGCATTTCATACATTTTTCCAATTTTTTTTTTTTTTTTTCTTTCTCTCCTTCCCTCCCACCCACCCACCCACCACCATCCCAGATCAGGCAAATTCTCCATAACTGTCCGGCATAGTTCTCATGCTCTCAGTTGTTTTTTTTTTCATTTTTTAGCTATAAAGTGATAAATCCATGAAGTACAAGCATCCTTCATGCAAAACCTATCGGCAGGCTGTTGTGCCCAAACCCGTACAGCCCCACCATCCAGTGGGGGGTGACGGTTTGTTTGTTCAATCAAGTTGATAAATTAGTGTCCAGACTACATTGCTGTAGTTTCACATTCACCCCCAATCGCAGCCCTTACATTCTACCACGCCCCCTCTTCCCGCAAGTTGTTCCCTAGGCTTAAAGGGGCAAGGTGGATGAGAGGGTAAAACAGTCCACTCTCTCTGGAGCTGTTGACTGGATCTGGTCAAGTCTGGCTGTTTCCTTTCATGGCTGACAGTCTGTCCAGGAAAACTTGTTCGACCTCTTACAATAGTTGCTCCAATTACAGTTGGGGACGAGCCTCATCAATGTCATAGTTTCTCCTTGTTCTATGGGTGAGGAAGGCAAAGAAGTCTCTCATATCAGAACCTTTTGTGGCACCTAGAAGGTATTTCATAGGACTCATTATAACTCGTTTGTTTCAGGTAGGATCCACAGAGGGTTCGATGTATTTATGGCAATCTGAGGCTTTTCTCCTTTCAATGTTCAGAAGGGTCAGCCTTTCCGTTGTCTCTTTTTGGTACATCCGACTCAATGCAAACCTGTATCTTTTCTTTTCTCAGCCGTTAAGTGTGTGACGTTTTGTCCTGTTGGAACAAACAATCTTTTTCCCATAGTTTTAGTTTTAAGATGTGAATTGCAAGGGTTTGATGAAAGGTTTCATTCATGTCTTTCTGTATCGCCCCCCACCCCTTTTTTTTAGCGTATGGAGTCTCCAGAAGACAGTGTATTATACATTACTTATAGGGTGGAGTCAAGCACAGATTTCATCAAATCCACTCCATTGTTGTTGTTTTGGGTGAGTATATATGAGTAACTTGGGAAGCAAACTTAATTTTTACGTTAAATCATCCTTAAAGAGAATGCCAGGTATACTGGACAAACAGAGAAAGGATAGAGAAACATTGTATGTGTCACTCCAAAGGTTCTTGCTCTACCAGATTTTTATGTAAAGGCAAATGTGGGCAACAGGAATTAGATCCCAGTTAGTTCAGATGTATTACCATTTTATCAGATCTGGTAGACCAAGGTGTTTAATATACACATGTATTACTTTTAAACTTTTTTTTAATTATTGTTTTTTATTATTTTCTGTAATGTTATCATGGACTGTCTGCTGCAGGTTTTGCACCCGTGTCGTGCAGAATGCCGCGGAGGTCAGAAGAGGGGCTTCGATTTCCCCTGGAACTGGAGTTCTCCGGGAATTGGAGTTGCAGACAGCTCTCGCCGCCACATGGGTGCTGGGGGATCGAACCAGGGGCCTCGGTAAAGCGGTCGGCGCTTTTTAAAAACCGCGAGGCAAGCCTCTCCAGGCCCTACTTTTACTTTTATAAGTCCTAAAACAACCATGTTCTGTAGACAGTGTCGAGGCGAAACTGGGTACGGCGGAGTCACGTCAATTAAAGTATGCCGTAATCGAATAATACAACACCCGTGTCCCTCTCTCCCACCCATCCCCCTTCCCAATTCACCATTTTCAGCAGTCCATTTTCTGATGCAGTCTTTCTGTGGTTTCTTTTACTATGCTCCCTCTCCATGAGACATATTTATATCTGGGTTGTTTGTACTAAGCATCCAAAGATGAGGGACACCATTTGTCGTTTGTTTTTCCTGGACTGTGCTACTAATTCACTGAACATAATGTCTTCCACGTCCATCCATTTACCTGAAAATTTCATGAGTTGGCCCTCTTAACTGCTGCATAGTATTCCATTGTATATAGGTTAACCGCACATTTTTCTATCCACTCGTCATTTGAAGGGCACCTGGGTGGGTTCCAGCTTTTGCTATTGGGAAAGAGCTGCAATAAATACAGATATGCAACCTATCATCTCTGTGATAGGATGAGTATTGTGGGTATAGACCCAGGAGTGGTATGACTGGGGTTCAAATGGAAGGCTCATTTTTGAGTCTTCTAAAGGGTTCTCCACACTGCGTTCCATAGGGGCTGTTACAAGGTTACATTCCCACAAGCAATGAGTAAGTGTTCCCCTTTCCCCCAAACCTCCCAGCACTTGGTATCATTCGTGGTTCCTGATCCGAGCCAGTCTTATTGGAGTAAGGTGAGTATCGCAGAGTGGTTTTAATTAATGTTGCATTTCCATTTCCGATAAGTATCAGAATGTTTGAGCAATTTTAAGATGTTCTTGCTTTTCTCGGCTGTCTCTAACTCCTCCTCTGTAAGTCTCTATTCAGAATCTTTGCTTCCATGTTCATTATGAATGTGCATTTGTTGTCCGTTCTCCTCTTTCTTCGTTGTTTTTTTTGAGTAACTTGTAACACTCTGGAAATTAATGCTTTTCAGATGTATCTGCTGTGAAGGTTTCCTTCCTCAAGCTCCTCAGCTCTATAGGCGTGGTCTGGCGGGGGGCAGTTGTGAGAGGGTCTCGCTGTGACAGAGAGTAATCCTTTTCACAGTTCTATGTCGATTAGTCAATTAAAGAAGGCAGTTTTTGTACCATTTTAGAAGAGATTACCTACCTCTATAATATGGTCTCCAATTTACGTTGGAGAGCAACCCCAGTCATCGTCCGATTTTCTTTCTCTGTCTCCTTGTTTGGGGGGGGGAGGCAAGAAAGAGGAAGTCTCACGCGATATCAAAACCTTGGGTGGCACCGAGAAAGTAAGTTTCATTAGGACCCACTATAAATAGTTTTTACACAACAGTGAATTAATCTCCATTTAACTAGGATACCTTACCGTTTTTTATCAGAGTCTGTAAACCAATGTTTGTTTAATATACACATATTTAATTTAACTAAGTCCGAAAACCACACTATGTTTCCTGTAGAGAGTGTCTAGGCAAAACTAGGCACTTGCTGAACTCACGTCAAATAAATATGCAGGAATCAAATATACACAGTGTCCCCTACCCACCCACCCCCTCCCCCCTTCCAGAATCATCATCAACCATGTCGGTCCATTTTTGAGGCAGTCTTTCTGTTGTTGTTTTTAACTATGCATCCCTCTCCATGAGAATGTTTATATCTGGTTATTATTGGTACTAGCCATCCACATATGAGTGAACAACCATTTTTTTTTTTTCTGGGACCGTGTTACTACTTCACTTAACATAATGTCTTCCAGCTCATCCATTTTACCTGCAAAGTTCATGAGGTTGTCCCTCTTTACCGTACGCTGCATAGAACGTCCATTGTATACAATGTACCCAACATTTTCTCTATCCACAGTCAGTCAGTTTTTAGAGGGCACCTGGGCTAGGTCCAGTTTTTTGCTATTGTGACAGAGCTGCAATAAACATAGCTGTAAATGTATCTTTGCAGTAAGATGTGTCTTGTGGGTATATACCCGGGATGGTATGACTGGGTCAAAGGGAGGCGGCGTTTTGATCTACTAAGGGTTTCTCAACACTGATTTCCATAGTGGGTGAACAAGTGTAGCATTCCCACCAGCATGGATGAGTGTTCCCCCTTCTCTTTCCAGACAACCTCTCCAGACTTGGTATCATTTGTATTCATGATCCTAGCCAGTCTTAATTGGAGTAAAGGTGAATAGCTCAAAAGGGTTTAATTTGCATTTGCCTTAATTATCAGAATGTTGAACACTTCTTAAGAGGTTTCTTTCTCGGCCAGCTCTATTCCTCCTGTGAAGTCTCTATTCAGATCTTTGCTTCCATCTTTTCTTTTTGAGTGTTTCATTTATGTGTTTCTTTCTTCTTTGTTTTTTGAGTAGCGTGTATACTCTGGAGATTAATGCGTTGTCAGATGTGTCTGCAGTGAAAGGTTTTCCTCCCACGCTGTGGGTTTTTTCTTCACTCCCTTTATTGGTTTTCTTTTTTAATGTACGGAAGCTTTTGAGTTTTAAGGAGAGCCCATTTGTCAATTGGATAGATCTTATTTTTGGTGCAGCTGCTGTCTGATTTAGAAGTCTTTTCCTAAACCTGTCTTGTATCCCTGCTGCCAGTTTCTCTTCTATCACCCTCCAGAGTTTGGGTGTCACGTTGAGGTCGTTGGTCCATCTGGAATTGACATTTATACAGGGTGAGAGGGTAGGGGTTCAAATTAGTCCTTCTACAAGTGGTGATCCATTTTGCCAGCACCACTTGCTAAGATGCTGTCTTTTCCTCCATTGTGTCTTATTGGCCCCCTTGTCAATATGAGGTAGATGAAATTATATGAGCTCAGGTGTGGATCTTCAGTTTTATTTCCATTGGTGAACTGGTTTGTTTTTGTGCCAGTAACCAGGCTGTTTTTTTATGACTATAGCACTACAGCCCTGTAGTATAGTTTGATATCTGGTATAAGCGATCCCCCCTGTATTTGCTCTTTTCGACTCATGGTTGCTTTGGCTATTCGGGGTCTTTGTTTTTCAAATGAAATTGAGGATTTTTTTTTTTTCCAAGCCTGTGAAAATACTCTTTGGAGGTTGATTGGGATTGCATTAATCTGTACACGAGTTTGAGGAGAATGGACATTTTTAGGTACTATAATGTATTTGTCCCAATCCATGAGCATGGGAAGGTTTTCCATCTTCTTATGTCTTCCTAAGTTTCCTTTTTCAGGGGTTTAAAATTTTTTTGTAGAGATCCTTGGTGTCTGGTTAGGTTTTTTTTCCTATTCTATTTTATTTTTTTGAGGCTATTTTGATTGGGAGGTCTCCTTGTAGTCCTCCTTTCAGTCGCTTGTTGTTGGTGTAAGAAAGCCTACTGATTTTTCTAGATTAGTTTGTATCCTGCCACTTCACCAAAGCTCTTAATCGTTTCTATGAGTTTTCCTGTGGAGTTCCTTAAGCCATCCCCTTAGGGGAACAAGCATATAATCAGCAAAAAGGGATAAGCTTGAAACTTCCTCTTTTCCAAGTAGAACTCCTTTAATTTCCTTTTCTTGCATTATTGCCCTTGCAAGGGTTTCCAAAACTATATGGAAAAAGGAGTGGTGACCCAGGGGGGCAGCCTTGCTGGGTTCCTACCGTTAAGGGAAATGCTTTTCTGTGCATTTTCCCCATTTAGGAGATATTGGCTGTGGGTTGCCTGTAGATGGGCTTTGATTACATTAGGAATGATCCCTTCAGACCAATGCCCTCCAGGACTTAAACATGAAAGGATGACTGGATGTTGTCAAAGGCTTTTTTTTTTTTTTTTTTTTTTGATGGTGTGGTTTTTGTCCCTTCAATCCATTGATATGTTTGATGATGTTATTGATTTTCATATGTTGAACCATCCTGCATCCTCTGGTATGATCCAACTTGGTCAGGGTGGATGATTTTCTTTTTGTTGGATGTGAGTCTGTATGTGCGGTGTGCCAGAAGTCCTGTTTAGAATTTTGGCAGTCTGTGTTCATTAGAGAGATGGGTTCTATAGTTCTCCTTTTTGTGT
>VZQC01005946.1:560727-620815 GCA_009823505.1 Rhizomys pruinosus
AGGCTTCCCTTTTTTTGTTGTTCAGATCACAAATACCTTTTCACTATTGTAGGGGATGGTTTGTTTACTTCCTCACAGCTGTTTTTTTTTTTTTTTTCTTTTTTTTTTTTTTTTTTCTTTTTTTTTTTTTTTTTTCCCCTTTCCTCCTCCTTTGTTTATGGAGTAGTATTGACTTGTCTAGTTTTCTACTTTGCAAACCACTCTTTTCTTCTTGCTCTGAAGGTTCTCCAAAGGAAAGTCCACTTGGATTCTCAACAATCTCGGGGGGGGGGGAATGCCTGACCTAGCCGCGCCCCGGCAGTGCCCCACCACAGAGTTGCCACGGCCACTCTAGCACCGGCCCTTTTGGTCCCAGCACAAAAGAGGACTAGGACGTCGCGCCCACGGCCCCTACCTGCAGCACAGGCAGCAGATGCCTGCCCACGAATAACTACTCCCGTTCGCACCAAGGTGCAGGCCATCAGCACCGGCCCCTCTGGTCAAAACACAAAAGAGACTAGGACAGGTTCCGCGCCCACGGCCCCGTACCTGAGGCAGAGGTGGCAGGTGCTTGCCCAGGTAATTACCCCGCCCGCACCAAGGTGCAATCAACTAGCACCAGCCCCTCTGGTCCCATTACAAAAGAGACTAGGACTGGTCCACCCACGGCCCACCTCCTGCGGCAGAGGCGGCAGATGCCTGCCCAGGTAACTACTCCTGCCCGCACCAAGGTGCAGGCCACTAGCACCGGCCCCTCTGGTCCCAGCACAAAAGAGACTAGGACGGTCCCGCCCACGGCCCCCTACCTGCGGCAGAGGCAGCAGATGCCTGCCCAGCTAACTACTCCCGCCCGCACCAAGGTGCAGGCCACTAGCACCGGCCCCTCTGGTCCCAGCACAAAAGAGACTAGGACGGTCCCGCCCATGGCCCCCTACCTGTGGCAGAGGCGGCAGATGCCTGCCCAGGTAACTACTGGAAAGAACAATTTTCATTGGGACATATCTGTCCATCTTACAGTCCCTATAACACCCCTGTGTTTGTCATAAAAAAGGTAACAGGAGATTGGTGTCTCTTACAAGACCTGCGAGCCATTAACAGAGCTATGCATATATGGGGGTTTCCACAATGTGGTCTCCCCCTTGCCTCTGCTATCCCAGCTAACAACCCTCTGCTAGCCTTAGATATAAAAGACTGTTTCTTTTCAATTCCCCTCCATGCTGAGGATTGCAAGAGGTTTGCTTTCTCAGTCCCTGCAATTAACAATTCAGGTCTGGAAACTCATTACGAGTGGACTATCCTGCCACAAAACATGGCCAATAGCCCAACACTCTGCCAAGAGGCAGCAGCAGCCCTTAAACCCCTTATGGAACAAGGTCTGCAAGTCTTCCATTATATGGATTACATTTTAGTTTGGGACAAATTATCAACTGACCCAGCAACTTTAAAGAACAGGCTTATACCATCCTTAGAAGCTTTTGGATTTAAACTAGTCCATTCTAAGGTTCAAATGATTCCCCCAATTCATTTCCTAGGCACTGAAATTTCTTTCACAGGAGTGAGGCCACTCAGACCTGTACTCTCCCTCCCATGCTCACACCAGCATCCCTTCAGTCCTTCCTAGGATACCTTAACTGGCTCCGCCCATGGATGTCAATCCCAGCAACAACACTACAACCTCTCTTTGATCTTCTACAGGAGACAGGAAGCCAGCTTCCAAGTGAAAGCTCACAGCAGAAGACTCAGAAGCTCTAGCTTAAGTCAACTGAGCTCTCCAGAGCATGGCTTTAGCATGTTTTACACCCTCCCTTCCTGTACAGTTGCTTATTTTTAACACCATCCCCACACTGGTAGGGGCTCTTTACCATTCCAGGGGAGTACTAGAGTGGCTGCACATGCCCATAGGGGGAACTCCCCGACTGTTAACTGAAATGAATTCTTTAGCCACTATGATAAGAAATGGGAGGGAGCATTCCCTGCAAACACTGGGGAAGGAGCCTAATGTCATAGTGACACCCTTCTCCCTCTTGGATGTCCAGTGGCTAATGTGAAATCATGTTCACATAGCCATAATCCTCATGGGATTTCCAGAACAGATAGAAAATCACTACCGTAACAACTGGCTTCCTCCCTGTCGTTTCCAAGATGCACTTATAAGGCAGGCTTAGTCTGTTTTCACAGAGGGAAGTGAGGTGCTGTGGCCATCATTTATGACAACCTGGATCAAGCCCCTCAGATCCTGTTTCACCCACTCCCTGGCTATTCCTCACAGTACAGGGAACTCTATGCTGTTTATCTAGATCTCAAAGAAACCAACAGGCCTCTTAATCTCTTCTCAGACAGTATCTATGTGATGAATATGCTGCCCTGGCTATCCAGATCATTTGTCTGATTAGACAAAAATCCCCTCTCCCCCATTCTCATTGCTGTTTCATCCCTTACAGAATAGGAGCCACCCTCTCTTCATATAGCACATCCCTGCCCACAGCCTCCTACCAGGGCCTCTCTCTGAAGGCAACTCTCTTGTAGACCTAGTCTCCTCTACAGGGATCTATGTCCTGTACCTCTCTGAAGCAGAAAAATTCCACTCCATCACCCATGTTAACTTAAAGGGCCTTCAAGCTCACTTTCTTGATATTCCCTCTGCCCAACTTCAGCGAACCTTTAGAAGTTTTCCCTCCCATTCTGCTCTAATTAAAACCTGCACTACAGGTTTTGGGGATTAACCCCAGGGGATTGAAAGCAATGTGCTCTGGTAAAGTAACATTACACACATAGCTTCCTTTGGAAAATGAAAGTATGTTTTTTCACCATGGACACTTATTCCAAATTTATTTGGGCTACTGCTCTCATGGGAGAGAGAGCCAAGGACCTCACTGCCCACCTCCTTTCTACCTTCACTACCAAGGGCATTCCCAAACAGATTAAAACAGACAGTGGACCAATGTTTGCTAGCTCTCAGTTTAAATCATTTTGTCAATTATGGAATATTGCACAACATACAGGTATCCCTCATAACCCACAGGGACAAGGCATCATAGAACAGACACATCAGGTCCTAAAAATATCAGTTATTAAAAGAAAAGGCAGTGAAATATCCATCTAATATCCAGCTGGCCACGGCATTGGCAACTCTAAACCTCTTTAACATTAATGGGGATTCAAAATGTCCAGCCATGGTCAAACATTGGCAGACACCAAGCACTGTTCCTCAAATTCTTGTCAGATGGAAAAAAAACCCTAGACAATCAGTGGAAAGGACCTGATCCACTGTTAACAACTGGGAGGGGCTTTGTTTGCATCTTCCCACAGGATTGTCTGAGACCCATTTGGATTCCAGCCAGAAATGTCAGATTAATCACCACCTACCAAAAAGATGGTACGACTGTCCCTCCTGGACAGAAAGAAGAGGAGAAGGAGGGGGAGGCACTCCCAGAACCCAAATAACATAACATGGAAGAAACTTGACCAACTCTTCACTTCTGCAAAATCCATGTGTCCCCCCCCTGCACCCCTGTCTGCCATCCTTTTAGCTGCTCTGATAATAGTTCAAGCTAACTCTGCCTCTGCCCAGCTTGTGGACAGACAACCGACTTGGATCCATGTCTGGTGATTCTTTGTCAGAGAAACATGGGAAGGAAGAAATCAGGTAATTGGAACGAACAACTGTCCTTTGCAAAGCTGCAGCAAGGCAATCACAATCACAGTGTTTCCCAGTTCCACCATTACCTCTCAGGCACCCTTTATCTGCTTCACCCATCTTAACAAAAGACAGTGTTTACAGGAAGCTGATACTTAATGGTGGTTGTAGATTCTGGTCTTGCTGGTTGGAGAGTGTTCACAGCCCAAGAAGCCTGTTCTAAATCTAAAATAACCAGTTTAAAATTAATATAAAGGACCGATGGAGTGACTGCTGGAGAGCTGGAGTGCAGGGAAAACTCTACTCTTTCAGCAACACCTGGTACCCTGTTGCATCTCTTGCCAGCTTGTTCTAGCTCTGCAGCCCATCCTCACTCAATCCCACATTCTGCTATAGAAATCCAAAATGGAAGGAAAGTTGCGGTCCACTGTAACATGGCCTCAGTACATTGAATATGCCAGAGATCTCCTCAATTACTCCACCCACCCTAATGTCTCCCAATGTGTTTTCTGTGCATCCCTCACACCCACTCTGCACTGCAATTCCTTCTAATGCCTCTTTACAGGAATATTCCCCTATGGAGACAGAGCAGGTGCTTCACAGTTTTCTCTTTGGCTGACTAACTACACTTCCTATTTGTTTAGTGAGAGCTGCAGCATCCCCAGACCCCAGGTTCCTCTAAAGTGTTCCTCTCAACAGGACCCTGTGTGTCAAATCTCCATTCTTTCTCTGGTGGAATGGCACCACATCCCTCTGTGCAAATGCAACTGGTTCTGGGATTTGTTTGCCCGTAATTATCACTCCCCAGCTCTTCCTTTATGAGAAGGAGGAAGTCGCTTGGATGCTGTGACCTGACCTGGACCATCAAAAGAAGGAGATATTCATCCGACTTCTGCTTCTGGTCGGCCTAGGCATCATTCTCTCTATGGCAGTGATGGCAGTTATGGAGCCCTCTCCAGGGTTTACGGCATGGAAGCTGACTTCCAAAATAAGCTTGATGAGGCAATGGTGGCATCCACAACAAATAGCCTTGAATCGCTCCAGAGACAGATAACTTCTCTGGCTGAGGTTCTGATGCAGATATAGTGAGCCCTGGACTTAACTGCAGAAAAAGGGGGAACCTGCATGTTCCTGGGAGAGGAGGAATGCTGTTGTTTTTGTTTGTTTGTTTGTTTGTTTTTGGTTTTTTGTAAATGAGTCTGGTATTGTCAAGCAAAATGTTAAAACCTAAAGGACCTCAGAAAAGAACTCCACACAATGTACCCCCCACGTTTCTGTCCCATGGTTTTCCAACCCCCTGACTTACCTGGTTACTTCCCTTATTGGTACCCAATTTCACCCTAGGTGTCCTCCTGACTATCACACCCTGGGTCCTCTGGTTTATCAAAAACAGAATTAATACACTCACTGAGGTCTCAGCCAACACTATTCTAGTCCAATACCAGGACATCCCAGGGGACCCCCTAGAGAACTTTGACATTACTCCTCCATTTTAATTAAAAAAACAAAGGAGGCGTTGTGGGAATGAAACTTTGTGTGTGGCTTGAAGCAAGAACTTGTAAGACCTGTCCAGAAGATCTCCAGTTATCTGTTATCTCTGTGGGCATTCAGTTGCCTCTGTGAGTTATCCGTAGTAGGAAGGTTCAGGATATTACAAGGATTCTTGCTTCGCCCCATCACTGCAAAGTTCCAGAACCAGGTGGCCCCTTCCCTTGAGGCGTTGAGCAAAATGTCACAGCTCTAGTTACCTGTTGCACAAAAAAAGATCTCTGCAGCCCCCTATTAGAGCCAAGGTTGCTCACCTTTCCCTTCCACTTGTCCCCCACTTCCTTGCCCAGAGCACAGTAGCCTTCATTATAGACCTCACTGAGAGAAAATAAACAGAGTTACTATCTTCCCAGCTCTCTCTCTCTGTGTGTGTGTGTGTGTGTGTGTGTGTGTGTATGTGTGTGTGCGCCTGCGCGCGCATATGCGTGTGCTCATTTTCCATGGGTGATCTCCTGTGGTACTCCCCCTTCTTTTGAGAGCTAAGCCTGGAGATTGTTGGCCTGCAGGCAGGAGACAAGTCCTGGAGCTGAGCCAAGGAGGGAAGAACAGCATGTGGAATGCAATCACACATGACTCAAAGACATTGAACAAAGACATTTGGCATGTAGATTTGATTTTTTGTTTGTCTTCTGTTAGAAAGCCAAATATTTCTTAGTGGATTTGAAGACTGACTTTGCTTATTTTTTTCAGGTGCCTTCATTGTCATCTTATTAGTTATGAAAGGCTGGTATAGTTATTTGGTCTAGGATTCAAGTTTTCACTTTTGTTTTGGTAGTGGGTGGACCACCTATTTCCTGCCCTTCTAGTCTGGAGCTTCTCCAGGGACCCAGGACAGGTACAAACAGGTTGCCTTGAACCTCACATTGTGGGATGTGCCTACCATGTCCTCTGGGCTGGTTGTAAGTCTCTGGATCTGGGACCAGGGCCAGGAAAGCATATTCTAGTGACAGGGGAATGGCTCAAATTGTACCCTAGCAAATAGGTTGGGGTTCTGCTGTATTGTCCAGCTGTATTGGCATATGTGCTTCTGTCTCACCTGTTGGGTGCTGGCTCCCTTGAGTGGGAGTCTGTCTCTGGGTTGGTGGGCAGGCCTTTTTCTCACCCATCATTAGCTGGAGATGTAACTGCCTGGAGCTGAGCAGAAGATGAACTTGAGCTGTTGTTCCGGCTCTGGCCTCTGGGTGGGTGACTGTGCCTTGTCTTGTCTGTTGGGAGCTGGGAGCAGGCCTCCAGAGAGGATGCACACACCTGTGTCCTGGGCACTGTCTTACCCCGTGCAGGGCTGCGACCTGGGTGTCAGGTGCCAGACCCTTAGCCTTGTAAGAGGGAAATGGAGCTACAGGGAATTTGGCTGGATTTCAGAAGCTGGGTGCTGGGCTTGGAGAGTAGCTATGGGAGGGCCTGCAGAGTTGGAATTGGAGCTCTCTGTGGCCAAGAGCTGTGGTTTGGGACCTGGCTGATGGGTACAAAGAGTGGTGCCTGAGGGGACCTTGGGCAGAACTGGTAGGCCTCAGCCCTACTAGGGCTACTTGTTGCCTTCTGCCTTTGTGGACCATCTTTGGCCACCTTCTTTGATCCTGGGACAGGCTTCCTTCCTTTGCATATTTAATTGCAATATTTATCTTTCTTTTCAGTGTCCTTCCCAATCTCCAACTCTAACCATGCGTCCCACTCTCTCTCAATTTATTTTCTTATTCTTTATGTCTATTAACACACATACATTTATACATTTTATGTGTGTGGGGGTGTGTACACTGAGTCCATTTTATACTACTTGTGCTTAGGTTTAGTTTCTAACTAATTAACACTGCCGACTTTCTCACCTGTGATTCTGAGTTTCTCTTTCAGGTTCTGAAGCGATTTCCTTATTTTAATTATTTTTAATCATATTTAAATTAATTTTTGCAAAACCTCCACAAATTTTGAATTTTTCATTTTGAATTCTGCATATTTGAATGTTTTTGGAATTCATAAATTAAAACTATGGTCTCTTAGATTAGGTAATATCTCCATGCTTAATATATCATCTCTGCATTTTTGCTACAATTTGCACTCTTTGGGGATGAATATGCCTTCCAGTTGTACCTTGGAATCCCCTTAGTAAGAGAAATGTCCTAAGTGGAAGGGTCCAGTCACAACATTTGCTCATAAATGAAGAATAATAGTGTAACAGTATCATTACCAAACCAGTCAGACTGCAAATTATCTATAGCCTCCTACTATAATTATCATTGACCACAGGGAAAAAGGTGGGGAAATAATACAGTGTAAACTATGAATTTAAACATTATGTGAGGTATGCCAGCCATGGTGGCTCATGTCTGAAATCCCAGCACTCTGAGGCAAGAAGACTGCCCCAAGTCTAAGGCCATTGTGGTCCACATATTGATGTCTAAATGAGCCTGGGTTACAAAATGAGACCTTGTATCAAAAAGCTAAAAAAGCCAAAAGTAAACTAAAATTTATATATATATATATTAGTAGTAGTAGTAGTAGTAGTAGTAGTAGTAGTAGTAGTAAGTGTGCAGGGAAAGTTTAAATCAGAAGATTGAGCTGGAGAGATAGCCTAGCGGTTAAGAGCACTGAATGCTCTTGCAGAGGACCCGGGTTTGATCCCCAGCACCCACATGGAAGCTGAGAACCATCTTTAACTCCAATTCCAGGGGAATCCGACACCCCCGTGGCATTGCACGAAATGGGTGCACACACACACAAAAAATAACTAAAACAGAAGACTCTATGTTTAAATGATAATCAGTTTTCTGACTCTATATTTAAATAAAATGGGAGAAAAGTGTTGGGAAATGGAATGAATAGAAGGATTTTTTAAATTTTATTTTATTTATTTATGTGTGTGAGTCTACTGTCTGCATGTAGGTCTGTGCACCCGTGTCGTGCAATACCACGGAGGTTAGAAGACGGCGTCGGATTCCCCTGGAACTGAAGTTCTCCTGGAATTGGAGTTACAGACGGTTCTCAGCCGCCATGTGGGTGCTGGGGATCAAACCTGGGTCCTCTGCAAGAGCAGTTGGCGCTCTCTCTCCAGCCCTAGAAGGATTTTTAAAACCCTGTTTGTAACCTAAAGTACAATTATACAGCAGAAGAGTTTAACATATGAGCTACTTTATATTTTGAATAAAATTAAAAATAGAGTATAGCAAAAGCAAGTGAAATCAAGGGAAAAATAATTTTAAAAAATCTTATACATGTTTTGGAATTAACAGTTTATTTTCAGATGCCATTATTATGGTATATGTGTGACGTATACATAGGCATATTTTGGTCTGTTTGGTTTTGTTTTTGTTTTTTTGAGACAGGGTCTCCCTATAGCTGCAGCTTACCTGGAACTCACTCTGTAGACCAGGCTGGCCTTGAACTCACAGAGATCTGTCTGCCGCTTGAGTGCTAAGTTTAAAGGCATGTGTCACCCCACCTGGCTTAAAGACGGTTCTTAGCCTCCATGTGGGTGCTGGGAATTGAACCTAGGTCCTCTGCAAGAGCAGTCTGTGCTCTTAACCACTAAGCCATCTCTCCAGTTCCGACATAGGCATATTTTGAAACAATACAAATTGGAAGGAACAACAAAAGGACTGGGTCAAAAAAAAACCTAACTGAAACAGTAAAATTCTGCTCCAAACAATAAACCTCTGCAGAGAAAAACTTTAAAAAGACTAAGAAAAAGATTCAAGAGATGTATGGCAGAATTCATGAACTGGGGTGGGGTGGGAGTAATGGAAAGGTGAGTCTAAATTGGACTGAGAAAGGTATGAAATGCATAACATTTCAATAAAAATATAAAAATAAATAAATTAATTAAAATAAATAAGAGCACCTTACTTCTGGATTACATAACGTTGGCGGCTGGAATTGGAAAGAGTGGTCCATTCCATTTCGAGACTCTTCTTTTGTATCCTGAGTGATGCTGTGAATCAGCAGTGCCCCAATACTTGAGAGCATCCCGTACTTGGGGACCAGAAGCTGTTTTTGACCACCAGGAGTTTCAAGCCTGCATGGAAGGTAGATTCACACTCTACGGATCTCCCTCTTTGTACTCTTCAGGGTGCCTAATGTCTAAAACAAGGTGCATATACTGAGTGTCTGAGGTTCTGGGAGAGGCGGCAGGAGAAGTCAGGCTTGTTACTGTGCTTCTCTTGCTGCTTCATTGATTGCTCTAAGTTCAGCACCGTGCAGGACAAAGAAGGTACAAATATACTCTGGCCCTGCATTTCAGGTCCTCGGTCTAGGATCCTAAAACGAAACTGTTTGTCATGGACTTCTAGCAGTCTGCTGACCTCTAGTGCTATTGGTCGCTAGAGTTTTTCAGCTCCTTAGGACATAATTAAAGATTTTTGCAGCTTGGTCTTCTTACTGTGGAGCTCCACAGCATGTCTGCATCAAGCTCTCCTCTGATTCATCCAACTTTCTCACCGAGCCATCACAAATCCAGAGCCTTTGGTAGGGTTGACTTCAGGCTCCTTGACTTCAAATTGTACCCTCTTAAAAATCAGTCCTCTAACAGAGCTGAGTCTTAAATACTAAGTTCCTTTTAAGAATGTGCCCTGTCACATCTCTATAAGACAGAAAGAATAACAAACTATACCCGTTTTCCAATGTTTAACCACACAAGAGAATTCATTGTTTCACCAGAACCCTAAATTATTTATGGCTTTGTGAGGGCTGTAGGCTTGTCGCATGGCAGCGATTGGTAGTCTTTTTCAGTACTGATGCCCAGCATGTTTTAGATAATGCTTCTAAATAGGGAATCCAAGAGAATAAAGCTGTGTACTGCTCGGTAGCATTTGCTAATTAGCCTTTATGTTTCACCATACTGGCCAGTTGTCCTGTCACAATCAGTGATATCTGGTGTTTAGCCACTCTTTCTCACTTTGAGATAGAGTCTATTATTTATTATATATTATTTATTATACTGACTACTCTCATTCACTACATACATAGGGGAAGCTTCTTACACTGGCAGTCCCCTAGTCTTCTTTATATGACTACATATTATAATATTGCTAAGTGTGCATACAAATGGTATCTTTGCCTTGAGTTTATGAGTTATATATAATTTTGAGTCTAGATGTTTATTATATTATTTAAAAGAAAATTGCTTTGAGAAAGTTGGGCTCCAAGGATTAAATGAATTATAACTACAGAAAGGAAATATTTCTTTTAACCTAAAAAATAATCCCATAAAACAAATTTTTCTAACTAGCTACAGTGAAAACTCCCAAGTACTGTTAAAACATAAAACCAAATTTTCTGCTTAAGTGCAATAGAGAACACTGAACAAACCATCATATTGATTTTATTTTCTCGCTGTGGAATAAAATGAGAATGGAACATGTATTGCTCACAGAATTAAGGCATTAGAATTAGAAATCAAAACTGGAAAATGAAGGGTTGACCATATTTCAGTGTACTGAAAGAAGTTCCAGATTCAGGGTTACAACACTTTGAATGTGTAGTCAATTGTTCAACAATAAATAAAAGCATGTTCAATGCTTTGTGTGCACTGATGTAAGGAGTTTAATTTCAATGCAATTCAAATCCATATCAGAGGAAAGAAAGGTTTTTGTACAAGTAGAAAAAGTGACTTTTGAAATTTCAAAGACAAGTGATCTTAGTTTTTTTTTTTCTTCTATCTTTCCTACTACTGCAATGAATTTAGTCTCAGACACATGGTTTTTCAGGCATGTGTGAATATGAAAGAAGCAGATTAGAAGGAGAATAGCTTTTGCTGTTTTGTTTAATACTATGGAATATTTTATTTTCCACTAATGAATGAAAAAAAGGAAAAAGAGAATGAAACATTGTATTACAGATTACTTATAACAAGTATATCATACAGGAATTGTAGGGACTGACCATTCTGTTTTACTTTTGAAGAACTAGTAGCAATTGTTAACAAAAACATAAGTAAAAAAAGCAGTAAATATTGTTGTATTTTGCTGTTAGCAATATAGTGACATGAAGAAAATTGCTGTATTCATATATTCTACTTGTTTACCACAAGCAAACTTAGAACTCTTCCTCAATTTTCAGTCACTGAAGTGATAGGATTTACTTCAAGTAGTTGTTTTTGAAATTGTTTTCCATTACCTCAATAAGTGTGTTCCTTCAGGCAGCTGAGAATTTGACTTTTTGGAAGTTTCTATTTGCAGTAAATTGGCTCACCAATGCCTGTGCCTGAAGGACAATACATCAACCCAGACATTTTCTCAGAGTTAAGGGAGGAAATGAATGTTTTGAAAAAGATAGAGTGGTCATCAGCTTAGTAATATATAACCTAACTCCTTTATTCAGTGTTACTAATTCAACAAGTGCAGAATCAAACAGGCTAAGCTTGCTTTTATGTACCTAACAATAAATTTTTGACAATATAGCATAAAATTTAAAGAATAACAGGAGCATTCTCTTCAAGAGGTAGAGAAAATACTATTATAATGCTCACAGAAAATATTTTGTAGTTTACATTGTTATATTGAACTATATCTGAAAACCTAGAGTATTAGAACATTCCCTGTGGCTTAAAGATACTTTAATTATCAAAAGAGCAATAACATTTCTGATAATTTGCTTTAATTATATTATTGAACTTTCTTTGCATTTCATGGTATTAAATAAAATGAATACTCTTATTTACTAATTTTCTGGAAGTTAGTATGATTGCCTTTACCTAAGAATATTATTTGACTCTCATACATTGATATTTCATTTTGCATTTCTGTTTCCTCACATTGTAAATTAGGGTGTTCTTCAACTATTTGTCCCCTTTCACTTCATGGCTGTTGATATAAGACTCCCCAAATTGGGAGCATAGTCCTTGTCCCCTTCTCAACACACCTTCTCCACCTGCAGACACCAAGCGTAGGGTGCACTGAGAGTGGATGTCCAGAGCCAATAACCCTCAAATGAATCTCTGTGATTCAGGATCACGGAAACTCCCCAACTCATAAGCAGTATACAGAATCAAATAGTTTTAAGAGACTATTTTTCTTTTTTTTTTTTTTTTTTTTTTTGTCTTTTCGAGACAGGGTCTCCCTGTAGCCCCAGCTGTCCTGGAACTCACTCTGTAGACCAGGCTGGCCTTGAACTCACAAAGATCCGCCTGCCTCTGCCTCCTGAGTGCTAGGATTAAAGGCATGCGCCACCACGCCCGGCAAGAGACTATTTTTCATCATATCTATCTTCTGTGATTTGGTTGTTGAAAGTCATATGCATGTGCAGGTTTCACAGGTTATCAAGTGAGCAGCTCTTTGGGAGATAGGAGAACAAGGGATCATATCACTGCAAGAAATGGTGAGCATTATCAGCAGCTTACATACAAGCACAATATGGTCTCCCAAGGAAGGCAGGACCTTGTGTTGCTTCCTTATTTGTATGTTTTCCTGTGTAATGGGCAGAAATAAATAAGAGTATATGCCTGTGGATTAGGGGAGAGAGAGAGAGAGAGAGAGAGAGAGAGAGAGAGAGAGAGAGAGAGAGAGAAACTAAGGACAAACATTTTACCAATATTTTAACAAATATCCAATAACTACTAGTTTCATTTTTCAAAGCCAATTTTAATATTATTATTACATTTGCTGTTATGAATCAAACCCATAGCTTCATACATGTTCACCATATGGACAACTATTGAATTACATTTCCAATTCATATCATTACTTTTTTTTTAATTTTTAATTTTATTTATTTATGTGTATGAATGCACTGTTTTGCGTGTAGGTCTGTGCACCCATGTCGTGCAATTACTTTTTAAGATGATGATCAAGTAATTTATTATAGGCATTACACACTCATGCCAAAAGAAATTACAAATGCAGAAAATGAATTTTAGGTCATTTTTTTCTTATGATCAAAAGACTGATCTACATGGAAGTATTTTAATTAATCTGATTGAAAAAGAAAGAATCCAATAGGAAATGATATTGAAAATATAATAAAACAGACCAAGGCTCCAAAAATAGTGTGGGATCAAAGAGGTATTGGCTTTATTTAGAGGAGTCTTAATCAGAGGAAGTTGAAAGTTATGAAGAATTACATTAATACCATGCTTTATTCCACTGTAATGAAATACAGCTCTATACATTTTTCAGTAATCTCTCCCCCCACCTACACACACACACATACACACACACACACACACACACACACACACACACACACCACAATCAACCTGTGGAATTTATTACACTAAAATTTCGATAAGTGCTGGGCATTGAGGCACATGCCATTTACCCCCGCACTTAAGAGTCAGAGCCAGGTGGATCTCTGTGCACTGGAGCACAGTTGGGTCTACATAAGGAGTTCCAGGGCTATACCACATGAGATCCTGGATCCTATTTCAACGTGCCCCCCCCAACAACCCATGGTTTGGGTGAGATAAAGAATGGAAAGAAATGAGAGAAAAAGAAAAGAAGGAAATCATAAAGATTAGAAAAGATGATATAAAAATTGGAAAATAATGGAAGTGGAAGCTGGAGGGACAGCCCAATGGAGAAAGTGCAAAACATGAGGAATTAAATCTAGATATGACATAGGTACAAAGACAGACATGGAAGCATGTTCTGTAATACAAGCTCTCTGGACAAGGAAAAGAGGAATGGAGACAGACTGATTGTGGAAGTTCACCTGCAAGCTAGCCTGGCTGAATATGTCAGCTCCCAATTTATGGAGAAACATCATCTTAAAAATTAAAGTGGAGAGCAACTCAAGAAGACATCCAACATCAAAGCTGCCATCCTTTTTCTGTGCATGGATGTACATGCACAAGGATGTACTCATAAGACAATGAAAATGAAGGAATAATTATTAGGATTATTTAATAAAACTTCATATTATTGGCACATGTTAAAATTCAACAACAATAGAGTCTCAGGGCAAAATAAATGATTAATTGGAAAATTAAGTTTTAAATTTATTAAATTTGAGTTTCTCCCAGAAAACAAAACTTCAAACGAGCAGAAAAAGTTAAAATTATGCTTTTTTAAATTTTATCCATTTTAATAAATGCATTAATAAAAAGGGGAAAAAAAACCTTAAAACTTACATAATGATGCTCAATGATTTCAAGAATAGGCCAAAGCAATTTTAATTGTATCCAATTCAGAATTCAAATGGCATTATCTTTCAAATATTATGAGTAAAGTACTAGATCATTCTAAAAGAAAATAAAAGGGGTGACAACTCATCAGAGATTAGACATCAGTCAAGCAATACCGAATGAAACAACTGATATGCTGAGATGTGTGCACATATTTGCAGATGCAAATAGATGAAAGAAGAAGGTATTAGATACCTTAGAGCTGGAGTTACAGGTGGTTGTGAGCAACCTAACATGGGTACTTGGAAGCAAATTCAGATCTTTTGAAAGAGCAATACAGACTCTTAGCCAAGAAGACGTCTCCCCACACGCATCATGCTCCCCATAGCTTGACATTTCTATCCATTTTATCAGTGTGCTTTGAAACATACCTATCTAAACTTGTTTTTTCCTAAAAAGCCTTGCAAAATGTTTGGCATGGAAATTATAGTTCCATTCCAAATGGGGTTTAATATAATTTCAATACCAGAAATATCTTATTTAAACATATAGATAGATAGATGATAGATAGATAGGTAGATAGATAGAGATATATAGATACATGCTTATTTCTTTTCTTCCACATATCTTTCTCAGAAAATTCCACAGAATGTCAATAATACAGGGCCTAATTGGTAAAGCATCCCTGATTAACATTTGTTTGGCCATTTTATAGTATATTCTGGAAATAACAATGCACTATTAGATTAACTATTATTGAAGATAGTGGAATATTTTCATTATATGAGCATGTATAATCCCACTTGAATTTGTGCATATTTGCATATGACCATAATCATACTATCCATCTTTCCTTTATAAAAACATGACTTATGAACCAAATGAATTTTTTACAAAGCTTTTAGCATTTAGTACCAGTTCTTCTGCATCTTTTTAGTCATTTCGGTTGATTATTTTTTTCCCAGTGTATGTTTAGAATGATTTCATGAAAAAAATGTTTCCTGAGAAAACTATAGTGTTTGCTAACAGTTTGGACCAAAAGTAAATGAAAATAGATTTTACTTCAAATTCTATTTAGAAATGAGTTATATCAGACAGACAGATAGAAATAGATAGAGGGTGACTAGATAGGTAGGTCCACAGCCAGAAATAGGTTTACCTTACAGGACATTTTATGTGTATGGTATTTTGGGAGAGCATATTGTTTATTTTATTTTGGATTTTAAAGCTTTGAATTGAATAAAATTGATTACTAATCCATGAACATATTAGATATGAATAATGTCACACAAGGAAATGGCATGAAATAACCTTTCTGGATTTGTTACAAGTTTTAGTGTATTCTTTTGCATAAAGTCAATCTCATATTCTGTTCCCACT
The DNA here is from genome assembly GCA_009823505.1 of Rhizomys pruinosus. Classification (NCBI taxonomy): domain Eukaryota; kingdom Metazoa; phylum Chordata; class Mammalia; order Rodentia; family Spalacidae; genus Rhizomys; species Rhizomys pruinosus. Next base: position 576,321 of record VZQC01005946.1, read on the forward strand.
TTCCTATTTCCACTCTTGTTTCTACAGTCTTCAGACTCCATGTAGCACAAATTCCTCTATTCTTTGTAATTCACTGCATGATACACTATAAAAAGGAACAGTTACGAAACCTGAAGTGTAAACACATGCTATTTCGCCTAGGGATCAGGACAGGCTATTTTCAGTAAATACAGAGTTAACTCCACAGAACATAGAGCCTAGATTTAGAGGTGCAGCTCTTAACGCTTCTCTACTTCAAACTCACAACATATATTCATGTTTGGATAACATAAAATGGATATTACACAAACAATTTATATATTTCCAAGGTTACTTCAATATTTAAGAAGTTAGTCAAAATAATGCAATTAGACTTTGCTTATATTTGAAAAAAAGTTTCAGAATGTGTCCTATAAAAACCTGAAACTTTCACTTTCTAATGTTAAAACATACAAATGTGGAGATTAATACTGTACTAAATCTATTTTATACTTATGTGTGAGAGAATATAATTCATGACCCGTAAACAATGCAATAATTTGTGATCATAGAGGTCCACTGTGTCACTAACATGTCCAGGCTCAGTATTAATGTTAAAACACTGATTATTTGCCATACGTGATGTTTTGTACGTTATTTATTCAGTTATATTTGATAAGGTGTCTCCTTGTAGCCCTAACTGTCCTTGACGTAGCTACGTAATTCATGTTGGCCTCTATCTCACAGAGATCTCTTCTCCTCTATCCCACAAGGATCTGTTCTCCTCCACTCCTGGAGTGCTGGGATTAAAATGGAACCATCATAGGCCCAGAAATTTTACTCATTTTTCAGAAAAATTCAACTGTAGTCTTCAAAATCAGAAATACTTTTATGACAGAATCTCACTATTCCCTCTAATTTCTCATTCGCACAAGCTAAAGTGAACTTTCATTTTTATAGCTTACTAGTGCAACTTTTATTTATTTTTTAAAATTTTTAAAAATCTATTTTGTATGTGTATGAATGTACTGTCTGCATGTAGGTTGATGCACCTATGTCGTGCAATATTGCAGAGGTCAGAAGAGGGCGTCGGATTCCCCTGGAACTGGAGTTAAAGATGGTTCTCAGCTGCCATGTAGGTGCTGGGGATTGAACCCAGGTCCTCTGCAAGAGCAGTCTGCGCTCTTAACCGCTAGGCCGTCTCTCCGCCCCACTAGTGTAACTATTAAATTATAAAATTTTCATAAATGATACCAGCTTGCTAATATTATTCTAGACACTCATCCTAAGTATCTTTCTTATAACTCACAGGATTAATGAAAAATTTAAAAACCACTTTACTCAGCCAACATGGAAAGGAAAGTGTGTGCAATTTTACTATCAAATTGTCACAGGTTACAGTGACCAGGTGAAAGGGCTTCAATTGTTTCAATGACAACATGAAATGAATCAGTTTTAGGGAGGTACATGTAATTTTCAACTATAAATTTTATACTTTTATAATACAAAATTTGTGCATGAAATCCACATGAAGAGGTAGTCATTTAATATTAACTTAAATTATCACTTGAGTATAACTAATTTTCCAAATGTGATATTCATCCCTTATGAAAATATGTTTGTTCATCCTTGCTCTTGATATTCATCTACTACACATATGGTCATAAATACCAGCAATTCTATTTGAATATATCCAAAAATATTTTCCTCAACCCAAGACTATATTAATTGTAATTGAATTTGTAACATCTCTACAATAGGCAATTCAAGCAGAATTTACAGTCATTGCATCAAATGCCAGCCACAGAAACAAGCACTCCCTATCTGAAGGACTTCTTAGTTATACATTTGCATATGCATATATTGTTTTTATTCAAAGAATTTTTATCTTTCCATAAAGTTCATGTAAACTAAAGACATGATGGACACAAGTATTCCAGAAAATACAATTGTAACCTTGTTTATTTTTCATAATATTATTGTCAGAGAAGATAAAAAATAATTTATTATGTTATTTTTTCTTTGAGATTAAGACAATATGTATTCATTGCTGAAACAAGCAACAGCTTCTATTCCTATAACTTGGTTTTGTTGAGTCTTACATTCCTAGCCATCTTATTAGGCATCACTGTCAATCTAGTTTTCTCTGTTTAAACTGGTGTTGCTTATTCAGTAGAATAGAAAAACCACATTTTAATTTTTTTAATTTTTAATTTTTTATGTGTATGAGTGTACTGTCTGCATGTAGGTTGGTGCACCCATGCCACGGAGGTCAGAAGAGGGTGTCGTTGGATTCCCCTGGAACTGGAGTTAAAGACGGTTCTTTGCCGCCATGTGGGTGCTGGGAATTGAGCCCGGGTCCTCTGCAAGAGCAGTCGGCACTCTAAACCGCTGAGCCATCTCTCCAGCACCAAAAAAACACATTTTTTACTTGACCTCGTATTTGATATTCTTACCATTCTCTTCTCTAGGATTTTCATAATATGTAATTTAAAAAGTACTTGGGTGCCTATGGGATGTGCAGTTTATATATCAAGCAATAAAGTAAAGTGAACATGCCGTAAAATTATCCCACACACCACACTATTTGATCCCCAGCGCATCTTCTTCCAAGTGACAATTTTACCAATTTGCTTTCTTGGTTTAGTTCTATAACATTAAATGTCAGACATTTGTTTCTACAAACTCTAGACATTGTTGATTATGTTTCCTCTGTAAAGATATTTAATTTACTCATTTAACTAATACCTATCTTCCTTTCTCAACACTTATGTCTTAGTGTGAAGAATTCTAGTGATAATTTGTACCTTCATATTTAATGTTGTTCTTCAACTTTTCTAATTTTAAAATATTAAGTATACATAATTTTCTATCACTTATTTCATTATCTATGTGGTATTTTGTAATTATCCACAATTTATACCTCTATTTTCCTGATATATTTATTTAAAGCTACAAACTGAGGTTTTGAACAGATGTATCTTCTACACATAGCTTAACAAGCCCTTCTAAAATCATGAAAGAGAATGGAGACTAAAATACTTGCAAGCAATAGAGCATCCCTAGAACTCATGGCTGGCCACCCTTCTCAAAGGCTGGGGAGAAATAAACAGCTGGGAAGAGCGAGGTGGCCATAGAGACAAGGACAGGACAAGACTGGGGGAGGAGAAAAAATTGCTGAGAAGTATGGTCAGCCAGACTCCATGCCACAGTTACAGTTTCTTTTACAAAACTAGTGTTTCCGTTTCAAGGCAGAAACATGTCTCTAGAATATCTCCAGTTTTTAGATACACCAAACCCTCATAAAAGGAATATTATGTTCTAATTGTTAAATAATTTAAAAGCAGTCAGTTTAAAAAATGTTTTATAGGCGCGGGCCTTTAATCCCAGCACTCCGGAGGCAGAGATAGGCAGATCTCTATGAATTCAAGGCCAGCCTAGTCTATACAGCGAGCTCCAGGACAGCTGGTACTAAAAGGGAGACCCTGTCTCAAAAATACTAAGAAAAAAAAAAAAAAAAAAGTTTTAACTTTCCTAATGGGAAGATAAAACAACCACCTAATTATTCATGTGAATTGGGGTTGTTTGAACGAGACTGTGCCCATAGGCTCCAAGAATTTCGACATTTTGTCTCCAGTCGGCACTGTTTGGGGAGTTTTAGGACATGCAGACTTGCTGGAAGAAACATTTCATTCTGGGGGGATTTGAGAGTTCCTAAGCTTTTCCAATAAACATGCAGAAAAAAATGAGTGTGTATGCACACTTCCATGCATACAGTATGGACTTCATACATCAGTTTCAGGAATTTTTCTGTTTCTCTATTCAAATAGTATCTCTTACTGAATCTGGAGCTAATCACGTGACTAACTTGGCTAGCCAATAAGCCTTCAAGCACTGAAATTGCAGATAATGTCAGGTTCAGCATTTTTTTTTTTTTTATAGCTGCTGGATATCCAATTCAGGTCTCTATGTTTGCAAGAAGCACTTTACCCAATGAGTCATTTCTGCAGCCCCTTAGTAATATTTTTTAAAGAAAATATAATATAGGGCCTGGAAAGATGGCTCAGTGGTTATGAGCACAATCGTCTGCTCTTGCTGAGGATCCAGGTTTCGCTCTTAGCACTCATACAGTGGGTAAGAACCATCTGTTACTCCAGTTCCAGGGTATGTGACTCCCCGCCTGTCCTGGAACTCACTATGTAGACCACGTTGGCCTTGAACTCACAGAGAAATCTATTTGCCTCTGCCTCCCCAGTGCTAGGATTAAAAGCATGCACCACCATGCCTGGCATAGTAATAATTTTTGTTGTTGTTTGTTTTTGTTTTTTAAATAGAAAGGTAAATGACTATGACAAAGAAAGAAGGCAGAAAAGGAGAAAAAAAAAATCCAAAAATGCAAAAACAGACACAAACAGGTTTGACTTAATCTTAATGATATTCATAATTACCTCATGACTGATATGTGCAGTCTGCCATCATGAGTAAGAAATAAAATAATTAAAAATATAAATGCAGAAAAGGTAAAATAAAGTGATAGGATAAATCAAACATATGAAATGGTGTGACCTTATATTTTCATCAAGCACATATAGAAAACATAATGCTAAAAATAAAACAAAATATTTAATATTTATGCAATAGTTTGTCAAGCAACAATAGATAAAATAATGGAAATATATGGTATGCATTAGGAAATTACAAAGATAGAAAATCAACATAATAATTCATAAGAAAATGAGAAAACAAGCAACATATAAGGAGAACAGAGATACATTAAAAACATAACTACAATTATCTGGAATAGCAAATCAATGGAAAAGACTCGGAATAGCTAAAGCAACCCTGATTGAAAAATGCAGTACAGGGAGGATTGCTCTACCAGACTTCAAGCTACATTACAGGGCCATAGTCATAAAGACAGTCTGGTACTGGCACAAAAACAGACCCATTGACAAATGGAGCAATATTGAAAATCTAAACTTGAGCTCATGCAATTTCAGCCACTTCATATTTGACAAAGAGGGAAAAAAAATAAAAAACCTCAATGGAGGAAGGATAGCATCTTCAGCAAATGGTGCTGGCAAAATTGGATCACCATTTGTAGAAGAAAAAAAAAATTAAACCCCTCTCACCCTCTACAAAAGTAAACTCCAACTGGATCAAAAATCTCAATGTAAAACTGGAAACCCTGAAGGTGATAGAAGAAAAAGTTGGCAACATATAAGACATAGGAGTAGGAAAAGACTTTCTAAATCAAACAGCAGCTGCACAGGAAATAAGGCCAACAGTCTACACATGGGACCTCATCAAACTTAAAAGTAGGTTTTGAGAAGCAAACAGAAGGAAACAAACAGTATAAATATAAAAATAACGAATAACTTTTCCTGTTCTTTTCGGGAACCCAAGTATTGTTCCCAGCATCCACGTCAAATTGGCTCACAACTGCCTGTAATTCCTGCTCCAGGGATGTATCTCTGTGGGCACATCACCACACACAGACACAGACATATGCACATGACTAAATATAAAATTAAAACTAAATCTTTGAATACAAATAGAAATTTACTAAGAAGCCGTAGATAATATATAATAGCAGAGTATAATTAAATTTAGGTTAACAAGTTGATGACTCCCATACAATTAAATAATTATTTAAATTCATCAGTAGAAACATTAACAAGAGATAAAAATCTAAAATACCTTAATATACTTATTATAAAATTATATTAGTTAAAATTCATCACTCATCACACTTTGTCCTCTGCACTCGATAAATACACTCACACCAGGATTAGAGAGGCTTGAACAATAAGTGTTTTTTTTCAACAATTTGATGAGGAAATAATGGCAAGATTATAAAAACTCACAAAAATATTAAATTTTCCAAACTCATTTTTGAGCATGGTATGAACTTAATGCAAAGCTGTCAATTATCAACCACCAGCAACTAACATATCTGTAAATTCTTAGAAGTATAAAAAAATCACTAAAATGAAAATCAAAGTAGAGTACATTTGCAGCACAGAGTTCTCAAATCTGTTCTCCCTTATATCAGTTACTTTTCCTTTCTGTGTTAAAGCACCATGTTGAAGAAAATCATCTTTCAGAATTTTATTTTGGTTTATGGTTCCAGACAGAGGATAATTGGGGCCATGGAGAAGTAGAAGCAGGTGGCCGGGGTGGGAGTTGAGCAATCACAGCTCCAGACACATATAGAAAGCTGAAAGAGTGAACAGGAAGTGAAAAATAGGTTATCAACTTTTTCCATCCACAGTCTGTGGTGTACTTTCTCCACTAAGTTCCATCTGCTGAAGTTTCATAACCTCATCAAACAGCACCATCAACTGGAGATCAAAAGTTCAAACATGTGAGCTTATAGGGGACATTTTCCATTTCAAACCCCACACTCCTCAAAATGCACTCTGGTTGTTGCCTACCTGTGTATAGTTAAACACCAAACAGTCAGACAAATCTATAATGAAAACACTTGATTATACATTGCACAAAGAAAAATATGTAAATGGTCAAAAAGCACATGAAACTATGACCGAATTAGGAAATTATATAGATAGATATATATATATAATTCTATCTATCTATAGATAGATAGATAGATAGATAGATAGATAGATAGATAGATAGATTTAGGACATTACACAAAAGTATTTTCCATTCTTTCACCAAGGGAGGCCTAGCTCAGTATGCGTGTTAAACCCGGTGAGAAGAATTGTGGGGCTGGCTTTATCCCTGCCTACTTCTCCAACAGTCAGGAGACAAGGACTGTTGGAAATGGCCTCACTGCCCAGCTCCTCTCATTGGCTGCCTCACAGTTCACCTCATCTCCTTAGGATAATGACTGTACTGTGGATTTGACAGTTGCAACATCTAATCTGCCTCCAAAGCTCCTTCTGGCTTCTAGGGAGTTCCACAGCACCTCCCATAGTTTGGTGTCAACTCACCACAACTTTAATTACTAGTCTTCTTGAGCGAACTGGGGAGACTGTCTCCCACACCATAACCCCTTCCACTCAGCAATGAACGAACAATCCTGCTCTTTACAGCTAACTCCACAAACAAGACTCAAACCTCAAAGCCTGAGAAACATGGTGTGCATCACAGCACAGCCCTGCATTCCTCCCGTTTTGTTCCTTATGCAATATTTTCCATTCATCTGAATCTCGAGTTAAACTTTCTCTGGTGCCTTCTTCTGACTCACAAGGCATTTACTTAATCCCCTGTAGACAGACTGTACTTGTAGAAGAGACATCATCACAGTTGCCTGGCAACAGGAAACAGTTTATTAGGAGCAACTTTCCTTGAGGATGGCACCCCTTGTTTCCTAAGGATTCACGTCTTTTGTTTGACTTACTGAGGTGCAAGATTTTTTCCTTATGCCTGTGAGGGGACTGGGAGGGTGAAGTGAAGGGGGGAGAGTTGTGGATAGAGTGAACACAGAGTACCTGTAAGCAGCTACACTTGTTGCTTCTGCCCAAATCTTCTGATTAGGAAACTCAAGGCTGCACTTGGCCATGTGCTCTTTACTCCACTGCTAGGTTAGGTTGCACGATCATCTCCAGCAGGACAGGGAAGTCGCCTGGAGAATGAGGTAGGACGGGGGGAAGAACAGTACACTCAGGAGAGGATGTAGATCTGAGGGGCTGGCGGGGGAGAGGACATCACGGAAGTGCTTGGCGCATGCATGAGGACCAACTTTGGATTTCCAGTTTCCGTGGAAAAAACTAGGGATAGTGTCCCATACATAATCACAGCCCCAAGAGGGCAGAGACAGGAGGACCTCTGGGGCTTGCTGGTCAAACAGTCTAGTGTAATGAATGAGCTCCAGGTTCAGTGACAGACTGTGTCTCAAAAATTTAGATAGCCAGATATGGTTGCACAAAACTTTAATCCCAGCACCTGGGTGGCAGAGGCAGGTGGATCTCTGAGATCAAGGCCAGCATAGTCTACATAATCAGTTCCAGGCCAGCTGGGGCTATAGGGAGACCTTGTCTCCAAAAGACCAAAAATAAATAAATGAATAAACAGTGAAGAAGCAATCGAAGAAGACTCTTAATGTTGGCATCTGGCTTCCACATGCACACATGTGCATTATGTGTACATGTACCCCCTCACATGAACACACACAAACAAGAAAGGATGTTGACTTGAGTTATCATTAGTGACTCAATGTATCACAGATACCAAGATCATTTGGTTGAAACATCCATACTAGCNATATATATACCAAATACTACTAATTCTTTTACAAACAAAAATGATTGAAAATTTTAGGATAATAGATATCTGTGAAGCAATTATTGAGAGAAACTTGGATTAGATCAGTCCAAAACAACAGAGGAGCTCTGTCTGGTGGTGCATATTCTTAATCCCAACACTTGGAAGGCAGGGTTAAGTGGATCTCTGTGAGATTGACAGGAGCTCCATCAACATAAAGAGTTCTAGATTAACTGGTTTTACAGGGAGACCCTACTTCAAAACCCAAAACAAACTTAAAACAAAAATAAAGAAATATCTAAGACAGGGACGATGTCATATATCATGCCAAGAACATGAGTTATATAATTTATACTTCATATCTACAGATATCTTATTTGTGAATGGCATCTCAATTATCAATCATAAATTAATATGCAGAGAGCTAGACATAGTGACACACACCTTTAATCCCAGTACTTTGTGGGTAGAATCAGGGTTATAATGAGCCTCAAAGATAATTTGAGGCCAGTCCAGGATACAGGAGACCTTATCTCAAAATATAAATACATAGATGCATGCAAACACATTATATCATTTTTGGAGCTGCAGAACATTTGTTAAGAAAGAACATTTCATAACTTCATTCCACTGTATTGCTATCATCTGTCTATCAAAGGCATTGATTTTTTACTATATTTTTATTTAAAAAGTAATAAAATAATATTCTTCATATTTCAAGCTGACATACACCACATATTCACATAAACAGGAAGAGGTTTTCAATAACTTTGTTCATACAACATAATAAAATTCTTTTTTTATTTCTAAATCCCTTCCTTTCAGAAGGGGCTGTCCAAAGCTGTGCCAGTCCCCTGGGACAGAGGTTGATAAGCTATTCTTCTGCCCTTCTACACTTAACCATATTAAATATCTCTATGTTACTTTAATGGTCTTTCTAGAAATTGCTTTAGAGCATATAGGCTAGATGTTAAAACATTTAACTGGACACCAAGGTAAAAATTAATCCTGACTTTTTTTTTCCATTTCTGTGCCACCCCACAATCTGAATAATTTGTTAGCATAAATCTCTGAAATTTTACACTAGGTCTGATGTAATATATTTATGTATAACGATGGTAATATATTTATATATAAAGATGGTAGAAAGATTGTCAACAGACTGGCTTGCCGGCATTGTCTTTCCTTAACATGAGTCCTTTCTTCACCACTCCAGTCTCTCTCCCTCTCTCTCTTATTCTTCATCTTTTTTGATTTTAGTTTCCTTGATCACCCTGCCTGCAGCAGCTACACAGAGATGTGCCCTGTTATGTATGATCCTGTCTCCTTTTCTCTTGTACATTTTCTTACCATCTGATATGTACTCTGTATTCTTTGAGATATTTTCACTCAGTGAATATTGTTTAGACAAAACATCTTGGCTTCCTGCTGATCTATTTTTTAAATTGTTTGTATTCTTTAGGGTAGCTGTCCTCATATATCTGTGACACCCCACAGACTTATTCATACTTGCAGGAGTGTACATCCCTTTCTCTTCACTCCCAGGTTAAGAGTGCTCTGCTCTTACTGTTCTGCTGATGAATTTCTCTCTCAAAGAAGCGATGATGGGAATTCTGAAGGGTACTGATGATGTCTTTCTGACTTGCTGCATTTTTAACTTTTGTATTAGTGTGTAGAGAATTGTTACTCTGCACTTGAGCCAATAAAATATCAGAATAAAGGGATCCACACTCAGATACGACTTAACAAAGAAGCTGTGAGTAATTCTGGTTTCCTGCTACTCTTGAATTGAAGTACTGGATTACATCTTTTTGTTCATGACTGGGAAGAAATGGAAGAAAAATTTCAATTATTTCTTCTTTTATGCTTCCAATCTTCCTTACCCTGACTTGTATCCTGGATATAAGGTCCAAACTATATTGCACTCCTATCCACTATATATATAGTGCAGGAGAAAATTTTCTCAGTTCTATGTGTCTATACTTTTCCCCTCTACTTCACTTTTAGAAAGAGGCCCGTGTAAATTACATTCCTCTATTGCAATTCTCCACCACTGTTGTCCCAATGAAGAAAGTTAGGAAAACAATATGTTCTCTGTCCATCTTTTTCAAGAAAAAAGATGGAAACCTTAGATTCCGAGATCTGACAAACTTCAGAACTTGCCTTATCACCAGAGTATATACAGAATAGCAGCCTCAAGTAGTGTTACAGTTATAAACAGAAAATAATTTTTCTATCTAGTGAAACACAACATTTATTGAAATTATAGCTTTGGAAAAATCATTTCACTTCTCTAAACCAGTTTTCGTATCTTATAAAATATCTGAAAACATGATACTTCATAGAGGAGTTAATAGGATTAGAGCAAATGAAGCAGGTGAAGGAATTTAGCATTCTGTCTTAAGTACTTACTATGTTTTAAATAAATTTTAAGCATAAATGTTATTAACCATTACCTCCTTCATTCCTTTTCAAAAAGATAAAATGAAATTGCAAATAAATGACACTTTTGTTGTAATATTTTCCTAAGTTAAATTATGCAAGGATACAATAGTACACTCAATCATCATATTTTTTTCTTGCCTACTCTAAACTGGAAGCAATCCATCATCTCTAAAAATAGAATTCACATATTTTGAGATCATATTTTGTTATTTATGACTTTAGCTTCTTATATATTGCTAATTTGATATTAATTATTTGCTACCAAATTTCTGAAATAGAAGCTCAGTGGCTCAGTGTTTTGAGTAAATTCCTGCATCTTTCCCAATTTATCTCAAGTCACATATCCTATTTTGAATGTTTTTGAAACCCTGGCTACATAATAGTAATGACATAACTTTCTATTATTTTTGAATTTTTGCAAATTCCGTACAGTATAACTTGAAGGTATTTAGATACCCCCACTTGCACACTTATTGCTCCCTGATGAATGCAGTGCACTATATTATACATATAGGAAGGCCTACAGAGGCTTACCTGTGTCCCCAAATTTCCTTCAGTGTTTGTTGAGCCTTTCAAGTCCTGTGCTTGAAAGAGGCTGTTTCTGCCCCCACCCCCACCCCAGCAGCCATCTGTTGCCAGAATTTCCTTAATGTGGTTGGGGCTTCTATCTAATTCTTGGTGTCGATTTTAATGATCAATTTGTTTATTTTCTTTAATGCAAGTAACCTGCTATTTTTACTACTGTAACTCTGTAGTATAATTTGTGATAAGTGATGGTAATACCTCTAACAGGGTTTTTTTTATTATTATTCAGGAAAATACTGGCTATACTGAGTGTGTGTGTGATTTCATATGAAATTTGAAATTACTTCAGTTTGTGTGAAGAATTGTAATTTGCAGATTGCTTTGGGTAGGATGGCCGTTTTCACAATATTATTACTACGGATTCATGAGCATGGGGGTTTCTCCATCTTCTAGTATCTTCTTCAGATACTTGCTTCAATGACTTCAAATATCAGTCCTTCACTTCCTTTGTTAGATTCATTCTAAGATACTTTGTGAATTTTGAGGCTATCATGAAAGGGATTGTCTCCCAGATTTCATTTATTTTTAATTTTTATTTATTTTATTTATTCTTGTATGTGTATGAATGTACTGTCTGCATGTATGTTTGTGCACGTGTGTCATGCAGTGCTGTGGAGGTCAGAAGAGGATGTCAGATTTCCCTGGAACTGGAGTTAAAGACAGTTCTCAGCCACCATGTCGGTGCTGGGGATCAAACCCGGGTCCTCTGCAAGAGTAGTCACACTCTTAACCGCTAGGCCTTCTCTTCAGCCCCCAGATTTCGTTTTTGGAAAGCTACTGGTTTCTGGATTGTCATTATGATGGGAATGTTAATTTCTCTATTAGCCGTATTATCTTGGTTATTCATATTTGTGCTTTTTCACTGAGGCCTGAGTGTCTGGATTTGCATGTGTCTTGTTATTGGTATGGGATCTTGTCTGTGTTGAATGTTTTTGTCTTTTTTCTCCCCAAGCTCACGTGATTTTGGCCCAGCTGATTAGTTCTTAGCGATCAGGTTGGAGCCACTTTGATGTACAGTTTGAATGAAAGAAGTGGTCTCGGTTCAGCTGTTGATGGATGCAACTTTAGAGTCGTGATTGCAGGATCGACTGCATGGTTTCCTGGAACAGCAGGGTGGGTGGAACAGTTTGCCTGGTAGGTTAGGATGGTTCCTCACAAGTCTGGGGTTCTGGTGGGGTGGGGTGAGGTAGGGAGGGGGACACGAGTCTAGATTTGATTTGAAATGTTCTATGAAATGCTCAAAGCTTCAATTAAAAACTGGCTTTGAACAAAAAAGAAAGGCAAGCTGAGGAAAAAAAAATTTGTCTGGGGTTAACAGAGATCAGATGGCGGGTGAAAATGTCCCCAGGATTGAGCTCCAAAGCACAAATCGGGAGCAGAGCAGGATCCTGGAGACCCAAGCTTGGTTGAGAGCTGCAATGGCACAGGTTGTGTTACTCTGCCAAGAGGAGGTTGTGCGCCAGTAGAGTATGGAATGGCAAAAGTTCCCTGTAATCCAATGAAGTCTGAATACTAAGATGGTGGGACACTAGGGAGTCTCAGAGAAGGAGCACCAAGTTACAGTCTGGGAGTGGAAGGGTCCCAGGCATGCATCAAACAATATTTTTTGCAGTGTTGGCTGATTCTTACTTGATAGTAGTTCAAAATGAAAATATTCTCCACACCACAATTTGGTTGATTTGTTTGCTCCTAAGCAGAACTGATGTGTTAATTCCTTGTTCTCCCTTGTTCCAAACTATAATTAAGAAGCAAATCTGTTGCTGTTAAGTGTATCAAATGGAAGGAATTAAATGAACATTAAACAGCAAATGCTACATGAGGTTTTGCAGATAAAATGGTGTTAATGCCTGAATTGCACAGGTTTGTCTTCAGTGTTTCAAATCCCAAACTCTGAGCAGACTACACTGCCTCCATCTGAGAATTTATGTAATCTTGGACTCGAATTCAATGATTGAGTTTTCAGTTTAAATGTTCTAGAAAATTTTTAATTGGACTTTATTTTCTTCATGAATGCATACATGCTTATCTTAAATTATTTTAAATTATGTGCATTCTTATTTTGCCTGCATGTATGTAAGTGCACCTGTAGCATGCAATGCTCTTGGAGGCCAGAAGAGGGTATCAGATCACTTGAAACTGGAATTATGGACAGTTTTGATCTGTCCTGTAAATGCTGGGAACTCAAGCTGGATCCTTTCCAAAAGCAATCAGTGTTCTGATCAACTGAACTGTCTCTCCAGCCTCTAATCTGTGCTTGTTAATGGAAACAAAGGAAATCAAAGTAAAATCACATATAACTCATCACTGGGAGATTAACAAATTATGTGTATCAGCCACCTCAAACAGACTTAATATGAATTTTACTTAGGGTCTGTCCAATAACCAACTAGAAAAATAGTACAAAATTTATAACACACATAAATCAATAAAATACAAAATTGTGGATGTTTGAATAAGTAGTATCCCCCATAGACACAAATGTTTGTAAACTTAGTGGGTTGGCAGTGCACTTTGTGGAGGTTCATGGAACCTTTGGAGGTATGACCTACTTAGAAGAATTATATCACTGGGGGTGGTGTTTAAGACTTCATATCTTTTTCCACTTCCAGCTTATTTTCTCTCTGCTTCCTCTTTGAAGATGTGAGCTTTCTGCCTCTGTTGCCTCCCCACCATGATGGACTTATTCCTCTGGAACCATAGGCTAAAGAAACTATTCCTTCTTTGAGTTGCCTTGGATATGATGGTTTTACACAGAAACAGCAAAATAACCAAGACAAAGAGCTTATGGTCAAATATGTAAGAAAATATATAATTAATTGCAATAAATGACAGAAAATATGACTAGCCAAAGATGAATTATAATCACTTTCAAATCAAGCCTTTCTGGAATAGACTTACAGCCAATAAAAGAAAATGATAATAGTGACATCTGTTTCATTTTAATTTCACTAACACTTCAAACATCTTATATTTTAACTGTGACAGGTTTGTGATATATTTGTTGGTTTGTTTGCTATTTTTTAGCACGAAAGATATTGTTACATTTAACATGAAAAAACTCTTTTATTATTATTATTTTTATTATATATTTATATATTTTTTGTACAAGATTATGTTACTAATCAAATCTAGACCTGTGTCTCCCTCTCTACTCCCCCACCCCACCAGAGCTCATGCATTCTGCCAAACATGCTTTTCATCTCTTTCTCAGTCTTTCTCAATATTCTCCATGTGGAAGTTGATTGTTTTGAGAAGAAGTTCACTGTTTCATTCAGTTCTTTGATGCAGTCCTTTCTGTTGTTGTTGGTGGTGGTGTTTCCAATATGCATCACTCACAACTGCTTGCACAAAAGCTGAAGGGGCTGTGCACAAGAAATACAACTAGGTAATTGGCACTAGCATCCACAGATGAGGGATACCATTCATCATTTGTCATTTGTTTTTCTGGGACTGTGTTACTTCACTCAGCATGATATCTTCTAGCTCCAGCCATTTACCTGAAAAGCACATGATGTCATCTTCTTTACTGCTACATAGAACTCCACTGTGTAGATGTACCACATTTTCTCTACTCGTCAGTTGAGGGGCATCTGGGTTGGTTCCAGCTCCTTGCTATTGTGAAGAGAGCTGAAATAAACATGGCTGTGCATGTATCTCTGGTAGGATGAATCTTGTGGGTACATATCAAGGAGTGGTATGGCTGGGTCAGGTGGCAAATTCATTTCAAGACTTCCAAGGGTTCTCCACATTGCTTTCCATAGTGGCTGTACGAGTTTGCATTCCCACCAGCAGTGGATGAGTGTTCCTCTTTCCCCACAACCTCTCCAGCACTTGGTATCATTTGTTTTCTTTTTTTGTTGTTGTTTATTTTTAAGGGATTCCACAATATAATGACACAGTTGTTTGCAGATAACATTGATGTTACTCAGTATGTCATACAATTAGGTAATTGGTGCATTTTGCAAGTATCTATGTCCAAATTTTGAACAACCCAAGGTTCCCATAGTCCAGTTGAAGAAGCTTGTATGCACAGGCATGTTGATCAATTAGGAGTCCAGACTATATTCCTGTAGTCTCATGATTCACCCCTATCTCTCCGTAGCCCTTACAATCTACCACGCCTCTTCTTCCACAGTTTGTTCCCTGGGCTTTGGGAAAGGTGCACAAGTGGGTGAGAAGAAAAGGAAAAAAATAAAACTCTTTAGTGTTCTTGTGAGTTTGGTCTTATTTCAGAAAGAGTATAACTGATCATGCTACAGTTCCCAAGTGAATATAATATCACTTTCTTTTTTTAAATTTATTTTTATTGATGCTTTGTGTATTTCATACATCATTTTCCAATTCAGTTCAAGCATATATTCCCTTCCCTTCCCCCCCACCCCACCCCTACCCATCGCAGATCGTGCATTCTGCCATAAGTTTTCTGCATCTTTCTCTGCTTTTTTGTTTTGTTTTGTTTTCATCTTTTTTAACAATAGGTGATAATTTGTGAGTACAAGCATCCTTCATGTAAAACCAACCTGCAAGCAGCTGTGCCCAGACCCACTCTTATGAGGATCATCTTACTTCAGATATGTGTTATTGGTACCTCCGGTGTCAGGGGTATATTGTATTATGAGTGAAGATCATGGCTTTGTGGTGAAATTAATAAATTCTGTCTGGGAAAGCAGTGCATACTCTGCATTCTGGCTGTATTTAGTCAACTTTAAAATAAATGTTAATAATAATAATAAAATAAAAAATAATAATAAAAATAAAAAAATAATAATAAATAAACTTTAAAAAAAATAAATTTTTTAAATAAAATAAATAGATGTCCTTTTACATCTGGGAGACAGAACCTCAACCGAGGTATTTCGTGCATCAGATTGGCCAGTGGTCCTGTCTTTGATGGCACTGTTTTGTGTGTTGGTTGATATGGGAGAACCCAGCCCACTGCAGTGGTGCATCCCTAAGCCAGTAAGCCTAGGCTGCTTATCGTCATTTGTGTTAGGCCCTACTGTGTCAAGTTAGTGTCTGCAGAAGTTCCGCAGTGCCATCTCCACAGCTCATTCTCAGCCAGCACTAGTCAGCTACCGAAGTTTCCTCAGCTAAGATCAGGTTCTGCTCTACATTTCCCTGTTCTTTGTTGGGTGAATATCTGCTTGAGTTTGCACTGGTCTTGTGCTTGCTGACACCACTGTTGCAGGTTCACATGAGCAGGGTCCCAGGAGCTCATAGGACTCTAGTTCCTGATCAACGTTCATCTCTCCCTGGCCCTCACAGTCTTTCTACCCACCCTTCTTCACCGGTCCCTGAGCCCTGCCTGGGTGGGTGAAGTTACCCGAAGACCAAAATTCTGCAGACTCCTAATCTGTACACTTTGGCCATTTGGGAGCTTTTGTGTACTTGGCCCTATTACATGAGGGAGCTTCACTAGTAAGAACTGAGATCTTCATTAGTGTTCTCTTTACCCCTTATCCTATGTTGCATGAGACTTCACTGTAGAGGTTGCATTGGAGATGTGCCACTTTGGGTTTGGGCAATTCACAGACAATGGGGGTTTTCCTAATTGTGGTACTCTCTTACAGTCTCTGGAGCTTCTTTAACGAGTGATGAGCATGAGACTTGTCTGTAAATATTAGGATATGATATGGATTTTTCACATAGTAAGAAATTACATTTGTCTTGGGATTTTGTGTAAGCCCTGTGTATTTGGTTGGCTGTGTTTACAGTACCACAGGGGAGGTTTCTCTCATTGAGTGGGCTTTTAGTCAAATTAGGTAACTGTTCATTACCCTGAAGATAAAAGTGCTACTGCTTCATCAATGGCATATGTTGTTGTGGTCAATGATATGGTTATTTGATCTTGAAGTTGATGGACCATTGATTGATGTTCTCCCTTAGAATTTCTCCAAAGCTATGAGAAACAGCATTCAGCGGAAGTGGCTTCTAGGTCAGTCCCAGCTCTATTTTTAAAAGCCCTGTGTCTGAGTATGTTCAGTCTTCTGCAATAGGGTCCTATCTTCAAGTGCTGGGGGAATAATAAAAGGCTTTGGCAATAACCTATGTAATTTGGGGAGTCTGTTGGACTACTGTGCCCAACAATTCAAAGGATGATTTCTCCTGTCTGGGACTGTTCCTTGTTATGTAGCCTTCACCTTTGCCCATGGAATCAGGTAGAGATATTGTATGTGCAATTGGGCATTATGTTGCTGCACTAATATGATTTCCTTGGTTTTTCACCCTAGCTAGGCATTATTTATTTCTCCCTCTCCCTGTCTAGCCCTTCCTCCATGCCTTCCCCATTTATTGTATCCCTAGTTGCACCATTTCTCCTTTGGTAATACAGTCTTCTAGTTCCACCTCTCTTGAGTTCCTTTTTTTCCCATTTATCCCCCAAATCCTTATATATCCATCTCTCACCCCTCCAATTTAAATGCCCACATTATAGGTTTTGTATTTCTATGTCAAAACATTCTGACCAATACCAATTTGGGCAGGAAAGGTTTTATTTGACTTATAAGTACAGTGCATCAAAAAGGGAAGCCAAGGCAGGGACTTAGGGAAAGAACCTGGAGCACAGCCCATGAAGGAATGATGCTTACTTGATTGCTCCCCTGGTCTGTGCTCACACTTATGCAATACAGGACTGACCATCTGCCTGGTGGTAGCCCCTCCCACATCACTCAACAATCAAGAAATTTCCACATAGACATGGCCACAGGCCATTCTAATGGAGGCAATTCTTTAAATTGAGGCTCTCTCAACCCAGGTGTGTCAGGTTGACAACTAAAGCTGTCCAGCACACTGACCAAAATCAACATGGGGAAGAAAGTGTTTTTACCTTACATCTCCCAGGTCATGTCATAGTTCATCACTGAAGGAAATCAGGCCAAGAATCTTAGGCAGAAAGTGAATCCCAGACCATGGAGGAGGGGTTCTTACTGGCTCACTCCCCTGGCCTGTGCTCAGCCTGTCTCCTTATTAACCCAGGACAATGCTCACAGGGGAGGCGCCATCCACATTTGGCTGAGCCGTCTCACATCATGCCACAAGAAAATCCCTCACATATATGGTGACAGGCCAAGCCAACAGAGTAAATTTCCCCATGGAGATGCCCTCTTATCAGGTGTGTTGATTTGACAACTAGAACTATGTAGCATACCAGATTTATTAGACTTCATTTAAAATTTTAGCTTCTTCAAACTCTTGAAATTGTCCCTCTAAGCTCCTCTTGGAGGACTTTCCCTTGTGTGCTCCCCTGCATATTTTCATTCTGCCCAGTTTGCCATTTTTGAGATATAATTCAGCTTCAATTGTACATATTTAGCCTGATTTATAAATTGCCTTTTACTTAATAACTCCCTTTTAATACATGTAGTCTATTGTCTGCCTGTAAATGTACTCCTGCTGCGCAGTACACATGGAGGTCAGAGGAGGGCATCAGAGCAATTGGTAGTGGAGTTATAGATTGTTAGCTGCCACAGAGGTGCTGGGATTTGAACCTGGGGACTCTGCAAGAGCAGCCAGTACTGCTTAACCACTGAGTCATCTCTCTAGTCCTAGAACACCATCTGATATATGGGAGGTGCACAGTTATGTTTGGGTGAATTTAACAGGAATTCAAGATATTGGCACCTATCATCTCACCCTGCCTACACTACTAGGTATGAGTTAGTGCGTGAATGGGAATATAGCCATATAGAAGGTATCAAGTAATTTTTGCTGAAATTCTAAGGCTTAGTTTTCTGATTTTCTTCAAGTGAATAGTTGAGTTGATGTGTGTGTGTGTGTGTGTGTGTGTGTGTGTGTGGTTGTGTCTCTGTATATAACTGTATGTTCTATTACATGTGCCCAGGGACAGAAACTAGCATTGAATTGAGTATCTTTCACTATTTATCTCCATCTTATTTTTATTTTATTATATTTTGTACAGTGTGTGTGTGTGTGTGTGTGTGTGTGTGTGCGTGTGTGTGTGTGTGTGTGTGTTGGGAGTACTTTTATATGCGTGCAATAGCATGGATGTTGAGGTCAAGGGTCAACTTGTGGAAGTCAATTTTCTCCTTCTACCGTATAGCTCCTAGGTATCAAACTCAGTTTATCAGGAGGCTTGGCAGAAATTAATTACCTTTATACCCTGGGCCACCTTGCCTGTTCTTAAATTTTTTATTACATTTATTTATCATTTATTTATTATTTTTACTTTTATATTCCTGTAACTGTATGCATGAATTTACACATTATTTAAGACACAGTCTCAGAAAGTGAACCTGAAACTACCCTTACATTCATCTAAACTTGCCAAGTCAACAAATACCAGGGCTTTAACAATCTATTTTTGACACTCCTTTCCTCACACTGGAAGTACAGATGCAAAGGCCAGTTTTCCAAATGCATGCTGGGAATACAAACTCAGGTGCTTGTGGTTGTGTAGCCAGTCACCACTGAGTCATGTCCTCTGCCTCCTTGAATTAATGTTGTTCAGGGCAGGTGTTTTGCATGCTTTAAATTTCTAGCTTTTTAAATATAATGCAGTTAGACAGAAAACTATGAGGAGGAAAAATTCTGTCTATTACATTGTAAAGGTATTATATTTCTGAGACATGGTCCATTAGGAAAGCAGAAGGAAGCTTGGAGGTTGGTAATCAGAAGATGGAGATACTCACTAAAGCAGTATTGGAAAGTAGAACCTTTTGACAAAAATGCAGGATGTAAGCACACAAGAAAAGAAGGAGAAAGATGAGGAGGAGAAAGAAAAGGAGGAGAAAGCAGGAGAGGAGAGAAAAGAGAAAGATGACAGGAAAGGAAAGATGTACTATCTCGCTCATTTTTTTCCCATTACACATTGTTGTTCTCTGCTGTTATTCCATAAAACTTCCATAATATATAACATTAGATCACAGTGATAAAAGATTTATTATTATTATTTTTATTACTATTATTATTTTGTATGTGTGTGGGGGGGTGTTCTCCCTGATGCTGGAGATACAAGTGGTTGTGAGCCAACATATGTGGGTGCTTAGAACCCAACTCAGTACTGGGAAAGGACAATGTAAGCTCTTAAGAAATGAATCATCTTATCCCTAGGTGTAGCTCTTTACCTGATACCACACAGTCAGCTAATAATCATCACATGCCTAATGTGAACCGAATGCCATTTGAAGGCATCAGGAGGAAGCAATGAAGGAAGAAGACAGGTTTCCATGGAAAGTTTGCTCTGACCAAAAGATATACACACATTTTTTTCTAATTTTCAAAGTTTTTTTTTTTTCTGTCCATGAATCAGTTTGCTACTTCTGTGAATGTTCTGACTTTAGCAATGAAAGATAAAGAAAGCAGAAATTGTGCTATTTGAGGCATAAAATATATGATTCAATTCTACAATAGGGAATCTTGCCAAACCCTTGTTAGCACAGATTTATGTACCACTTACAATAAATACCTATCAATAAAAGTAATAATTTTACTTCCGTGTGGGTCCTGCATTGGCACTGAAGTCACTCTCATGCTGTTGACCACAATAGCCAGCTGACTTCACACTGGGCGCTACCATCACCTACCCGTGGCCTGAAACTACCTTCAGGGCAGCATTTCAGGACATGGGAAGCTGCAGTTCATGGATTACTCACATACAGCATGCATTAACTGTGACATCCAGAGTGAGTAAGACAGGAAAATGTAAAAGGTAAATTCTTACAGATATTAAGTTAGGTAGGAAGTAGCACACAATATATGATACAGGGCTGGGAGTGGGAATGAATGATATTAATTTGGAAATACAAATGTTGGCATCTATGGAAAGAATTACAAACCAAAATTAATGGGTAACGAGTTTTTTTTTTTTTTCATTGCCTGTTGTGTTGCATTTCTCTTGTATAGAATCCCAGATAGGAGTTATAATCCTGTATTTATTTACTACAAAGATCTAATAGAGTAATAACTCTTGCTTGTTCTCATGGGCACATCTGCAGCTGAGTTGTATTACTCAACAGCTGTTAATATTAAGAATTGAAAATTTGTTTCACTCATCAGCTGCAGTTTTGTCATCATCTGATTCATCACGATGTTTACCCTTCAAGTTATTTCCAAGGCAATTAAAATAAAAATGGTGATTTCTGACTCAGCACCTGGTATTTTACCATATGGAATAGAGACTAAAACTGGAGATAACCCCCAGGGACAGAGTGACTCAGGAGAGCACCTTTCTCTCTCATGGCAGCAGCTCAGATCCCCAGAACAGCTGAGGTGACTAAACCTGCTCCCAGCTGAGTGTTTCACAGAAACAGATGAGAGAAGGAGAAAAGAGATTCTCATGGCCTGAAAATCTTTGCCTGGTAAATTCCCAAGGCATTCAGTGAGGAATCTTGGTGATGCTGAATGAATAACGAGCCTCGTTCTAGTTCAGCCTTGCTCAGGTTGTGAATCCCAACGGAAGAAATTCACTTTTATTTTTTACATATCTGATATAAGAATTGTCTGTAACATCATTTAACACGATTGAAGGTGGGAATATAAACCAACCTGATTTGAACTTTAAATATTCCTGTTTCAAATTATCCCATTGTCTCTATAAATTTAAACATTCTTAAAAGAAAGACACTGAAAACAAAATTATTGTGTGCTTTTCAGAAGGAAATTGTCACGGAATATCTTTCAGAGATGGTGGGAATGGTGAAAGTGAATAATAAAAGCTCCTTTGCTTTCCCTGCACACAGGTTATGAAGGATAACAGCCAGTGCATACATTCCATATGCATGTTAAAACATCTTTATAGATAAACCATTTCTGATTACCTTGGATTAAATGTATGAATCAGAGCCTTTTTCTTCTATTGATATTCATAGGGAAAAGATAATTCCTCAAACCAGAATTTTGTTAAACAACTGTAGGATATCATTCAGGAGAAAAAGTTTCTTCCAATCACATTTTACCTGAACTTTTCTTGCTTTACATATGATATTCTCCTTCAATTCTTTTCTATAAAGTTTTCTAATGTTAGTTGAAATAGGCAAACATAAACTAATCTGTAGTTTTTGCTACTTCAACTAATAGTATATTAACAAATGCATTTTAAATGCAACTTATAAATCTATACATAAATGCTTGTATATATTTCCAAGACGGAAATAAGCAAATAAATTCTATTTTTTAGGCCTTTTCTAAGTGGTGATCAGCATCTCTGCGGATGGGGTAAGATTAGTAATCTGCTAATTTTAGTAAGCACTCATGAAGAATGTAAGAAAAGTAAGAAATAACCAAGATCATTCTAATTTTCAGATGAGAAAGATTAAGAGCAGATGGTATGAGATACCCAAAAGATACAGACAGACTTCAGAGCTCTGATTCTGAATGTTGGCCGTTATTATCTCAAGTGTGAGATTCCACTTGCTAGAATTCTTCTGATTGAAATTTGCACCGAAAGATAATACTAAATGAAACTTTTTAGAAGTTATTTTCGGTGATAGTACAGTGATTAAATGGAAAATGAAGCATGAAAATAATTCTCTCCCTGGGCTACAGGGTGAATATGAGATATCTGGTATAGAGGGTCAAAGGAATTCTGTGTCCAACAAGTTAGCTTACCTTTGAAGTCTTTTATTTCCTGGACTCAACATCTAGAACTTTGTTCAAGTTGTAAATTTTGGTAAAAATCTGGTTTACCTAAAATTGATCAGGTTAGATTCTGTAGCATGAAACTATGGACAGGCAACAGGTCCTAGAGTAATAAAATGGGTGGTGGGGAAGGGAACATTATATCAAACCTTCTCCCAAAAAGGGAGAACTGTGTTCAGTTGTAGCAATAACTGTTAGGAGTATGAACAGAATTTTAGGTGTTAATGTTTTTCGCAAAAAAAAAAAAAAAATAATAATATATATAATATATATATACTATATATCATATTTATATTAACTCCACATACACACACACATATATACATTATATATACCTTTCTTTTTTATTTTTAAATTTAGTTATTATTTTTTATGTGTATGAGTGTACTGTCTGCATGCAGGTCTCTGCACCCGTGTCACGCAATGGTGCGGAGGTCAGAAGAGGGTGTTGGATTCCCCTGGAACTGGAGTTAAAGACGGTTCTTAGCCGCCATGTGGGTGCTGGGAATCGAACCCGGGTCCTCTGCAAGAGCAGTCGGTGCTCTTAACCGCTGAGCCATCTCTCCAGCCTCGCACACACACACACACCTTTCTATATAGGCAACAAAGATTGAACAGTGAAATCAAGTAAAAAAATCACTACACAGACAATCGGTTCGGTTGCACTGATAAAACTAAACCAACCACAGATTTTTATGTACAAGAACAGGGGATAACAACTAGGTCAAATTTGCCACAAATCCATGTAGGAAAATTGTTTTGGTGGCCAGATGGATGCCTCATTGGTTCAGAGCACTCACTGCCCTTGTAGAGAGCTCCAGCTGTTTTCTTAGCAACCAGTTCAGGTGGGTCATAAATACTTCCTATTCCAGATCCAGAGGGTCCAAAGTCATTGGCTTCCAGAAGCACCCACACACAAGCACAAATGTACAAACACACACACACACACACACACACATACACACACACACTCACACACAAACACACAAACTTAAAAATAAAATAAATCAAGCCAGGCATGGTGGTGCACACCTTTAATCCTAGCACTTGGGAGGAAGAGGCAGACGAATCTTTGTGAGTTTAAGGCCAGCCTGGTCTACAGAGCGAATTCCAGGACAGCTGGGGCTACAGGGAGACCCTGTCTCAAAAAGACCCCCCCAAATAAAATAAAATAAATATAAAAAGATGAATCTTGAAAAATAAATAAAAAGATTCATTAAAAATAATCTTCCAAACTCCTCAGAAAGAAAATAGAAGGACTATAGGACATGTGAGGAGGAAGGACATGGATGACCACACTAGGCACAGAAAGGAGAGCTAGGTGGCATTTGTTGGACATGGCAGGCTGACCTCTTAATGCATTCTGCTTTGTTTAAAGTTATGTAGATACAGACCTCCTCACAACTCAGACTGTGAATGTAGGGAAGTTGTCATCCTCAATGAAGATTACATTTCTGGTATAACTGAGTCCGTGTAGCACATATAAGAACATTTCTCTCTTTCAGTCTGAGTATGCTTAAATGCTCAGATTTGCATTTCTCTTATGGTATTCCAGATTCTTTAAAAACAAAAATTATATGTGATATTTTTCTCTGAAAATTGCTCCCTCTTCCTTTACATATTTGCAGTTCATTAATAATGTCATATTATCACCTAATTTCGAGTCTTATATCTGGTGGTATCATGCACACTGCCCACAATGGTTAGAAATACTTCTATATCAAGTTCATTTCACCACCATAATCAAACAATCCAGGGGCTTACTTATTTGATGGTTTAGCCAGTAATGCATACAGTAAAATGTAAATGCATGTCTTGATTTTAACCTTATTAAATTCTCTCCATGGCAATTATTTCATCTGGTTGATTGCCTGGCTCAGATGTAGGGCTTTTGTTGTTGTTGTTGTTGTTGTTGTTGTTGTTGTTCAAATGTCATATAGCTTTCATTTTATGCACTTGCTCTGAGCACTCTCCCTTACATGCTACTGCAAGGAAGCCCAAGTGTTCCTTGCTTGTCTTTGATCATGGTCAAGAATATGTTCTCAAAGGATGTTTGACAAATTATCTGAGATAAAAAGAAATGTTGCTTCAGGGTAGATATTAATTCTCCCCTAAAACTCAAGCCCTAGTAAATACAGCTGTGGTAAGCCACATGATTATTTTGTAAACATGTTTTTTTAGTCTTTCAATTTAAAACAAGAAAAGCAGAATTATAGAAATGAAATATCTTTAAAGATCTTTTTATCATTTTACAAAAAAGAAACAAAGAACTAGAGGAGGTATTTGATTTCCTGAAACACATACAACTGAAGCTGACTTGAGAAGTGGAATGTGTGTTCTTGGATTTACAAAGCATTGCTGTTGCTGTTGTTTTTGTTTCTCATTATAGCACATATCATATCAACATGTGCCACTTTAAAGGATGCTTAATTTAATGACTAATTATTTATTTAACTGTTACACAAGTGACACATACAATGCTTTAATACATTCTTATAGAAACTGATAAACCTTCTAAAATGGAAGTTGGCAGAGCAAAAGTTTAAAGTGAAAAATAGGGTTTAGAAACTGGATTAAATTTTTAAAATATTAGATCATCTTCTAGATCCATATTTTGAACTTGAATTTCAAGGCCAAAATATTAATATTTAAGACTTTTACTAAATGTTACCAATTTTCTTTATTTTAAATTTTTATTTATTTCTGTATGTGTATGAATGTACTGTCTGCATGCAGGTTTGTGCACCTGTGTCATGCAATGCCGTGGAGGTCAGAAGAGGGTGTCGGATTTCCCTGGAACTGGAGTTCTCCTGGAATTGGAGTTTCAGATGGTTCTTGGCCGCCATGTGGGTGCTGGGGATCGAACCCAGGTCCTCTGTAAGAGCAGTCGGCGCTTTTAACCACTACGCCATATCTCCAGCCCACCAATTTTCTTTTTAATATACCCTTCCTTTAACTAAAATATAGAAATATGTATTTCTTTAAAATGAGTATATTATTTTTTATTTCATACATCATTTTTCAATTCAGTTCAGTCATATTCCCCTTTCCCTTTCCCCCACTCCACCCCACCCCACCCCACCCCAGATCATGCATTCTGCCACAACTGTTCTACATCTTTCTCTCAGTCTTTTTTTAACCTTAGGAATTCACATTTTCCTCCATTAATTTTATATTACTCTAAAATATGGATACATACTCTTCACCCATATACAGTAATTACAGACTCTGAGAATAATTGGTGGGTGGATTCTAAATCTCATTGAGAGATTCACATTATAACAACATAGTTGCTTTCAGATAAACAGAAATATAACAATATTGTAATTCAGCTTGCATTTCGTCTGGGGGATTTGGTGGTAGCATCCACAAATGAGGGAAACCATTCTCCATTTGTCTTTTTGGGACTGTGTTACTTCACTCAGGATAATGGCTTCTAGCTCCATCCATTTACCTGCAAAGTTCATAATGCCATCTTCCTTTACTGCTGAATAATACTCCATTGTGTCATTTTTGTCATCCACTAGTCTGTTGAGGGACATTTGAGTTGGTTCCAGCTCTTCGCTATTTTGAAGAGAGCTGCAATAAACATGGATGTGCATGTATCTTTGTGATAGGATGAGTTTTGGAGGTATATATCCACGAGTGGTGTGACTGGGGCAGGTGGTAGGCTCATTCTGAGTCTTTTAAGGGTTCTCCACACTGCTTTCCATAGTGGTTGTATCAGTTTACATTCCGACCAGCAGTGGATGAGTGTTCCCCTTTCCCCTCCACCTCTACAGCATTGGTTGTCTTGTTTTCTTGATCTTGGCTAGTCGTATTGGAGTGAGATAATATCCAAGAGTGGTCTTAATTTGCATTTCCTTAATTATTAAAGATGTTGAACACTTTTTAAGATGTTTCTCAGCCATCTTTAATTCCTCACTGGTGAAGACTCTGTTCAGCTCTTTAATCCATCTTTTGAGCAGGTCATTTGTCTCTCTGTCTGCTGGGTTTAGGGTTCATTTGTTGTTATCTCTCAAGTGGTTTTAGCTGCAGTGTCAGTTCCTTTATTTGTTCCCTTTTAGTTTTTTTGATGTGGGCACTTAGGGCTATAAATTTCCCTCACAAGACTGCTTTTAAAGTATCCCACATGTTTTATTGTGTTTTATTGTCTTTTTCATTCAGTTCCAAGAATAATTTTATTTCATTCTTTATTTCTTCCCTGACCCATCTATTTTTCAGGATAGTGTTGTTTAGTCTCCATGTGTTCTTGTAGCTATTTGGACTTATTCTGGTGTTCATATTGAGGTTTATTGCACTTTATTCCATGCATTTATAGAACGCATGGAATAATTTCTATCCTTTTGTATTTGTTGAGGTTCCTTTTTCGCCACAGTTTGTGGTCGATTTTTGAGAATTTTCAGTGAAGTGCTGAATAGAAAGTATATTCTCTGGTATTTGGGTGGAATATTTTGTAGATATCTGTGAGATCCATTTGGCGTATTGTATTGTTCTGATGTCTCTCTCTTTATTTTTTGTCCTGTTGATCTATCCAAGGGGCTCACTGGGGTGTTGAAGTCTCCCACTATTAGTGTGTTAGGATTAATCTGTGTCTTGAGGTCCTGGAGAGTTGTGTTTATAAAGTTAGGTGCACCAGAGTTTGGTCTATAGACATTTAAGACTGTGAAGTCTTCATGGTACATTGTTCCTTTGATAAGGATGCAATGGCCCTCTTTGTCTCTTCTGGTTAGTTTTACTTTCAGATCTATTTTGTCTGATTTTAGAATAGTCACTCCAACTTGTTTCTTGGTACCATTTGCTTGGAATATTTTTTCCATCCTTTCACTCAAAGGTGGTGCCTGTCCTCGAGGGTGAGATGAGTTTCTTGTAGACAGCATATGGAAGGGTTTAGTTTCCTAATCCATTCTCCCAGTCTATGCCTTTTGATTGGGGAGTTTAGACCATTAGTATTTGTTATTTTTGAGTATTGGTTATTGTTGAGAGATGTGTTGCTTCCTTTTACCTTATTTTTTGTTTGCATTCTTGGTCTAGGTTTATATTTATTCTGTTATGAATTTGTTGCTTTCTCTCTTTTATTGCTTAGGGATAGTTGCTTCTTTCTTCTGTTCTTTGGATTGCTTCAAGGATTTTCTGAAATGTTAGTTTCTTAGACATGTATTCATTCATCTTGTTTATGTCATGAAAGATTTTTTTTTCCTTCAACTATAATTGACAGTTTTGCTGGATATAGGAGTCTGGGTGGACATCTAAAATCATTTAGCACAGGAAATACTTTTGTCCATATTTTTCTAGCTTTCATTGTTTGGTCTGAGAAATCAGCTGTGATTTTGATGGGTTTCCCCTAATACCTAACTTGTTGTTTTTCTCTTGTGGCTTTCAGTATTTTGTCTTTGTTTTGATCATCTAGTGTTTCAACAATTATATGGTGTGGGGAGTTTCTTTTCTGGTCCTGTCTATATGGTGTTCTATGTGCTTCTTGTATTTGTATGGGATTGTCTTTTATCAGTATGGGAAATTTTCCTCTATTATCTTGTTGAAGATCTGGTGAATAGTGTTGTCTTGGAACTCCTCTCCATCCTCTATCCCTATGATGTGGAGGTTTGGTCTTTTCAGAGTATCCCACATTTCCTGGTTGTTCCACTCTTGAGTTTTTTTTTTTTTAGTTGTTCATAATCTTTACTTAACCTTTCTAGTTGATCCATTTTATCCTGCAGGTCTGATATTCTTTTTTCTGCTTCTTCCATTCTGTTTCTGAGGCTTTTTCCTATCCTTTCCTGGTGGTCGAATGAATGTTCAATATCCTTTTTCATTTCATCCTGTGGTTTCTTTAGATTTTCCACTTCCCTTTGGAGCCTGTCATTCTCATCTTGTAGCTCCTAGGTTTGTTGGTCATTTTCTTTTTTCATTTAGGCCTGGGATCTTTTCAGTGTTTTGACTTCCTTCCAGAATTTGTCATTTTTCTCCCTCTAGGTCCTTCCTGAGTTTTTCATTCTCTTTCCTTAGTACTCTGATTTATTTGAATGTGTCTACAGTTGTTCTTCTGAGATCGTTGTTTTGGCTTCTTTCCTCAGAGATCTCATTGTAGTGATCTTCTGTAGGGTTGGTAGAGTTCAGTGTAGATTTATTATGAGCTTTTCACATGTTTTTTCTTCGTGTCTTTGGCACGAGGATTTGACTGTTTTTTGTTTCTCTGAATTCTGGTACCTCAACATTGGCTGCACAGAGTATAATAACCTCAATGACTCCAGGTGGGTGTCTGGAGCCCAAGCTGGCACTTCCGGAGGGTGGGCGGCATGTCCCCCAGGGACAAGGCAGATCCACCTTGACTCTACAGAATGCCACTGACTCTGGGTGGGTGTCTGGAGTCTGAGCTCGCACTTCTGGGGGCTGATAACATGAGTAAATTATAGGAAGAATAAGCTCTAAATTAACATTTGGTCTTTGCTAATTTTATGAGAGAATCCTGGGCTATTATCTTAATAACTAGAATATAATTTTTTGGCAATATTACTTAATCTTTTAAATATGCAAGGAACAATATTTTAGCCACTAGAATATATGTCTATTTAAGTTTAAATTTTGTAAAATTAATATTTCAATTATTCTATAATACTGGTATACCTAAAATAGTAACCATAAGTGCACAATGGTTATTATGTTATATTAGTAAGACACAGAAAATTTACATCCTCATACAAAGCTCTCTTGCTAATGTAGTTCTGTAATTGTGAAAGAGAGAGAGAGAGAGAGAGAGAGAGAGAGAGAGAGAGAGATAACTGGAGCTTGGGTATAGGTCCATCCTTACACATAGTAAGTAGAAAGTCAAGACTGAATAATTTTACTTAAATCCTATTTGTTAGACAGTTTTTCATTTCTGTTTATTTGGTTAAGTCAATTTAAAATGACAAAATAATTATTTTGCTCCACAGTTTCAGAGGTTCCAGATCATACCCACTTGCCACCATTACTGTGAGGTAGAAGAGCACAGCATAAAGGTGGCAGGACCAGGTGGTGGAGCAACCATTGTATCATGAAGGAAATGAGGAAGGAAGTAGAGGAAGATTACATGAAGAGGAGGGGCAAGAAGAGGAAGAAGATGAAAACAAAGACAAAGGAAGTCAGGAAGGAGGAGGAGGAGGAGGAGGAGGAGGAGGAGGAGGAGGAGAGTAAGTAAGAATTCATAACAAAATATGGCATTCAAAAGCCCATTTAATCCACTTGGACCTTACCTCCTAAAGTCCATTCAATTGTTAACTTATTAATTTATTCATTGATTGATGACTTTTTATACTCAAGACCAAATTACTAGAAGGATCTCAGTAGTACCGTCAATTAGGAAACAATCATTTGACAACTAACTCTGAGGAGACGCTCCACATCCAGAGCAGAGACAGCATCATGTAAGGTTATTTCTGTTATTTTCATATGATTTACTGTGGCCCCCAGGAGGTCATTACTGCATCCTTCATCCACAAAGTGTGACATGTAGTTTGAAAAATAATTACTAGGTAAGGCCAAGTAGGATCAGTCACGTCACAGATAAGTGCCCTCAGAAAATACTAGTGGAGTTCTCTCATGAACTTTCACATGTCCCAGGAACAAGCATGGCCTCAGCATCTGTTTCTTCCTGTATTCCCATGTCACTCTCTCACTCAAACACTTACTAAACATACTGTGATACAGGCAAGGGAGTCTTCTGCAGAAGTAAAATTAACAGAGCCAAATTTTGGGATTTAAGCTTCCAAAACCAGTAGATAGATAATCATGTATATTATAGTCTATAAGCATTGTAGCATCAACTCTTAAATGTGTATGTGAGAAGCAGCAGGCGTTGGTGTGTTGACAAGAAATATAGACCTTTTTCTCAGCCTTTTATTCTTTTGTATCTGTTGACGTAAGTTGCTTATGAACATTGAAGGGCTATACATGAAATAAATGAACCTATTTTAATTTATTGTTGTCATGATTTTGAAACAAGTTCTTGTGGTATAGCCCAAGCTAGCCCTCAGTTTGTGGTCTTGTTTCTGCTTTTCAAGGATTAGAACTATAGATGCAATTTATCATACCCAACCTGATTAACACCCTTTATAATCCTGAAGTTAAATAAATTTTCAATCTTATTTCAAAGTCAAACCCACAATCTTTTTTCCATTTATTTATTTTTATTGTATTTCTGTGATTTTCATGCAATACAGCTTGGTAATATTTAGATCCCCTCTCCTATCTACAACTCATTAATAAGAGTTACATGTAATCATCATCAAATCAGTATTATAAGAAAATAATGACTTCATACTGAGGAAAGCTTTGTGTGTTCTTCTATTTCTTTCTCTAAGCCCCCCTTTTAACAAGAAATGTCTTAATTTTTTGATAAAATAATTTATTAGTGTTTTCTGTTTTATACAACATTTCTCAGTCCAATTTATACAAATTCCTTTTACCATGCCCTCCACCCCACCCCAGTTCATGCATTCTGCCATACATGTCTTGCATCTTTTTTTTTCAAATTTTTTATTATTAAACTTTTTCCATAGGTCATACATCATTTCTCAATCCAATCTAGAATTGCTTCTCTTTCCATGCCCCCCACCCCACCCAAGTCCCTGTACTCTGCCATACATGTCTTGCATCTTATGCTGAGTCTTTCCAGAATTTTATTTTCTGTTCTTTTGTTGTTCTCTCCAACTTGTATTGTGTATATATATATATATATATATATATATATATATTAATATTATCACTGGCTGAAGTCCATTAGTGGCTCTCCAAGGAGGGTCCTGAAACAGGAAGACGGTGATCACCACTATTGCAGGGACATTTCAGAGAGAACTGGCCCCATTTGCATAATCTTCTAAGGACTTGTGTTGGACCTCCTGAGGGCAAGGGAACAAAGTTGTCCCCCAAGGTCCCCCCCCCTTTCAAATTTAAGAGGTCTGGGCATTTAATTAGGGCAGTTAAGCACCCAGAAAGGCTTAAGTTGTCACCTGGTGCCTTGTACCATTGCAAACTGTTATTAACAAATTGTATCCATTTCTGGAAAAACAAACTTAAAATGTTTTCTTTATTACTTTTTCATCGCAGATCTTTTAAATACAATAAAAATAATAAATTCCAAATATTCCTCTAAAAGGATACAACAATAGCACTCCATCATGTACTGAAAAACCCCAAAGACTGAAAATAAAGCTAGGTCCCAGCTTAGGAATTCTGTTAGAGATTTCACAATTTAGAGCACAGTTATCTTTAGATCATACGGAATATAATCATTTAACCGTTGCCTCAGTTTTTGTCCTTATAAACTTAGGTAAAAATTGGCACTCGCATCCGCACAGTGAGGGATTACCCTTAGGTCTTTTTGTTTTTTCTGAGAGGGTGTTAACTTCACTACATAACATAACATCTCTAGTTTCCATTCCATTTACCTGTAAGATTTCCATGGATTCATCTTTCTTTTTGAATATACCATTGCATAAAACTCCAAGTAGAAGTACCAACATTTTCTCTATCCACTTTGTCAGTTGAGGGACACTTAACCTTGGGTTTGTTCCAGCTCTTCACTATTGTGAAGAGAGCTGCAATAAACTCACCCTACCACAGAGATACATGCACGGCCATGTTTATTTCAGCTCTCTTCACAATAGCAAGGAACTGGAACCAACCCAAATGCCCCTCAACTGATGAGTGGATAGAGAAAATGTGGTACATCTACACAATGGAGTTTTATGCAGAAGAAAAGAAAGATGATATCATGAGCTTTGCAGGAAAATGGCTGGAGCTAGAGGACATTATGCTGAGTAAAGTAGCACAGTCCCAGAAAAACAAACAATGAATGGTATCCCTCATCTGTGGATGCTAGTGCCAATTACCTAGTTGTAAGTATTTCTTGTGCACAGCACCTTGAGCTTTTGTCCAAGCAGTTGGGAGTGATGCATATTGGAAACAACAATAACAACAACAACAGAAAGGACTGCATCAAAGAACTGACTGAAACAGTGAACTTCTGCTCAAAACAGTCAACTTCCACATGGAGAATATTGAGAAAGACTGAGAAAGAGATGAAAAGCATGTTTAGCAGAATGCATGAGCTCTGGTGGGGTGGGGGGATAGGGTGGGGGACACGGGTCCAGATTTGATAAAAAAATATGAATACATTTATTAATTAAAAAAACTATCATATATACTCCATGAAAGCGAGAGTAAAGGTTATATTAAAACTTCTGTTTTAATGTAACATTCTTTTCTGTTTTATTTCTAAAACACATAAAATCTCAGGAATTTTGAACTTCAAACTCAGATTTTTATTTTCTTTTTTGGGATATTTATTTTTCTTTTTTTTTTTTCAAAAACAAAACTGGTGTTTATTATGAGCAGTTGAGTTCTGAGGGAGTGGACAAAGAAAAAAGCTAAGTGAGAGTCATAGCAATCAGCTGCAGCAGCAGGGAGCAGCATTCTGCAGCCAAAGGAGATTGTACAAAAACCATTATAAAGCCACAAGTATGTTTCCATGCACACCCAAGGGCAGGGTCAATTACCAAGCTACTTGATCAAGGGAGTTTCTGAGCCCTTTCTGTTTGCATGGTAAGTGGACTCAAGATTAGATTGTAGGAAAGTTTCTCCAGGGTTCTGCCACACAGACATAGGGGAAGGTGGGAGGATATGTATCATAGGCGATATCAGTATTTTTTGTGTGTTAGTATTTATTAAAAGAGTGTATATTATGCTGGGTATAATGGTACATGTCTTTAATACCCAGCACTCTGGAGGCAGAGGCAAACAGATCTCTTTGGGTTTAAGGCCAGCTTGGTCTACATAATGGGCTCCAGGATATTTGGGTTACAGGGAAATTCTGTCTCCTGAAGACCAAAAATAAATAAAATAAAAAATAAAAAAGAGTATATATTCATAGGCCAGGCATAAAGTTTTCCACCTTTAATCCTGGCACTCAAGAAGCAGAGGCAGGGGGATCTTTGTGGGTTCAATGGAAGCCTTTTCTATATACTGAGCTCCAGGCTAGCTAGGGCTACATTTGAGACCCTGGCTCAAAATGAGCAAAATAAAATAAAATAACAAAAAATACCACCAATTTACAAAAAGAGAAGGCTGTGGCTGGAGAGCTAGCTTGATTTTTCAGAACATTCTGCTCTTGCAAAGGATCTACGTTCATGTCCCAACACCCAGACAGTGGCCTACAACTGCCCTCAAGTGCAGTTCCATGGACCCCACACCCTCTTCTGACCTTTCCAGGCATCAGCCACGTACAAGATGCACAAATATATACGTAGACACTCACATGTACCAGTCATATTTTTTGAAAAATCTTTATAAACAAAGAAGTCTGAAAAAAGTCAGGCACAAAAGAGTAGGACTACAATCCCAGGATGCTGGAAGGAAGGGCAAGAAAGTTAGAACTTAAACATTACCCTAGATGTGTATAAGGGGTTTGATCAACTGGCCTACATGAGACCCTGTATCAAAATAAACAAACAAAACCCCTTCTCTTTATTAATTTTTTGGTCTTTTTGAGATGGGGTCACCCTGTAGCCCCATCTCTCCTGGAACTCTGTATGTAGGCCAGGCTGGTCTTGAACTCACAAAGATCCACCTGCCTCTGGCTCCTGGGAAGTTTTTCTTTTTTTTTTCCTTGACTTTTGTAACTTTAAAAAAATTGTGTGTGTGAGTGTGTGTGTGTGTGTGTGTGTGTGTGTGTGTGTATTGTCTGCATGCAAGAATAAGAGCAACCTTGTCATTCAATGTTTGTGGAGGTCAGAAGAGGGTAGTGGGTCTCCTAGACCTATAGTTACAGAAGAGTCCCTGGGCTATGGGGCAGGGGCGGGGGAGGGGTGAGAGACAGTGAGAGATAGAAACTCCAGTCTTGAGACTATCCTTTTAAGTCAGGTATTATCTTAAGGTGAAAGGATGGGAAAAAAAAAAAAAAAACAAACACAAGCAAATGTCACTAAGAGAAGTTGCTATTATAACATCAGATAAAACAGACTTCAAAATAAAACTAAAGAGAAGAGATGAAGAGGGTCATTTCATTCTTATCAAAGGAACAATTAACCAAGACAATATCACAATCATTAATTTACACACACCAAATTCAAGCACACCAAACTTCATAAACACAATTTTATAGGACCTTAAGGCACAGATTGACTCTAGCACACTAGTAGAAGGGGAATTTAATACCGCACTCTGTGCATTAGGTAAGTCAATGGACAAAGAGACATCTGAACTGAACAAGATGATACACAAAATAATGGAATCACAAAGATATAATATCATTTCAGTTCTTTAATAGCAAATATGGCCTCTTTTAGTTACCAGTTACACTCCTTTGAAACTTGAGGCAAAGTTTTTGGCAACCTTCTTGCTGATAAATAAATGGCCACATATGCTAAGATTAATGATTCACAATAGGGTTCTTGATCCTTGAGGATAGTAGTTAATTCAAATTGGAGTTATTCATGTTGGCATTTAGTTAGGTTTTATATATAATATATTGACCACTATGCAAAACATCTTTAGAATGAAAAAAACAGGCTTTTTGCCAAACCCATGTAAAACATTTCTGAATATCTGGAGAGATTTGTTCATCTAGAACTTATCCCAAGACTTTCGAGGGAACTTCAAAGATTTTATTTTATAGTAGTATATTCAAAATAATTGTACCATCTCTATAAATGGGTATAAATATTGAATATATTCTAAATTATAATGACTAGGTGAAAATCTCTCAGGACATATTATTTAGTTTCACAGCATTAACTAAAATCCTTCTGTATATAAGACTAGAATGGATGGCTATCTACAAAATAGAAAATAGTAACATGTTTAAGCTAACCAGTGATACATAATTGTTGTTACGTTTCAACCCACCCCTGGCTTGTTCTGGTGTCCCAGTTACAGTTATTAGATTAAATAGACGTGAATGTTCTCCATGTTTCCCTGCATTATACAAGTGATAATTCTGACATTTCTTTTCCACACAACAAGATAATTTGGCTCAGGAAAGTCTGGGTTCTACCTTCATGAACCAGCAGTATGCAATCCAGAGGGAGACAGTCTGAAAGAGCATGGCAAATCCCATGAGCTTGGTTCCCATTTACAGGTACGTGATACAAATCCTGCCCTGTGGAAATCTATAAACCAGAATTTACTGGTCTGGGAAATAAGAGAGGCTGCTCTGATCATAGTGACAATTAGAAAGACAAAAGGGGAAGGAATATACCTTCTCCCTCTAGGATGCAATTTTGCTGGAGAGCTAAGTAAAAAGCATTGTCTGAAATCCTGGGAATCACCAAAGCTCGACCAAGAAGAGATCATCAGCTTAAACAGACCCATAATATATGAGGAAATCGAGGATGTAGTAAGAAACCTCCCAACTGAAAAAAGCCCAGGCCCAGACGGTTTCACGGCAGAATTCTATAAAACATTTCAAAAAGACTTAAAACCATTATTAGTGAAATAGTTTAGAAGGATACAAACAGAGGGAATTCTCCCAAATTCCTTCTATGAAGCCAGCATCACTCTATTACCAAAACCAGGCAAAGACACAACCAAAGGAGAACTATAGACCCATCTCCCTAATGAACACAGATGCCAAAATTCTAAACAGGCACTGGCAAATCACATACAGACCCACAGCAAAAAGATCATCCATCCAAGTTGGATTCATACCAGAGATGCAGGGATGGTTCAACATACAAAAATCAATAAATATCATCAAGCATATAAATTGACTGAAAGATGAAAACCACACCATCATCTCAGTTGATGCAGAAAAAGCCTTTAACAAAATCCAGCATCCCTTCATGCTTAAAGTCCTAGAGGGAATTGGATTGGAGGGATAATTCCTCAATGTAATCAAAGCCATATACAGGAAACACACAGCCAATATCATCCTATATGTGGAAATGACAGAAACATTGACTTTAAAGGTAGGAACTCAACTCGACGAGGCTGCCCCCTGTCATCACTCCTCTTCAATATAGTGCTTAAAACACTTGCTAAGGCAATAAAGCAAGAAAATGAAATTAAAGGAGTACTAATTGGAAAAGAGGAAGTCAAGCTATCCCTTTTTGCT
Source organism: Rhizomys pruinosus (assembly GCA_009823505.1). Lineage (NCBI taxonomy): Eukaryota > Metazoa > Chordata > Mammalia > Rodentia > Spalacidae > Rhizomys > Rhizomys pruinosus. The sequence goes on from VZQC01005946.1 coordinate 613,225, forward strand.
GATGATATGATTGTTTACTTAAGGGATGCTAAAAACTCCATCAGAAAACTCCTAGAAATGATTAACAGCTTCAGCAAAGTGGCAGGATACCAAATTAAACTAAAAAAATCAGTAGCCTTCCTTTACACCAACAATAAGCAACTGAGGAAAGAATTCGAGGAGACCTTCCCACTCACAACAGCCTAAAAAACAATAAAATACCTAGGAACAAACCTAACCAAAGATACCAAAGATCTCTACAACAAAAATTTTAAACCCTTAAAGAACAAAATTGAAGAAGACATCAGAAGATGGAAAAAACTCCCATGCTCATGGATTGGGAAAATTAATATAGTAAAAATGTCCATTCTACACAAACTCTTGTATAGATTTAATGCATTCCCAATTAAAATCCCCAAGAGTTTCTTCACAGGCTTGGGAAAAACGTCCTTAAATTCATTTGGAAAAACAAAAGCCCCGAAATAGCCAAAATAAACCTGAGTGAATAAAGCAATACAGGGGTGATCTCTATACCAGACTTCAAACTATACTACAGGGCTATAGTCATAAAAACAGCCTGGTACTGGCACAAAAACAGACCTGTTGACCAATGGAACAAAACTGAAGATTCAAACATGAGCACATACAATTTCAGCCATCTTATATTTGACAAGGGGGCCAAGAAGACACAATGGAGCAAAGGCAGCATCTTCAGCAAGTGGTGTTGGGAAAACTGGATCACCACTTATAGAAGAATGAAATTAAACCCCTACCTTTCGCCCTGTACAAAAGTCAACTCCAGATGGGTTAAAGACCTCGATATGAAACCCCAAACTCTGAAGGTGATAGAAGAAAAAGTTGGCAGCAGACGACAAGACATAGGTGTAGGTAAAGACTTCCTAAATCAGACAGCAGCTGCACAAGAATTAAGGTCTACAAATGACAAACAATCAAGGAAGTGAAGAGAAATCCCTCAGAGTGGGAGGAAAACTTCACTGCAGAAACATCTGACAAAGCATTGATTTCCAGAATATATAAACTACTCAAAAAACAAAGAAGAAAGAAAACAAATTACCCACTCAATAGATGGAGCAAAGAGCTAAACAGAGAGTTCACAAGTGATGAATTAGAGATGGCCGAGAAACATCTTTTTTTTTAATAATAATTTTTTAAATTTTATTTATTTTTGCATGTGTATGAATGTACTGTATGCATATAGGTTTGTGCACCCATGTTGTACAATGCCGGGGAGGTCAGAAGAGGGTCTTGGATTCCCCTGGAACTGGAGTTCTGCTGGAATTGGAGCTACAGATGGTTCTTAGCTGCCATGTGGGTGCTGGGGATCGAACCTGGATCCTCTGCAAGAGCAGTTGGTGCTCTTAACCGCTAGGCTATCTCTCCAGCCCCGGCTGAAAAACATCTTAAGAAGTGTTCAGCATCATTAATCATTAAGGAAATGCAAATCAAAGCCACTCTAAGATACCATCTTACTCCAATAAGACTGGCTAGAATCAAGAAAACAAATGATACCAAGTGATGGAGAGGTTGTGGGGAAAGAGGAACACTCATCCACTGCTGGTGGGAAGGCAAACTCGTACAGCCACTATGGAAAGCAGTGTGGAGAACCCTTGGAAGACTTGGAATGAGCTTGCCACCTGACCCAGCCATACCACTCCTGGGCATGTACCCACAAGGCGCATCCTTCCGCAGAGATACATGCATAACCATGTTTATTTCATCTCTCTTCACAATAGCAAGGAGCTGGAACCAAAGTAGATGCCCCTCAAGTAACGAGTAGAGAAAATGTGGTACATCTACACAATGGAGTTCTATGCAGCAGTAAAGAAAGATGACATGATGTGCTTTGCAGGTAAATGGTTGGAGCTAGTAGATATCATGCTGAGTGAAGTAACATAGTCCCAGAAAAACATACGACAAATGGGATCCCTCATCTGTGGATGCTAGTGCCAATTACCTAGTTGTAAGTATTTCTTGTGCAAGGTCCCTTAAGCTTTTGTCCAAGTAGTTGGGAGTGATGCATATTGGAAACAACAACAGCAACAACAACAACAACAGCAACATAAAGGAGTGCATCAAAGAACTTCTGCTTAAAACAGTCAACTTCCACATGGAGAATTTTGGAAAGACTGAGAAAGAGATGAAAAGCATGTTTGGCAGAATGCATGAGTTCTGGTGGAGTGGGGGGTAGGGTGGGGGACACGGGTTTACATTTGATTAGTAACATAATCTTGTAATACACACACACACACACACATATATATANAAAAATGTAAATTAATAAATATTTTATTTATATATATATATATATATATATATAAATTAATATATATAGATATATATATATATATTATCCTGATGGGTGTGTTAATACGTGCCTTTAATCCCAGCATTCAGGAGACAGAGGCAGGTAGATCTCTGAGTTCAAAGCTAGCCTGGTCTACACAGCAAGTTCCAGGCCAGCTGGGTCAGCAAGCTCTTTACCCACTCAGCCATCTTACTGATCCTAAATGTATACGTGCGTGCGTATGAGAGTTTTGCCTGAATGTATGAGAATGCACTCATGGGTGCAATGCTCATGAAGGCCAGAAGAGGGTGTCAGATCCCCTGGAACTGGAGTTATGGACAATTAGCCACCAGGTGAGTTCTGGAAACCAAACCCAGGTCTTCTGCAAGAGCAGCCAGTTGTCCTATCAGTGAGCCAGCTCTCCAGTCTCCTAAATATATTTTTTAACACAATAATTGTCCATGTTTCTGAGGTACAGTGTGACATTTCAATATACGTGTACAACTTTTGGTTATCAGATCAGGGTAACTGGCATATCACTTCAGTGATAGTTCACCTCTTTGCATTGGGAACATTTCAAATCTTCTGTTTTGAAATATTCTATTAAATGTTGTCAACCAAGACTGTCACTTTCTGACTTGTTTTTTTTTGTTTTTTGTTTTTTAATTTTATTTTTTTTATTGATGCTTTGTGTATTTCATACATCATTTTCCAAATCAGTTTAGGCATATTTCCCTTTCTCTTCACCCCACCCCACCCCATCCCAGATCATGCATTCTGCCATAACTGTCCTGCATCTTTCTCTCAGTTTTTTTTTTTTTTCATTTTTAGCTATAAGTGATAATCCATGAGTACAAGCATCCTTCATGCAAAACCTATCTGCAGGCTGTTGTGCCCAAACACCTACAGCCCCACCATCCAGTGGGGGGTGACAGGTTGTTTGTTCAATCAAGTTGATCAAATGAGTGTCCAGACTACATTGCTGTAGTTTCACCATTCACCCCAATCGCAGCCCTTACATTCTACCACGCCCCCTCTTCCGCAGGTTGTTCCCTAGGCTTAGAAAAGGGGCACAGGTGGATGAGAGGTAAAACAGTCCACTCTCTCTGGAGCTGTTGACTTGGACTCTGGTCAATTCTGGCTGTTTCCTTTCATGGGCTGACAGTTTGTCCAGGAATAACCTTTCGATCCTACTAATGAAGAACAAGCAATTAGATATATAGGTATTTAAACATTTCTAATTATTATGGTAGGTTACTTTAGCATAGACACGTTTGGATATGTTAATCCATGAATTAAAAAGCAGATTCTTAAACGACCCATCAGTCCATTACAAACAGAACTGGGACATTTGTAATATGGTTAATTGTTAACATCTGTGAAATAATTATATATTTGTATTTATATCAGCAATGGTTATTAAGAACTAGTTCTTATAATTCTGTTTATCTGAAAGCAACTATGCTGTTATAATGTAAATCTCTTAATGGGCTCCAGAATCAGTACACCATTTTCAGACTCTATACTGAATATTATTGGAAAGTATGTATTCATATTTTAGAGTAATATAAAATTAAATGAGGAAAATGTGAATTCCTAAACATATAAAAAAGACTGAGAGAAAGATGCAGTACAGTTATGGCAGAATGCATGATCTGCAGTGGGTGGGGGGAAGGGAAAGGGAAATATATCTAAATTGAACTGAGAAATGATGTCTGAAGTATACAAAGCATCAGTAAAAGCATTATTAAAAAATAATTAGTTGACGAGCAGATGGCCTAGAGTTTAAGAGCTCCAACTGCTCTTGCAGAGGAAGGACCCGGGTTCGATCCCCAGCACTCACATGGCAGCTGAAAACCATCTTTAACTCCAGTTCCAGGGGAATCCGACACCCTCTTCTGACCTCGACAGCATTGCACGACACAGGTGCACAAACCTACATGCAGACAGTACATTCATACACAGACAAAAATAAATAAAATTAAAAAATAGCTGAGAGAGTGTAATAATACATTTTCAACCTTTCTGTCTCTATCTCTGTCTTCGTGTTTCTTTTTACACACACATACACACACACACACACACGCACACACACACAGACTTACACTGAATGTATTATCAAACATAATCTTGTTATACAAAAAGAACTAGACAATACAACTCAAACCTTCTCTGTGGAAATTTAAGGGGAAATTAAGATAAACTATTTTTTCTAAGGTTGTTTCTTCCTTATTAAGCCAGTTTCTTAACATTTTAAAACTGGAAATTGAGAAAAAAATGAAAAAGAAACATCAAATCAGCTGTACTGGAAATCTTCATCTAAAGTTCTCTGTATGTAACAGGAGGGATTATGGCATACAATATAATACTATACTGTAGTAATGATGATGAACAGAAATTACATTTTTTACCTTAATATTTTCTTTATTATTTTTATTTTATGTGTTAGAGTGTATTATCTGCATGCACTCTTAATGTGCCATGCCCTTGGAGACCAGAAGAGGGCAATGGGTCCTCTTGAATGTAATTAATGGTTGGTTGTTAGCCATCATGTGGGAACTGGGAATAGAACTTGGGTTCCCTACAAGGCATCTACTGCTCTTAACCTCTGCCCCATCTCTCCAGCTCCACAATTAGGCTTCTTAAAGAATACCCTTACTTAAAATGTTAAAGTCACATCTTAACATAAAAATGCCTAGGGACTAATTTCACAAGACAAATCCCATCCTTTGGTTTACTTTCCAAATGTTTATTGCTTGTGCTTGAATCCAGCTGGTGTGGAACTTGCTAAGTAGACCAAGTTGGTCTTTTTTTCAAAAATATCTACCTGCCCCTTCCTCCGAAGTGCGGAGATTAAAGTCTTGTGCCACCATGCCCGACTGAGTTTGTGTTCTTGATTAGACTGCAATGTTCCCTTTTCTTCCTTGCATGTTTTCTTTTACTAAACCAAGAAGTTTAAATACCATGATATTGATCATATTCAGACCCCCTCCCTCTCCATTCTCACCATACTACTCCCTGACTATATGTCCTCTATTATTTATCATTTTTAAAAAAGTTCTAGCCATATGTCTGTATATCCCAAATCTAATTGGCTATTAGCTCTCTCCTTGGAGAGATCATGCCACAAGCTTACATCCTCTAATGGTTAGGAGATGTTATAAACCACACGAAGACCCTGCCATACTTAACAGAAGAAAATGTAAATCATGAATTAACATACCATCCAAACATCTGTGTCTACACCAAAGAAACCTACCATAACAATTACTACTGTTTAGATTCCTATATATCTAATTGTGTGTGCTTCATTAGTAGGATCGAAAGGCTATATATTATACTGTTTAATACCTAAATATCTAATTGCATGTGCTTCATTAGTAGGATCGAAAGGTTATGCCTGGACAAGCTGGCAGCCCATGAAAGAAAACAGCCAGAACTGACTAGAGACCAAGACATCAGCTCCAGAGAAAGTAGAGTGTTTTGCTTCTCATCCACCTGTGCCCCTTTTCTAAGCCTAGGGAACAATCTGCAGAAGAGGGGGCGTGGTAGAATGTAAGGGCTTCGATTGGGGTTAATGGTGAAACTACAACAATATAGACTGGACACTCATTTGATCAACTTGATTGAACATACAAGCCCCCCCTGCTGGATGGTGGGACCCATGAGCTGTGTGGGTTTGGGCACAACTGCTTGCAAATTGGTTTTACATGAAGGATGCTTGTACTCACAAATTATCACTTATTGTTAAAAAAAATGAAAACAAAACAAAACAAAAAAGCAGAGAAAGATGCAGAAAACTTATGGCAGAATGCATGATCTGGGATGGGTAGGGGTGGGATGGGAGGAAGGGAAGGGGATATATGCCTGAACTTAATTGGAAAATGATGTATGAAATACATAATGCATCAATAAAAAAAAAGTTCTATCATGCCTAATAGGTGTTTCCTAAATGTTCTTTATTATGGGTTTATCCTTTGATATATGGTTACCTTAGCAGGCATTTTAAGACAGCACAGGGTACTTGCACATATGAATCACAGCACTTATGATACCATGCAAAAATATGTGCAAATACAAGCCAGACATGAGCCCAGCCATGGATGAGGGAGATGGGCAGGAAGCCCCAGCCCTAGCTGAGGATATATTGGCAACAGACAGATGCTAGGATAGTCATCTCTCCTTATTGGCATGTTTTTTTATGACATCCAGACTATGTACTTCAGTACACTGAAAGGTAATATATAGGTTTTGTAGCAGTTGATAGGTAATATACAGAAGCTCAGAAATAAAGCAGTAGATGTTGATCAGGGTGTATTTTCCAAGCAATGCCTATTATACCCTTGAACTTGTTCTGTGAGTAAAAAATAGATAATTTTATGCAAAAAAGAGCAGATACATAGAAAACTACTCTGTTACTTTTTGTGGGTGATATTTAAAAGCCTTATTGACTTTCAGGGTAGACACATGCATTTAGTAGGTATGTTTCCATGTTAAAATCCTCTGGGAGATTAGCAACAACTGCCTCAAGGTGTCCTCTGTTCCATTTCACCATGAACCATCTGGGTAGACATATGAAGATCAGTTCAGCAGATTTTGGAAGTGATTATTATGGAAGTTATTCTTCCTAGCAGATGATTTTTCTGCTTTGACACTGCCACATGAATGTAAAGCAGAAATTATGTTACAAGTAGAGAAACTGGTGGAGCCTGCCTGTCTAAAATTTTTCTCCCCAAATGAATACAGTAGTGCAGAAGTTGGCACTGTCCAGTCACAGCATTAAGGGCAATTTTAAAATTTATATGCATTGGTGGCATGTATCAATCTCTCTGATCCCTAAAATGAATGACTCTCTTTGAAGGCATATGTAATATAAAAGCATCTGTGACAGAGGCAGTGGATGACAATAATTAAACAGTGCCTTTTTAGACACAATGTCACAGTTGTACATATAAACTCTCAGTTATTGTGAAAGTATGTAGGAGTCATAGGAAAGTTAAAGTCAGACAAAATTCCATGCTAGAGAAGTGAGATGGATGGAATGTCTCACTCTGAGGTGAGGAGAGGTTGACAATTGAAAGATGCCTGGAAATGGAGAGTCAGTTTTCTTAGAGTATGACCTGGTAAACCAATCTCTCCAGGGAGAGACCCACATCCAAAAGTATTTGGAGCAGCCTAAAATGGACTTTTTCCTTCCTTCTTTTTTGAGACAGGGTCTCCCTATAGCCCCAGCTGGCCTGGAACTTACTCTGTAGACCAGGCTGGCTTTGAACTCATTATATATATATATATATATAATATATATAT
>VZQC01005946.1:626813-641143 GCA_009823505.1 Rhizomys pruinosus
GAAAGATGCAGGACAGTTATGGCAGAATTGATGATCTGGGATGGGGTGGGGGTGGGGGGGAAGGGAAAGGGAAATATGCCTGGTCTGAATTGGAAAATGATGTATAAAATGCACAAACCATCAATAAAAATTAAAAAATAAAAAAATAAAAAATAAATAAAAAAAAAATAAAAAAAAAAGTGAAGATACCACATGTCAGGTTTTTTAAATGCATTGCTAATAGTGAATGCAGAATAGTTTTAATACTGATACTGTCAAATAATTAGTTTAGAGTTTTAAGTCTTTCATCTAAAATAAATATTTTGGTCAAGAAAAAAAAAATGCAAACGTATAATAAGGTGAAAGGAAGCAACACATACCTCTCAATTATAACCATAAATAAGACAAGTATTCCATTCACCACTCATCAAAGAAGATTATTTTCACAACAGATGAAGATTATTTTGGAGTTCCACAACTGATCACACACAGCAATTAAATGTCTAAGATATGCCCAGCCCAAAGCAACACATCTACCATGGAACCTCTAAATTTATTTAAGGCTCATGGAATATAGTGAAACAGGGAGCAGAAGGCATGCTAATGCATCTCTTATATCTCACCATTGAAGCTTCCTCATGCAACAGAGCACACAGAAGCCCACAACTGGCTAAACTGAAGAGAATAAGAGATTGCAGAGTGCCTGTCCCTAGATAGGACTCTATATTAAACCTCACCCACCCATGGCTCAGGGACTATTGTGGAAGAGGAGGCAGAACAATTGTAAGAGCCATGAGTGTTTCATTATCTTCAGGAAACACTCCTCCAGGTCTCTGGGAACTTGCTCATATGAATTTACAGTAATGATGATGGGATGCACAAGAGCCATGCAAACTCAATCAGGCAAAATTCCAGAATAGAACTGAGGAAATGGGCAGAAGGCCACAACCTTAGCCAAGAAAGTATTGATAGCTGATTACTGCTGTGTGAGGAAGAGTTGATCTTCTTTGTAATAGAATGTGTATTTATTATTCATCATTTATTCTATGATAACTACTGTACATAAAATTTCTTTTTCTTTTACATGTTAAATTGTACATAGTGATATAAATAAAAACAATAGCTCATAAAAAATATCAATGGACAAAACTCCCCAATGAAAAGGCATAGACTGGGAGAATGGATTAGGAAACAGAATCCATCCATATGCGGTCTACAAGAAACCCATCTCACTCTTAAGGATAGGCATCAACTTAAAGTGAAAGGATGGGAAAAATATTCCAAGCAAATGGTACTAAAAAGAAAGCAGGAGTTACTATCTTAATATCAGGCAAATTAGAAGTCAAAGCAGAAGCAATTAGAAGAGATGAAGAGGGCCATTAAATCCTTATCAAAGGGAAAATTAACCATGAAAACTTCACAATAATGAATATATATGAACCAAACTCTGGTGCACCAACCCTTGTAAATACAACTCTACAGGACATCAAGGCACAGATTAACCCCAGCACACTCATAGTAGGGGACTTCAATACCCCACTGAGTCCCTTGGACAATCAACCGGACAAAGAATAAACAGAAAGACATCTGAACTGAACAATACAATAAAGGAAATGGACGCCACAGACATCTTCCTAATATTCCACCCAAGCAACAGAGAATATGCTTTCTTCTCAGCATCCCACAGAACATTCTCCAAAATTGACCACATACTTAGACACAGACAAAAACCTCAACAAATACAAAAAAAAAAATGAAATATTTACATGCATTCCATCAGACCACAGTGCAATAAAGCTTAATATCAACATCAGAATAAGCCCTGCTACCTACATGAACACCTGGAGACTAAACAGCACACTCCTGAATAATGAGTGGGTCAAAGAGAAAATTAAGAAAGAAATAAAAGCATTCCTGGAAATAAGTGACAACAAGAGTACAACACAATAAAACCTATGGGACACTTTAAAAGCAGTCCTAAGAAGGAAGTTTATAGCCCTGGGAGCCTATATTAAAAAACAAACAAACAACAACAACAACAAAAAAAACCAGAAAAAGCACAGATAAATAAGCTAACAATGCAGCTAAAACACTGGAAAACAACAATAAATAAACTCTAAACACATCAGACAGGAAAAAATAACAAAAGTCAGAGCAGAAATCAATGACATAGAAACAAAGAAAACAATACAAAAAATCAACAAATCCAAAAGTTGGTTCTTTGAGAGAATAAACAACATAGACAGACCCCTAGCCCAGTTAACCAAAAGAAAGAAGGAACAACTCCAAATCAATAGAATCCATGATGAAAGGGGAATTATCACTACAGACATTGAAAAGTTCCAGACGATCATACAAGAATACTGCAAAAACCTATACTCTAATATTAAATTTGAAAACCTAAGAGAAATGGATGAATATCTGCAATCCAGGGAATCACCAAAGCTAAACAAAGACTGATAGCTTAAACAGACCCATACTATCTGAAGAAATTGAAAATGTAATGAGACCTCCCAACTAAAAAAAGCCCAGGTCCAGATGGTTTCACAGCAGAATTCTACAAAACATTTTAAGAGGACTTACAACCATTATTACTAAAAGTGTTCAGAAGGATACAAGCAGAGGAAAATCTCCTAAATTCCTCCTATGAAGCCAGAATCATTCTAATATTAAAATGAGACAAGGATGCATCCTAAAAAGAGAACTACAAACCTGTCTCATTAATGAACTCAGATGCAAAAATTCTCAACAAAATATTTGCAAACCATATACAGACCCACATCAAAAAGATCATTCACCATGATCAAGTTGGATTCAAACCATAGATGCAGGGCTGGTTCAACATATGAAAATCAGTAAATATCATAAAACACATAAATGGACTGAAGGACAAAAACCACATGATCATCTCAATTGATGCAGAAAAGGCCTTTGACAAAATGCAGCATCTCTTCATGATTAAAGTATTAGAAGGAATTAGATTGGAAGGATCATTCCTCAATATAATCAAAGTCATAAATAAGAAACCCACAGCCAGCATCATCCTAAATGAAGAAAAGTTAGAAGGATTCCCCATAAAGGTAGGAACCCAACAAGGCTGCCCCTTGTCACCACTCCTCTTCAATATAGTGCTTGAAACACTGGTTAGGGCAATAAGGCAGGAAAAGGCAATTAAAGGAATACTAATTAGAAAAGAGGAAGTTAAGCTATCCCTTTTTGCAGATGATATGATAGTTTACCTAAGGGATGCTAAAACCTCCACAAGAAAACTCCTAGAAACAATTAAAAATTTCAGTAAAGTGGCAAGATAGAAAATTAATCTAGAAAAATCAGTATCCATGCTTTACACCAACAAAAAGCAACTGAAGAAGGAATACAAGGAGTCCTTCCCACTCACAATAGCCCCCAAAACAATAAAATACCTAGGAGTAAACCTAAGCAAAACCAGTAAAGATCTCTACAACAAAAATTATAAGCTCCTGAAGGAGATCGAAGACATCAGAAGATGGAAAGATTGGATTGGATTGGAAAAATTAATATAGTTATTTTTATCATTAAATGGTATTCTACTTATGGTAAAAAATGAATATAGTAAAAATGTCCATTCTACCCAAATTAATATTCAGATTCAACACAATCCCAATTAAAATACCAAGGTCATTCTTCACAAGCTTGGAAAAAAAATTCTTAAATTCATATGGCAACCCCAAATAGCCAAAGCAACTCTGTGAAAAGAGCAATAAATGGGGGATTTCTATACCAGACATCAAACTATACTACAGGGCTATAGTAATAAAAACAGCCTGGGACTAGCACAAAAACAGACCTGTAGACCAATGGAACAAAACTGAGGATCCAAACTTGAGCACATACAATTTTAGCCACCTCATATTTGACAAGGGGGCTAAAAAGACTTGATGGAAGAAAGATAGCATCTTCAGCAAATGGTGTTGACAAAACTGGATCACCACTTGTAGAAAAATAAAATTAAACCTCTACCTCTCACCCTGTACAAAAATCAACTCCAAATGGATCAAAGACCTCAATGTGAAACCCAAAACTCTGAAGGTGAAAGAAGAAAAATTTGGCAGCAACTTACAAGACATAGGTACAGGAAAAGACTTTCTAAATCAAACAGCAGTTGCTCAGGAAATAAAGTAGACAATTGACAAGTGGGACCTTATCAAACTCAAAAGATTCTATATGGAAAAATAAGTCAGGGAAGTGAAGAGAAAACCCACAGAGTGGGAGGAAACCTTCACTGCTGATACATCTGACAGAGCATTGACTTCCAGAATATATGAACTATACAAAAACAAAGAAGTAAGAAAGTGAATGACTCACTCAAAAGATGGAGTAAAGAGCTGAGCAGAGACTTCACAAGTGAGGAAATAGAGATGGCTGAGAAACATCCTAAAAAGTGTTCAACATCACTAATAATTAAGGAAATGCAAATTAAAACCACTTTAAGATACCATCTCACCCTAATAAGGCTGGCAAGGATCAAGAAAATAAATGATACCAAATGTTGGAGAGGGTCTTGGGAAAGGGGAACACTCATCCACTGCTGGTGGGAATGCAACCTTGTACAACCACTATGAAAACAGTATGGAGAATCCTTAAATGACTCAAAATGAGCCTACCATCTGACCCAGCCATACCACTTCTGGGAATATGTCCATCAGACTCTTCTTACCTCAGAGATACATGTACAGCCATGTTTATCACAGCTCTCTTCTCAATAGCAAAGAGCTGGAACCAACCAAAATGCCCCTCAACCAGAGTGGATAGAGAAAATGTTCTACATTTACACAATGGAATTCTATGCAGCAGTAAAGAAAGACGACATCATGAAATTTGCAGGTAAATGGATGGAACTAGCAGATACTATGTTAAATGAGTAACACAGTCCCAGACAAACAAGCTGTGAATGATATCCCTCATCTGTGGATGTTAACACCAATAACCCAGTTGTAAATATTTCTTGTGGGGAATGATGCATATTGGAAAGAACAACAACAACACAAAGAACAGAAAAGACTGCATCAAAGAACTGACTAAAATGGTGAATCCAGTGGGGTGGGATGTTTGGGAGGGGGACACGATTCTATATTAGATTAATATATATTTAAGAGATGTGAGTTTAACTGGTATCCGAACTTGCCCAAACTTTGTCTACATATTATATGGTATTTTAAGACTTAGTAAAAGTCAAAATGTCTATATTAAACAACATTGATTAAAAGGTTTTAATAAAAATGGTAATACATTTAAGCTAATTGGAAATATAAATTGTTGTCCACATTTGTTTTAGTTATAATTTGTATAATAACAACTTTCAGGTTAATGTATACAAATATTCTCTATAATTTCTGTGTAGTAAAGTATCATTTTGAAACATTTTCTTTTACCTCTAGGATAATTTAAATAAAGGAATTAAGTTTGCTTCCCAAATTAACAACATACAGTCAATGATAAACAGCTTGGGTAAATTTAATGAAAATTTACACCTGGATACCTGCCTATAGGTATGTGTAATACAACTGTCTTTTTGAGATTCATGGGCCAAAAAGTAAAATCCTAAAAAAAGGGGGGATACAATTATATATTAAGCCTTTTGTAAATTTTTTCAATTTAAATCTTAAAACTATGGGAAAAGATTTGCATGTTCCCACAGGTCAAAATATCACCAACTTAATGGCTGAGAAAGAAAAAAAAATACAGCTTTGTATTGTGCAGGATGTACCAAGAAAGACCAGCAGAAAAGTTGGTCCAGCTAAGCATTAAAAGGAAGAAAAGCCTCAGACTGCTACAGGCATCAAACATCTCTGTAGATCCTATTTATAACAACTGTTTATAATGTGTCCTAATGAACTTTACCTTCCAGGTGCTGCAAAGTTTTAATGAGAAACTTTCTCATCTCCTTTTCATAGAACAAATAAAAAGATGATGGTAATGAAGTCATTCCCTAACTGTAAATTAGAGCTGACTGTTATAGAGGTAATCTCTTATAAAAGCGGTATAGCTGCTTTCTTTAACTGACTGATAGACATAGGAACTGTGAAAGAATAATCCTCTCTTCAGAGCCAAATATAATACTAAAGTCTTTATAAGATGGTTAATTAAGCAAAATATATTAATACAGGAGAGCTCTGATATCAGCAATGGATTATTCGGCCAAAGAGATGTTTGCTAGGGGATCCAAGCCCCCCAAAAGGTAAAGGCTTTTTGCCTGTAAACTATGATACCTGCAAGAAGAGAGGCAGTAAAACTGGCCCTGCTGTCGAAGACCTGGTGTAAGCATGGGAAAGACATATTGAGACCACACTTGCAAGTATACAGTTGGTCTCTGGAATGCAAGAGGGCATTACCAAAGGCCACTAAATCAATAAAGCAAATATTGTTCTCCTTGAGTCAAGAAAGACTCCTCTGTCAGCATCAGCTACACTTCACCTGCCTGGAAATACTGTGCAGCAGTGGCGGCCATATGTCTGCATATCCCAAATCTTATTGGCTATTTGCTCTCTCCTTGGAGGAATAATAAACTTCTGATGCCACAAGCTTACGTCCTCTAGTTGTTAGGAGATGTTATATGCCACAGTAAGGCCTTGTCATCTTTTGCAGAAAAGCTATAGTTCATGGAATAGCATGACATCCAAACATCTGTGTCTATAACAACGTAGCCTACCATAATAATTAGTACTGCTTAAATGCCTGTATATTTAATTGCTTGTGCTTCCTTAGTAGGAGTAAAAGGTTCTTCATGGATAAACTGCCACCCCATGAAAGGAGACAGCCTGAACTGATCAGTGTCCAAAACGACATCTCCAGAGAAAGTAGACTGTTTTGCTTCTCACCCACTTGTGTGCCTTTTCCAAAGCCTAGGGAACAATCTGTGGAAGAGAGGGCAAGGCAGAATGTAAGGGCTGCGATTGGGTGAATTGTGAAACTACAAAAATATAGACTGGATTCTTATTTGATCAACATGATTGTACATACAAGCCCCTCCAGCTGGACAATGGGGACCTTGGTCTGTATAAGTTTGGGCATAGATGCTTGCAAATTGGTTTTACGTGAAGGATGATTGTATTCATTATGTATTACTTATTAAAAAAATCAAATAAAAATACTAAAATATTAAAAAAACAAAAATTTACAAATAAATAAATTAAATTTCAAAAGGAAGTTAGACAATAATGGAAGACACAAAATTGGCAGTTATAGAGAGGGCTCGGAAGATGTTCTGAATATGATAAAAATACATTGCATGGATCTCTGAAATCAAGTAAAAAAAAAGGAATGCGGGGCTGGAGAGATGGCCTAGCAGTTAGGAGCACCGACCGCTCTTACAGAGGACCCGGGTTCGATCCCCAGTATCCACATGGCGGCCGAGAACCGTCTGAAACTCCAATTCCAGGAGAACTCCAGTTCCAGGGGAATCCCACACCCTCTTCTGACCTCCGCGGCATTGCACGACATGGGTGCACAAACTTGCATGCAGACAGTATATTCATACACATACAGGAATAAATAAAATTAAAAAAAAATTTTAAAGGAATGCAAAAAAAAGAAAAATGTGAAAAAGAATTAATAGGCAATTTAGTAAAGAAGTAGTAATCATTGGTAAATGCTGTGTTCAGTTTCTTCAGATTTGAGATGTTGCTGAGATGTTTATGAAACATCACTTCTTACTCATTATATCATTAAACAATGATCAGTGATTCACACTGGTCTGAAGCCATCTTTTTAGCACTTTGAGAAATTCAAACCATTATGTAATAAAATGAAGATGTGCAAACATTTCTTCTAACATTTCCATATTTGGTAATACATACCATAAGGAAAACAGAATTGCAGTGAAATAATTTATCATGCTCACTTCTTTCCAGAAAATCCTAGGATCTCTTAGTATCTCTCTCTCAGATCATATGTGGAAGCAATCAAAGATATCTTATTATGTTTTCTGTCTCTATAACATAATTGTTAAGCTGGCTAGTTCATAAAGGAATGAAGTTCACAGTTCTGTTGCCTAGAAAATCCTAGAAGAGGACATATCAGAAATGATCACTAAGGAAGTGCAAGGACAAATGAGCAGAGTTTGGAGAGGAAAAAGAAGAGGAACGGTGCCACTGGGCAACATCCTACATTCACTTTAGCTGGTCCCATCCTTTAAGAGCAGGAATTTGCTCACATTCAGAGTGGATTTTCCCTCTTAGTTAAAACTTTCTGGACATACCCACATAGGCATATTGTAACCATAAAGCCAGTCAAATTAACAGTGAAGATTAACTACTACACCTACCAATTGGAAATTTGACAGAGCTTCAAAGTTTATGAGACCTAAAATATGAAAATTTCTGTGGTATAGCTCAATGAATGCTTATACTGATACTCTGAATGTGATTGGCATCATCTCAGAGGCTGGAATCCAGGCTGAGAAAGCAACGTGAAGACCAGGATTCAACTCTGTCTGCTTCCTCTCTGACAGTACAGTGTAAGCAGACATCTCACATTCCTGCCACCCTAATTTTGCACCAAGATGAACTGTACCCTTAAATTGTGCTCCAAAATAAACACCTCTTTTCTTAAATTGTTTTCGTTAGGCATTTTATCACAGCAAAGTGTAAAGTAACTAAAATAGAGGTATTTTATATCTATTGTCCCTTTTCTATGAGTTAATGTTTTATTCTACACAGTCTGAGTAGAATAATAAAGCATAACTTATAAATCCCAAAATAAAGTTCATTCTTTTTCATCTGGCTTTTAATGTGGATCATGGAAGCTACAGTTAGGTTAGTAACATGGGAATTACCAAAGCTTTTATTTCCTAGAAGAAATTTAAATTTCAAATTAATATAGATCCCTCAAAAACATCAAATAGTACCTGAACCAAATTCAACACTGTTTAATCTGATCATTATCATTCTTCCTGTGTGATTGTAACAATGTGAGCTCTTACCTTTTCAGATTTCAGTGAATATATTAAAAATGATGAATTCACCTGGAAAGCAATAAAAATAGCTAAAGGATTATAACAGATTTCCAAATCATATTAAAATATCTAGAAAATGTTTGAGTTTTACATAAGAAGCAGACTATTTGTTGCCTAAAAAGGATGAGGTCCTGATTCCAATCCTCAGATCTACAAAAGAAAACATAGCAAAAGAAAATGTGTAACAAGTTATGAGTCTTCAGTGGATTTAATGAAATGGTTTTTGATGCAGACCCTCCAACTTACCTTTCAGAATCTCTATAGTGTCCACATAACTCAAAATTCAGGTTTATCTAGCACAACTTCATTTACGCTTCTCAATGTATTCTTAAATTAATGTGCATGCTATTTTCTGATTTACATTATTTTTCTTGTTTATTTTCATTTGTTCTAAATTAAGCTTCTCATCTAATGGTACCATTGAACTATATTACTGTGTTGAATGAACAATTTCATTTAAAAATCCTTAAGCTTCTATGGGTCTGGGGAGATGACTCAGTGGTTAAGTTCACAGAGGGCTCTTCCAGAGAACTTCGGTTCAGTTTCCAGCACCCCTATGGTGACTGACAAACCATCTGTAACTCCCATTCTAAGAGAATCTAATGCCCTCTTCTTGTGTTTATGGGCTTTGCAGAACAAGGGTCATGTAGGAATACCATCTGTATACATAAAACTAAAAATAAATTTAAAAATTGAATAAAAATATGCTGAAGATTTTGAATTTTTTGTTTTTATAATTTATATTAATTTCATTTATTTCTTAGCAAATGAGAAATATAATTTTTACCTAACTTCAGGTAAGTTGTTGCAGTTTTTTGCCTTGTGGAATTTCGATTATGAATATTTGCATTTTGTCAAATCTTGGTTCATGTGTAAGGAATTTTATGGTTAAACTCGCTTCAGTAAAAATTATCCTGCAAATGGAACATACTATATTTAATACAATTATAAGATCATAAGCTATGACAATTTTACATTGCTGACATCTTCTCTTTGAAAAGAAATTTAGAATAGGCAGAAACATGATTTTGACTGAGATTATCTTTTTCTGAATATGTATGCAGATGAAATATCCTAACCTGTAAGTGCTTTAAATTTCTGCTCTGCTTTCTCACTGACAGAGTTTTTTTTTCCATAGTGTTTTAATGATCTTATTCTTCTCTACTCATTAATAAAAAATAAATGAAAAACGTATGAGAGCATTTGAAACAATTCTGCCTGACGTTCAGACTGTGGGCTGAAGAGATGTTTCAGGATTGGCTGCTCGTAGAGAGGAACTGGGTTTGGTTTCTATCACCCCCATAGCAGCTAATAACTGTAATTCCTGTTCAGATGATCAAGCACCTTGCTTAATCAGGAATGCAGTTACATACTTGTGGATAAAAAGACTCATACACATAAAAATAATTTTAAAAATGAAGATCAATACTCACTGTCGTTTATTTAAAATAATTTCAATACAATGACATACATGGGTATATAAATCAACTGGAATTCTTTAGCACAGAAGTAGAAAGAGCACATTATCACCTGTAATAGCTACAGCAAAGATGTGGTAACCTTTATTTAATGAAATAAATTAAGGATCCACCCTCTTTTGGCCTTAGCATTAAACTGGCTCCTAATGACTTATCATTATACCCTCAGGTTAGTGCATCTTTCAACTCTCACCAGAGAATCTTCTTGAACCAGGTGATGATTGACACAGAGAATCACGATTGATCAGCATACAGAGAATAAGAAATTGCAGAGAGCTTATCCTTGTATGACACAACTGTAGCAAACCCTTGCCAACCAAGGCTCAGGAATCATTGTGAAAGATAGGCCAGAAACATCATAAGATGTAGATGTATTCCATAACCATAAGAAAAAAGAGAGACAGCAGTGTGCATAATTAGATGATTTTATAGTCAATGTGACAATGCACAAGATCTACAGTAGCTCAAGCCATACACAATCACAGCATAGGGACAGGAAAAATGGGTTAAGAAACTCCCACCATCACCGAAGAAATAATGGGAACTGATAGTTACTGGGGGGAAAAAGGTGTGAGGTTGGGTATGTTTGCTGAACTCCATGTGATGTCCTCACACAGAACACATGGGCACACAGGGGAAAGGGTATGAGGTTGGGTATGTTTGCTGAACTCCATGTGATGTCCTCACACAGAACACATGGGGACACAGATTAGGCTCCATCAGCCTTAAAAATAAGTAAGTTTGGGACGGTGGCATATGACTTTTATTCCAGCACTTGACTGGCAGTGGCAGGCATATCTCTGTGACATCAAGGTCACCCTGGTCTACTTTCTGGGTTCCAGGTGAGGAGATCTAAATAAATAAATAATAAATAAATAAATAAATAAATAAATAAATAAATAAAAATATGCAAGCACATGAAATCTGGTGACAAAATGGATTGTATGAAATTCTTAAAAATTCAATAAACATAATTAAAAGAAAACGTCACAATAGCCAAGTGAAAACGCTATGGCCTCTCATTATTGCTATCCTCAGTGGCTCCTGACTAGAATGGTGATAACTGGTTGGTCCCCCCCACCCCACTACAAAACCAAAAGTGAAAACCTAAAGCCTAGTCCACCCAGCATTCCATAACTAATAAGAAGAAAATAGTAAGACTAGCTATTATCCAGAAAACAAAAGATACAAAATGCTGGAGAGGTTGTCAGGAAAGAGAAACATTCATCCATTGCTGGTGGGAATGCAAACTCATGCAACCCGTATGGAAAGCAGTGTGGAGAACTCTCAAGAAACTGAAAATGAGCCTACCACCTGACCCAGTCATACCACTCCTGGTTATATATCCGTAAGACTCATCCTATCACAGAGATACATGCACATCTATGTTTATTGCAGCTCTCTTCACAATAGCAAAGAGCTGGAAGCAACCCAAGTGTTCCTCAACTGTAGAGTGCATGACAAAAATATGGTACATCTACACAATTGAATTCTATGTGAAGGTAAGGAAAGACAGCATCATGGTAGTAGTCATATTTCAAAAAGAAGTTTTTAATGTCCTTCAGTTACACAATAATAAAATTACAAAGATTAAATAAATAAATAAATAAATAAATAAATAAATAAATAAATAAATGCCAGGAAAGGACATGAGGAAAATAATCAAAGTCAGCTTTCAACTTAACAACAAGGAAAAAAGAAAGCTTGAGTTTCATAACAGAATACAAACAACAAAACAAATCCACATGCCAAATTCACAGCCTAAGTAAATAAATAAATAAATAAATAATAAATAAATAAATAAATAAATAGGAAAACCAAATAAGAAATCTGGATCAAATTCTACCACTCCTCTAGAAGACTCCTACAATGAGAACCAGGACATAGGTCTTGAAAGAACTATCATGGTCAGACTCAAAGAAGTCAAAGAAATCAAGGAATATAAAGAACACTAAAACAAATGAATCAAGGAACTAGAGGGAGAGAATGACAAAGACTGGAGTTAAGTGGAAATAATGAAGAAATCTCAGGCTGAAATGAAAAGTGAAATCAATAATCATGCAGGCAACAGGAAAGAATGGGAGAAAGCCTCAGAAAGTAACAGGATGAATGAAGCACAACATAGAATATAAACGCTGGAAGGTAACATGGAAAAACTGGCATGCTCAAGCAAAGATTATGAAAAAATAAAAAAAAAACACGCAAGAGTGGGAAAACAGGAAATGTGGGACACCATGGAAAATCCAAACCTCCACGTCATAGGTATAGAGGAAGGTGAGAAATCCCAGGATAATGGTATTGACTAGATCCGCAAGAAATACACAAGAAAATTTCCCCAAATTGAAAAAAATATATACCCATACAAATACAGGAAGCACATAAATCAGCAGATAGACAGGACCAGAAAAGAAATTCCCCATGCCATATCTCAGTAAAAAAATCTTTATACTCAAATCAAAGACTGAATACTGAAACCCTCAAGATGGAAAAAAATATATATATATAAGGGGAGACCCATCAGATTTACAGCAGATTTTTTGTTTCAATGCAATTTATGAAAGCCAGAAGAACATGGACAAAAGTATTCCCAGTACTAAATGAACATAGATATCAACCCAGGTTACTTTACCAAGCAAAATGTCAATTATAGTCGCGGAGAAAGAAAGATCTTTCATTACATAAAAATTATGAAAGAATGCAAAATCAGAAAGCCAACCTTTCAGAAAATACTAGAAGAAATTCAAAAGATAGAAACAGAGGGAAATCTCTGAAATTCCTCCTATGAATCCAGCATTACTCTAATACCAAAACTTGACAAAGATACAGCCAAAAAAATCAAACTACAGACACATTTCTTTAATGAACATAGATGGAAATATACTAAATAAAATACTTGCAAACCACATACAGGCACATATGAAAAAGATCATCCATCATGACCAAGTCAGATTCATACCAGAGATGCAGAGATGGTTCAACATACATAAATCAATGAATGTCATAAAGCACATAAATGGACTGAAAGACAAAAATCTTATGGTCATCTCAATTGATGCAGAAAAGGCCTTTGACGAAATTCAGCATGGACTGGAGGGAACATTCTTCAACATAATTAAAGCCATGTACAACACACCCACAGCCAACATTATTCTAAGTGGGGAAAAATGAGAAACATTCCCCTTAAAGTCAGATACTAGAAAGGCTGCCCCCTATCTCTACTCCATTTCAATATAGTGCTTAAAATGCTCACTAGAGCAATAAGAAAAGAAAAGGAAGTTAAACAATAATAATTGGAAAAGATAAGGGCAAACTATCCCCTTTTGCAGATGACATAGTTTACCTAAGGGATGCCAAATCTCCAGGAGAAAAAGCCCTAGAAATGATTACCAGTTTCAGTAAAGTGGTGGGATACAAAACTAATCTAGAAAAATCGTTAGCCTCTCTTTATACCAATAACAAGCAATTAGAAAAGGAGCACAAGGAGACATTTCCATTCACAATAGCCTCAAAAACTATCTTGGAACCAACCTAACCAAAGACAGTAAAAATCTCTATAATGAAAACAGTTTTGCTTCTCATCCACCTGTGCCCCTTTTCTAAGTCTAGGGAACAATCTGCGGAAGAGGGGGCATGGTAGAATGTAAGGGCTGCGATTGGGGTTAATGGTGAAACTACAATATAGACTGGACACTCATTTGATCAACTTGATTGAACATACAAGCCCCCCCTGCTGGATGGTGGGACCCATGAGCTGTGTGGGTTTGGGCACAACTGCTTGCAAATTGGTTTTACATGAAGGATGCTTGTACTCACAAATTATCACTTATTGTTAAAAAAATGAAAACAAAACAAAACAAAAAAGCAGAGAAAGATGCAGAAAA
>VZQC01005946.1:643523-683394 GCA_009823505.1 Rhizomys pruinosus
AAAAAAAAAAAAAAAAAAACAGCCTGGTAACATAACAAAAAACAGACCCCTAGATCGGTGGAACAAAATTGAAGATCCAAACTCAGGCATATGCAATTTTTGACGAAGGGGCCAAGAAGACTCAGTGGAAGAAAAACAACATCTTCAGCAAATATTGTTGACAAAACCGGATCATCATTTGTAGAAGAATAAAATTAAACCCTTACATCTCACCCTGTATAAAAATCAATTCCAAATGGATCAAAGACCTCAGTGTGAATCCCCAAACTGAAAATGGTAGAAGAAATCATTGGGCGTAACCTACAAGACATAGGTATAGGAACAAACTTTCTAAATCAGACAGCAGCTGCGCAGAAAATAAGACCAACAATTGACAAGTAGGACCTTATTAGACTTAAGAGCTTCTGTACAGTGAAAAAAAAAAAAACAATCAAAGAAGGAAATAGAAATCCTACAGAGTGGGAGGAAACCTTCAACAGTGATACATCTGACAGAATATTAACATCCAGACTATGTAAACTACTCAAAAACAAAGGATCAAGAAAACAAATGACCAACTCAAAAGAAGGGGAAAAGATCTGGACAGAGACTTCACAAATGAAAAAGTAAAGATGTCTGAGAAACATCTTAAAAAGTGTTCAGTTTTACTAATAATCAAGGAAATACAAATTAAAACTGCATTAAGATTTCATCTTACTCAGGTAAGACTGGCTATTATCAAGAAAACAAATGATACTAAATGGTGGAGAGGGTTGTGGGGAAAATGGAACACTCATTCACTGTTGGTGGGAATGCTGAATAGTAAAACCCCTATGAAAAGCAGCATGGATAACTCTAAAAAGACTCAAAATGAGCCTACCACTTGACCAAGTCATACCACTCCTGGGTATATAATCACAAGTCTCATTCTATTGCAGAACTACATGCACATCCATGTTTATTGCAGCTGTGATTACAATAACTAAGAGCTGGAAGCAGCACAAGTGTCCCTCAGCTGAAGAGTGGATAAAAAATCAACACAACTGAATTCTATGTAAAGGTAAAGAAAGATAGCATCAACCGGGCGTGGTGGTGCATGCCTTTGGGAGACAGAGGCAGGTGGATCTTTGTGAGTTCAAGGCAGCCTGGTCTATAGAGTGAATTCCAGGACAGTTGGGGCTACAAAGAGACCCTGTCTCAAAAAGACCCCCCCCCAAAATAAGGACAGCATCATGAACATTGCAGGTAAGTGGATGGAACTATAAGTCATTATGTTAAGTGAAGTACCACAGTCCCAGAAAAACAATGTATGTTGACCCTCATTTGTGGATCCTAGAGCCAAATCTCTATTTGTAAGGGAAACTGAATCATTCTTTTTTTTTCTTTCTTTTTTAGTAAGTATAATAAATGATGTTACTCATTAACTTGGTATATAATGTAGAAATGTAAAGTAAATGCTTTCTTTGCCTGCATACAAGTCTACTGTTAAAATGTGAACCTCATGGGGCTGGAGAGATGGCCTAGCGGTTAAGAGCACTGACCACTCTTGCAGAGGACCCCGGTTCGGTCCCCAGCACCCACGTGGCGGCTGAGAACCATCTGTAACTCCAATTCCAGGAGAACTCCATTTCCAGGGGAATCTGACACCCTCTTCTGACCTCCGCGGCATTGCACGACATGGGTGTGCAAACCTGCATGGAGACAGTACATTCATACACATAAAAAAATGTGAACCTCTAAACATGCTTTGGAATGAACCTATACTTTATTTTCTGACATCATATTTCTGGTATATGTGTGGAATCTATATATACAGATTTTGGAGTGATACAAATTGGAAGGAACAACAACACCACCTACAACAAAAAGACCGGGTCAAAAACTGACTGAAACAGTAAACTTTTGCCCCAAACAGTAAACATTTGCATCAAAAAACTTTAAAAGTACTGAGAAAAAGATGCATGAGCTCTGGCAGGGTGTGGGACAAGGAATGGGGAACGGGTCTAAATTTGATTAAGAAATGTTGTATGGGAGCTGGAGAGATGGCCTAGCGGTTCAGAGCGCCGACTGCTCTTGCAGAAGACCTGGCTTCGATCCCCTGCACCCACATGGTGGCTGAGAACCATCTTTAACTCCAGTTCCAGGGGAATCCGAGACCCTCTTCTGACCTCCATTGCATGACAGGGGTGCACAAACCTGCATGCAGACAGTACATTCATACACATACGAAAATAAATAAATTAAATAAAAAGAAATGTATGAAATGCATAAAACTTCAGAAAAAATGAGAACCTAAAAAATGAAATATATCTCTGAAGACATATTGTATAGACACCTCCAACTTGCCTATCACAGAATAATCTGGTGAGCGAAGATTTAATAACCGTCCAAACAGTTGTCCATGTTGGGTCTCAATGAATTCCCAGGTTTTAACTCTCCCGTTGCTCCCTCCTCCAACCACCACATGAATGGAATTTTCACTGATTCTGATGTTAAGCTGTTAGGCCTTCTGACTGTAGTTTTCAGACTTTAGTGTTCTAATATTTCATATAATTATTACTCTGCTTCTATGTTCTCATTGATGGTAAAAATTATTCATGTTAATAACACTGAATCTCTGTTATCAAGAGGATTAATGGAAAGCCCTGAAGATCATTAATAAGGGTACCTAGTTTTGACAACAGTCAAACTGAGTTAGAAATGAGGGCACTCACCAACTTGGATATGATTTAACTCATGGTCAATAGAGGAATACGTTTCTTTTCTTTTTTTTTTTTTTTTTTTTTAATTCGGATTTCCCTGGAACTGGAGTTAAAGACAGTTTTCAGCTGCCATGTGGGTGCTGGGGATCAAACCCAGGTCCTCTGCAAGAGCAGTCGGCGCTCCTAACTGTTAGGCCTTCTTTCCAGCCCCAGAATACGTTTCTTTTTTTAATTTTTTTTTATTAATTTTATTTATTTCTGTATGTGTATGAATGTACTGTCTGCATGCAAGTTTGTGCACCCGTGTCGTGCAATGCCACGGAGGTCAGAAGAGGGTCTCGGATTCCCCTTGAACTGGAGTTTCCCTGGAATTGGAGTTTCAGACGGTTCTCGGCCGCCATGTGGGTCCTGGGGATCAAACCCGGGTCCTCTGCAAGAGTGGTCGGCGCTCTTAACCGCTAGGCCATCTCTTCAGCCCCGGAATACGTTTCTTGAAAGGCTACTGCTTCTTTACTTATTTGGGATTTGGATTCCAGGGAAATTTGCATTGGACATTTAGTAAGCTCTCCATTCAAATCTCTTTTTTTGTTAACTTCTTTTTTTTTAGATTTTATTTATTTTTGTATGTGTATGAATGCACTGTCTGCGTGTAGGTTTGTGTACCCGGGTCGTGCAATGCCATGGAGGTCAGAAGAGGGTCTCGGATTCCCCTGGAATTGGAGTTCTGGAATTGGAGTTTCAGACGGTTCTTAGCCGCCATGTGGGTGCTGGGGATCGAACCCGGGTCCTCTGCAAGAGCAGTCGGTGCTCTTAACCACTAGGCCATCTCTCCAGCCCCTCAAATCTTATTCACTATGGAATTGGAATTGAACAATCTTGGAATAACAAGGGAAGAACAGACTGACTATGATAAAAGTAAATGATCAGCTACTGAATAATCAAATCCTGTACAGGCTGTTTCTTCTAAATTTTCCTTTGGTGCAAATTTTGTCAAGCACTTTCATTTGCTGACCTTTCAAACTCGATTTTTTACTAAATACTTCCCCTCTCCTTGAGACAGTATAAATGAATTGCCTGAGAGATCATTAAGCACTGTTTCTATCACTCTGCAAATCTTTCAAATAGAGTTTACCTCACACTGAATTAGTTATTTTATTATCAAGTCAGTCGCCAACAAATTCTGTTCTGAAATTAGGAAGGGAGTTCTATAATATGATTCCTTCCCTATTCAAAGATTATCACTGGATTTACATATGGAGGAATTAGGAAAACCTCCATGTGTGAGTTTAATGGAAAACAAAGTGATACATGCTGCTAATACAGTTGCTTCTAAGCCATAATTAACTGTGAGCACAAAGTGTGGATGGCAAAATACTCTAATCCAATGTAAGGAGTTTGCAGTGGCTAAGTGCTACAGAATGTACCAGAATTACCACCGTGATTCTCTCCATTCACTGGTATGAGAAGAAAGGCACTGTAAGTGGGTGGAGACAATGCTGTTAATACAACCACCTTCTCTCTATAGACGCGGGGATGTCAAGCAGTGTCCAGATGCACCTATCTCTCAAGCTCCAGGTCTCCAGTCTGAGCCAAATAAAAGAACATACTGTGAGATCGGAACCTAAACATAATCTCTATTCTCAAGTGTTGAGACCTGCATTCTGAAAAAAATTAATCTGGATTTCTATGGAAGCATCTTGTTTTCACTAAGAAAATTATCTTTAATCAAAGGATAATGGCAAAGAAGACTCATTCATTCATAAAGTTAAAAATGGATCATATTCATATTTTCCTTACTCTAAAGACCTCTGTTAATGTTATGGCAAATGAGATTATGATTTTTCAAAACTTTGTGACTATTTTAGTTGAATATTTAAATTTTCATATAAGATAATTTTATGGTATTTAGATCCTTTCCCTACCTCCACCTTTTATTCTCCCCTTCCTATTTGTTAGGTTATAAAATGTATGAACTCCAATAAAAGGCACATGAGGCTTAGGTCATCCAGGAACATGCTTTACTTCCATGTGGGACTGCCAGCATGAGCCACCTGCAGACTCGTGTTTGGGGGCAGGGGCAGGAAGAGGGGAAGGAGAGAGAGTGGGCAGAGAAAGAGGCAGAGAGATAGACAGAGAGAGACAGAGAGAGAGATGGCAGCTGGGGTCCACACATTTATACCAATGGGGCAGGGCCTCAGGTACAGGGGAAGGGGTCAGAAGATTGATAGCTTCTGGAGGAAGTGGGCACCTGTGTGCCCCTTGGGATTCTGGGAAGCCTGGACCTAACTCTAATTTGATGTGATTTCTCTATCTATGTATCTATACATCTATCTATCTATCTATCTATCTATCTATCTATCTATCTATCTATCTGTCATCTGTCTCTCTGGCTATCTATCTATCTGGATAGCCATACAATGGATAGTTTACATAAGTGATATCCAATAACTTTAGGGATTGAAGATTTTAATTTGTTGTTTGATACTTTAAAAACACATGAAGNTCCAAATCCAGGAGACTCCATTTCCAGGGGAATCTGACACCCTTCTGCTGACCTCCGCGGCATGCACGACATGGGTGGGATAAAAACCTACAGGGGGACAGTACATTCATACACATAAAAAAAATGTGAACCTCTAAAATCTGCTTGGAAATGACCTCTACTTATTTTCTGAATCCTCTTTCTGGTATATGTGTGTGAATCTTATATACAGATTTGGAGTGATAAAAATTGAAAGGAACAACCACACCACCTAACAAAAAGACCGGGTCAAAAACTGACTGAAACAGTAAACTTTGCCCCAAACAGTAAACATTTGCATCAAAAAAAACTTTAAAAGTCTGAGAAAAGATGCATGAGCTCTGTCCAGGTGTGGGACAAGGAATGTGGACTTGGGTCTAAATTGATTACGGAATATGTGTATGGGGAGCTGGAGAGATTGGCCTAGCGGTTCAGAGCGCCGACTGCTCTTGCATAGGGTGGGAAGACCTGGCTCGATCCCTTTCACCCACATGATGGGGCTGAGAACCATCTTTAACTTCCAGTTCCAGGGGAATCTCCGAGGAACCCTCTTCTGACCTCCATTGCCATGACAGGGTTGACAAACCTGCATGCAGACATTACATTCATACCACATACGAACATACATCAATTAAAATAACAGAAATGTATGAATTGCATAAAATTCAATTAAAAAAATGAGACGAACCTAAAAAATGAAATATATCTCTGAAGACATATTGTATAGACACCTCCAACTTGCCTATCACAGAATAATCTGGTGAGCGAAGATTTAATAACCGTCCAAACAGTTGTCCATGTTGGGTCTCAATGAATTCCCAGGTTTTAACTCTCCCGTTGCTCCCTCCTCCAACCACCACATGAATGGAATTTTCACTGATTCTGATGTTAAGCTGTTAGGCCTTCTGACTGTAGTTAGTTTCAGACTTTCTTTTCTAACTTTCATATAATTATTACTTGCTTCTATGTTTCTCATTGATGGTTAAAATTATTAATGTTAATAACACTGAATCTCTGTTATCAAGAGGATTAATGGAAAGCCCTGAAGATCATTAATAAGGGTACCTAGTTTTGACAACAGTCAAACTGAGTTAGAAATGAGGGCACTCACCAACTTGGATATGATTTAACTCATGGTCAATAGAGAATACGTTTCCTTTTCTTTTTTTTTTTTTTTTTTTTTAATTCGGATTTCCCTGGAACTGAAGTTAAGACGGTTCTCAGCTTGAATGTGGGTGCTGGGGATCAAACCAGGCCTCTGCAAGAGCAGTCGGCGCTCCTAAACTGTTAGGCCTTCTTTCCAGCCCCAGAATACGTTTCTCTTTTTAATTTTTTTTATTAATTTTATTTATTTTCTGGAGTGTATGAATGTTACTGTCTGCATGCAAGTTTGGTGCCAATACGTGTCGTTTCAATGCCGCGGGGTTCAGAAGAGGGTTTCGGATTTCACATTGAACTGGAGTTCTCCGGGAATGGGAGTTTCAGACGGTTCTCGGCCGCCATGTGGGTCCTGGGGACTCAACCCGGTTTCCTCTGCAAGAGCTGGTCGCGCTCTTACAAACCGCTAGCCCATCTCTTCAGCCCCGGATACGTTTCTTGAAAGGCTACTGCTTCTTTACTCATTTGGGATTTGATCCAGGGAAATTTGCATTGGACATTTAGTAAGCTCTCCATTCAAATCTCTTTTTTTGTTAAACTTCTTTTTTTTTAGATTTTATTTAATTTTTGTCATGTTTATGAATGATGTTGCGTTTATGTTGTCGTTTACCCGGTGTGTTTTGCAATGCCTGCGAGTGTCAGATGAAGTGGGTCGTCGGCATTCCCCTGGAATTTGGAGTTCTGGGAATGGAGTTTCAGACGGTTCTTGCGCCATGTGGTGCTGGGGATCGAAACCCGGGTCTCTGCAAGAGCAGTTCGTGCTCTTAACCCCCTAGGCCATCTCTCCAGCCCCTCAAAATCTTATTCACTATGGAATTGGAATTGAACAATCTTAGGAAAACAGGAAGAGGCAAGACTGACATATGATAAAAGTAAATGATCAGCTACTGAATAATCAAATCCTGTACAGGCTGTTTCTTCTAAATTTTCCCTTTGGTGCAGTTATGTAAGGACACTTTCATTTTGCTGTACCTATCAAAACTCGATTTTTTACTAAATACTTCCCCTCTCTCTGAGACAGCGTAAAAATGAATTGCCCTGACGAGATCATTAAGCACTTGTGTTCTTATTCACATCTGACAAATGCTTTCAAAGTAGAGTTTCACCTCACACTGAATTAGTTTATTTTTATTATCAAGCAGTTCGCCAACAAATTCTGTTCTGAAATTGAGGAGGGAGTCTATAATATGATTCCTTCCCCCTACTTCAAGATTATCACTGGATTTACATATGGAGGAATTAGGAAAACCTCCATGTGTGAGTTTAATGGAAAACAAAGTGATACATGCTGCTAATACAGTTGCTTCTAAGCCATAATTAACTGTGAGCACAAAGTGTGGATGGCAAAATACTCTAATCCAATGTAAGGAGTTTGCAGTGGCTAAGTGCTACAGAATGTACCAGAATTACCACCGTGATTCTCTCCATTCACTGGTATGAGAAGAAAGGCACTGTAAGTGGGTGGAGACAATGCTGTTAATACAACCACCTTCTCTCTATAGACGCGGGGATGTCAAGCAGTGTCCAGATGCACCTATCTCTCAAGCTCCAGGTCTCCAGTCTGAGCCAAATAAAAGAACATACTGTGAGATCGGAACCTAAACATAATCTCTATTCTCAAGTGTTGAGACCTGCATTCTGAAAAAAATTAATCTGGAATTTCTATGTGGAAGCATCTTGTTTTCACTTAAAGAAAAATTATCATTTTAATTTCAACAGGATATAATGGGCAAAGAAGCACTCTATTCATTTTACATACACAGTTAAAAAAGGATCATATTCATATTTTCCTTACTCTAAAGACCTCTGTTAATGTTATGGCAAATGAGATTATGATTTTTCAAAAAACTTATAGGTTGAACATAATTTAGTTGAATATCTTAATATTTTCATATATAGGGAAATTTTATGGTAATTTAGATCCTTTCCCTACCTCCACCTTTTATTCTCCCCTTCCTATTTGTTAGGTTATAAAAAGGCATGAACCCCAATAAATGGCACATGAGGCTTAGGGATCAGGGAACATGTTTACTTCCATGTGGGACTGCCAGCATGAGCCACCTGCAAGACATCGTGTTTGGGGCAGTGGGCAGGAAGAGGGGAAGGAGAGAGACAGTGGGCCATAGAAAGAGGCTAGAGAGATAGAACGAGAGAGAGGACAAGAGAGAGAATGGGAGCTGGGGTCCACACATTTATACCAATGGGCAGGGCCCTCAAGGTCCAGGGGAAGGGGTCAGAAGATTGAATAGCTTCTGGAGGAAGTGGCAACCTGTGTGCCCCTTGGGATTCTGGGAAGCCGGACCTAACCATAATTTTGATGTGATTTCTTCTATCTATGTATCTATTACATCTATCTATCTATCTATCTATCCTATCTATCTTCTATCTACTATATCATCCTATCAGTCATATATATATTATAATATATTATATTATATATATATAATATATATGCCTCAATTAAGGTAGTTGGCTTACAAATATCCTTCAATGTGTGTCCATCCACTGTGGCCTGCTTAGCCTTTGAAGTCCCATGCCTCTTCCAGCAGCCATCTAGTGCCACAGTTTCCATGGGTGGATATGGAGTGTCTTAGCCACTTACGAATGCCTATGCTGGGATTATTTTTTCTGGCTTGAGCTTTCATGGGACTTCTACAGCCTGTCATCATTGCTCTGAGTTTGTATGAGTAATTGACCAACTGTCTAGCAAGCTGTTTCCTTGTGTTGTGAACCACCTCTGGCTTCTACAATCTTTCCAATCATTCTGCAGTGATTCTTGGTCCTTGGTGGGTAGAAGTTTGATAGAAATGTCCTAATCATGGAAAAGCACTTTACATTCTCATCTCTGCACATTGGCCAGTTGTGGGTTTTTGTTTTAACCAGCATCTGTTGTTTAAGGACTCTTCTCTGCTGGGAGTTGAGAAATCCTAAGTGAGGTAACTCACACTCAGAAAGAGAAATGTCACGTAGGTGTATGATGATTTTGAAATTTTAGATAGGCATGTTTCAATTTGAAAGTTCAGAGTGGTCTAGAAACTAATAAAAGGCTGTGTGTTGTTGTTGGAAAGGCTTTCTTGGAAGAGTGGTAGAATGCAGTGATATGAAATGGAGATGATACTTTGTAGGCATTTTTCTGGCAGAAACACTTAAAAGAGTCAGCAAGCAGCCTCCAAGCCTCCACCCCTGCTGATATCCTGCTTAACCTGGGAAACCTGAGCACCCGGTTGTCTTTGATGTCTTAGGGTGAAAGCATTGATCCAGAACAAATTCCCTGAAGTCCCTCTTGTCCCAACTGCCTCTCCTAGCCCCCTCTTCTGTGTGTCCCAGGCCCCTTGCAAGGTTTTGTATAAAATACCCCGAGTTACAACATAAAAGTGAGTTTTAATCTCCCTTGTGGATTTACTCCCCATATCTGTGAGTCCAGTTTCCTTTTTCTCTCCAGGTTATTTCTCACTGTTCCCTCCCCCTCCCTGCTTGTGGCTTAAGCCTGAGGACTGTTAGCTAGCTGGCCCTGGAACTGTCCTGAGACTTGGAGCATCCCAGAGCTGCGAGCTCTGGTCTAGGGAGGAAGAACATCTTGTGGAAGGCAGCAAACACATCATACATTTAAAGGACCACAATATGTGTATTTCAGATGACAACACTTTACATTTAATTCCTTTTTAAAATTGTTATATATGTAAGTGTAGTTGCTACATATGTGTAAGTGCAACCTTATCATGAAAATGCTTCAGAGGTCAGAAGCAGACTCAGTGTGGAATTGCAAACTCTTATGTAAGTAATGATGCAGAGTAAAATAATGATGGGTACTTCATTCCTTTCAAGCATTGAATAATACTCTATTGTACATTCATCTATCTATCTATCTATCATCTTTATTTATTTATTTATTTATTTATTTATTTATATAACCTTTTCTTAAGGACAGACCTCTGAGTTGCTTCAACCTTTTATTTACCACATAGTGCATTCGTACTATCATGTATGTATGTTTACTTGTCTGAATAGTCATGTTCAATTATTTGGCTAGCACATATAAAAGAGGACTTTACATAGGTCATTTGACAACATTAAATTTAGCTTTTAAAGAAACTGTTATTTTTCCCCCAACATCATCTATTGTTTCTTATTACCACAAAGAGAAAGGGCAGTTATTATTTTTCAACACCTCAACACTTGATATTTTCTTATCTTTTGTTATATATATATGTGTGTTTTATAATATTTTATCTATTATTTTTATTTTGTTTATGTGCATAATTTTACTTCCAGCAAGTGTTTAAGTGCACCTCTGTTATACATTGTCTGAAGAGATAAGAAAGTAAACATCATCTCTCCTGGCGTGGTGGTGCACACCTTTAATCTTAGTGCTTGGGAGACAGAGGCAGGTGGATCTTTGTGAGTTCAAGGACAGCATGGTCTACAGAGTGAGTTCCAGGACAGCTGGAGCTACAGGAAGACCCTGCCTCGACAAGACAAAAAAAAAAAAAAGAAGAAGAAGAAAGGAACATCAGAACCCCCAGGAGTTATAGAAGGTTGTTAGCCACCATCTGAGTGCTGCGAATCTAACCTGGGTCCTCTACAAGAACAACCACTGCTTGTAACTGCTGAGCCATCTCTCCAGGCAGTAGATATATCTTAGTGGATATTGAAACAAACGTCATTGATGTTTTAAGTAATATCTTGACTCCTGTTTTATGAGTATTTTTATCCAGAAACTCTGTTGAAAGTTATCAAATATCCTTGCTGTAATAATTGATGGGAGATAATCTTGTAGGTTTATATTTTCATTTTATACTGTGTGTATTACAGTAAATAATTCTTATTATGTTAAACAATATTTTCATTCTTGGAGTAAATATCCCTTAATCGTAATATATAATATTTCCAATTATGTTGTTGGATTCAGTTAGCTAATATTTGTTGAGAATTTTAGATTCACTATTTACAAGATCAATCTCTGCTTTTCTTGCAGCGTCTAAGATATTTGGCTTTGGGTACTTATTAAATGCTATGCTCAGAGAAACGGAAAAGTATGGTTCCTGACTCTTCCATTTTCTTTTTCAATTTGGGGTGCATTGATGGTTTTCATTTTCATTTATCTATTTTTTCCATGTGTATCTGTTTGTCTGTGTGAGGGTACATCCTATGTGTACAGGTTCCCACAGAGGCCAGGAATGTATCCACCAGAGCTGGGGTTGCAGGGGTTGTGGTCTATGGAATATGGGTTTTAGTTACTCATCTTGGGTCCTTGGCAAGAGGAGAAAGTGCTCTTAAGTGATGATATATCTCTCCATAACTGTGTTGGTAGATTTTACTCTTTAATAGCTGGATGAAATTAACTGTAAATCCTGTTTCTGAATAGCATTTTAAATCACTAATATAAATTGTGTTATAAGGTAATTTTGAGTAAGTTGCATATTTGTGGGAATCTGTTCATTGCATGCAAGTTGTCTATTTTTGGACATATAATGATTCATATATTATCCTCATGTCTTTAAATAGTTCTGAGACCATGGTAATAAAAGCCACACTATTGTTTTGAATTGTATTTTTCATCTCTTTATGGCTAATTATTTTATTGATGCTTTGTGTATTTCATACATCATTTTCCAATTCAGTTCAGGCATATTTCCCTTTCCCTTCCCCCCACCCCACCCCACCCCATCCCAGATCATGCATTCTGCCATAACTGTCCTGCATCTTTCTCTCAGTTTTTTTTTTCATTTTTTAGCAATATGTGATAATTTATGAGTACAAAGCATCCTTCATGTTAAAACCAATTTGCAAGCAAGTTGTCCCAAACCCACAACAGACTTCCGGTCCCACATCCGAGGGGAGGGGGGGGGTGGGATGGGGTTGTTATGTTAAACAAGGTTGATCAAATGAGTGTCCAGGCTATATTGCTGTAGTTTCACCATTCACCCCAATCACAGCCCTTACATTCTACCACGGCCCCTCTTCCGCAGATTTTTCCCTAGGCTTAGAAAAGGGGCACAGGTGGATGAGAAGCAAAACAGTCTACTTTCTCTGGAGATGTTGTCTTGGACTCTGGTCAATTCTGGCTGTTTTCTTTCATGGGCTAACAGTTTGTCTAGGAATAACCTTTTGATCCTACTAATGAAGCACAAGCAATTAGATATATAGGTATTTAAACAGTACTAATTGTTATCGTAGGTTACTTTGGTATAGATACAGATGTTTGGATGGTATGTTAATCATTAATTACATTTTTTTCTGTTGAATATGATAGGGTTTTACTGTGGCTTATAACATCTCCTGACCATTAGAGGGTGTAAGCTTGTGGCATCAGCTGTGGGTTATTCCTCCAAGGAGAGAGCCAATAGCCAATTAGATTTGGGATATACAGGCATATGGCTGCCTCTGCTGCACAGTATTTCCAGGCAGATGAGGTGTAGCTGGTGAGGAGGGAGGAGTCTTGCTTGACTCAAGGAGACCCATATTTGCTTTATTGGTATAGTGGCCTTTGGTAACACTCTCTGGTATTCCAGAGACCTCTTTATGGCTATTTTTAATGGTCATCGAATTTTAAATTATTTTCAAATAAGTGATATGATAGTTCATCAAATTTAAGCATGATTTTCTTTCCTATTTTAGCTGTATTCATCAGGACTTTTATTTCCTTCGTTCTGCTTAGTTGTGTGATTATTTATTCTTCTGTTGGATTCCTTAAACTGTGCATATAAAGTTGAATTTTTAATTTAAAAACTTTCTTCTTTTATAATGCAAAGCAATTGCTGGCATTCATTTCCCTGAGCATTGTATCCTGGCATTCCATGTGGTTTTGAGGTTACTTTATGTTCTTTGAAGTGAATGTTCTAATTTCACAGCTTCTTCTTTGACACATCAGTTTTTGTGTTAAAAATTTCCTTTATGTTTATTCATTTCAAGCTTTTTCTTAGTGCTTTAGAAAAATCCTTCCCATAAGTTCAGTCGCAGTCAATTTATTGAGATTTTTTTCTGGCTTATGACATGGTCTCTTGGGGCCGGAGAGATGGCCTAAAGGTTAATAGCACCTACTGCTCTTGCAGAGGACCCGGGATCGATCCCCAGCACCCACATGGCGGCTGAGAACTGATCCCCAGCACCTACATGGTGGCTGAGAACCATCTTTAACTCCAGTTCCAGGGGAATTTGACATCCTCTTCTGACCTCCGGGGCATTGCACGACATGGGTGCACAAACCTGCATGCAGACAGTACATTCATACACATACGAAAATAAATAAATAAAAAATTAAAAAAAGATATGGTCTCTTGTGGATAATATTCAATTATAATTAGGAAGATTGCGAATTTTGATTTTGTAGAGTGGAATGTTTTATACCTGTTGGGGCTAGAATGTTTAAAGGACTTTGTGTAAAGGTTTTAAGTATTTCCTTCCCTTATTGATCTCCTGTCTATATTCATTAATGAAAGGGAAGTATTGGAAACTTAAGCTATTATTGATGAGTATCCATTTACCTGTTTAATTCTCTTAATGTCTCATGTATTTTGAAGAATCTTTACACATTATCTATACAGTTATAAATACTACATCTTACATATGAACTGATCATTTACATATATATTTGTATCCCAGTTTGTAGCAGTTTTTAACTTAAATCTCTTTCATTTCATAAAGAATAGCTGTTCCAGGTCTTTCATACTTTTGTTTTCTTTGAATATAATTTTCTGCACTTTAGTTATCATTTATTCATCTTTATAGCAAAAAATATCTTTAAAAAAGTTTGTATTCATCTGACTGATTATATTATCTTTTTGGTTTATTGCGTCAATCTTTTTCTTCTTTGGATAAATTTAATACATGCATATTTAAATTGATAACTGGTTCTTAAGGACTAACCAGATATTTTGTTATTTTTTTATGTCATAATATATTTGCTAATGAGGACTAACTGATTATTTTGTTACTTTTGTTTTATGTGTAGTATATATTTTCTCTTTATTTCTACCATTGTTGACATCTTCTGCATGGTTTAGTTTGGGCAATGTCTTTGTTTATTTCAATTTTTCTGTTTTTGTGTGTAATTTTTAGATTTTACTAGTCATTGTATTGGAGATGAAGACTTTTAATCTTAAACTCATTTTATAATATTGCAATTCATAAGTTTCAATAGCTTACCAAATATCTCCTCTGATCATCTTTCCATCCCTTACTAATTGAATCCCTCTAGATCAAATGTCTAATCACAGATTTATTAACTTTTTATGCATTTGTATTTTAAATTATGTATGAAATAAATGCTGTATTTCAAGCCAAAGGTACTATAATCCCATATTTTATATTTTTCTTTATGATTTTCTTTACCAAGAAACAAACTCTTGATTTATCATTTGTTTTGTATAAATTTGAGTCTACTACCATTTTATTTTTGACCAAACTCCATTACCTTTAATTTACCTGCATATTCTACAAGTTCTCCTCAAATTTCTGCAAATATTGACTACTTATTGGCCCTCCCTCTCCTTATAAACTTTGAATATGTGATTTCACTGCCAGTACCATCCAAGATGTCTGATGAATTAAGCCATTAGTCATTAAGGATCCTTGTGCAAGGCTAAAGAAATTCTCTCATGATACTTAACACTTTGGTTACCTTTTGTGAATATATGTATTACTGAATTTTGTCATATAATAGAATAATAAAATTTTGACCTCTCCTCCAACTGAATCCTCCCAATAGAACCCTATGAGAGATTTCATGCTTTCTGTCATACATGTTACGTCATATTTGGTCAAACATTTTACCCAGATATGCTTGGTTGCAAGTTCCACTGGAGTCTAGTCAGGCTGTCCAAACAACTTAAAGATCTACTTTTCCTCACTCAGCTACAATCTCTTGCCAGTACTTCCTAGGCGAGGCTTGGGAGCTGCTGCCCATTACCCTTGCTCCCGCTGAGATTTCTGAGTCAGCATGGGTTTGTGCGTGCTGTCGCATGGTTGTAGGTTCATATAAACAAGTTGCCAGGGGCCTGGAAGCCTCTGTTTCTTTTCTCAATCCAATTTAGATACATTTCCTTTTCTGTGCCCCCCACCCCACCCCAGTTCATGCATTATGCCATACATGTCTTACATCTTTTTCTCAGTCTTTTTAAAGATTTTCTTTGCAGAGGTTTTTTGGTTGGGCAGAAGTTAACTGTTTCGGTCAGTTCTTTCATCCAGTCTTTTTGTCCTTATTATTCCCTCCCATTTGTATTGTTTCAACGTGTGTGTGTGTGTGTGTGTGTGTGTGTGTGTGTGTGTGTGTGTATCACATATATACCAAAATTATTACCTTTGAAAATAAACTGTATGTTAATTCCAAAATATGTTTAGGAGTTCACATTTTTCCCTTTAATTTTCTATTACTCTAATATATGTATACATACCCTCCATACATACACCACAATTACAAAGCCTGAAAAACAGTGGTCAGTTAATTCTAGTTCCCGTTAAGGGATTCACATTATAGCATAGTTTCCTTCAGATAAAAAGAAATATAACATTAACTTTGCTCAGCTTGCCTTTCAACTAGGGATTTGGTGTTAGCATTCACAGATGAAGGATACCAATCGTCATTTGTTTTTCTGGGACTGTGTCACTTCATTTAGCATAATGGCTTCAAGTTCCATCCATGTACAAGCGAAGTTCATGATGTCATGCTTCTTCACCACTTCATAGAATTCAAAAAAAGTAGAAATCCATTGTGTACATGTACCATATTTTCTCTATGAAATCTTCAGTTTGGGGGAACTTGGGTTGTTTCCAGCTCTTTACTATTGTGAAGAAAGCTGCAATAAACATATATGGGCATGTAGCTCTGTGATAGAATGTGTCTTGTGGGTATATACCTGGGTATGACTAGGTCAGTTGGTAGGCTTGTTTTCAGTTTCTTGAGAGTTCTCCACACTGCTTTCTATAGGGGTTGCATGAGTTTGCATTCCCACCAGCAGTGGATGAGGGTTCCCCTTTCCCCACAACCTTCCCAGCCTTTGGTTTCCTTTATTTTCTGGATGCTAAGTAGTCTTACTGGAGTAAGATGAAATATTACGGTGGTTTTAAATTGCATTTCCTTAATTATTAGTGATGTTCAACACTTTTTAAGATGTTTTCAATCATCTTTACTTCTTTATTTGTGAAGTCTCCTTTCAGCTCTTTACTCCATCTTTTGAGTAGGTCATTTGTTTTCTTCCTCCTTTGTTTTTTGAGTAGTTTATACACTTTGGATGTTAACGTTCTATCACATGTTTCACTGGTGAAGGATTCCCCCAATACTGTCGGTTTTCTCTTCCCTTCTTTGATAGTTTCTTTTGATGTACAAGAACTCTTGAGTTTAATAAAGTACAATTTGTAAATTGTTGACCTTATTGTTTGTGCAGCTGATGTCTGATTTAGAAAGTCTTTTTCCTATGCCTATGTCTTGTAGGTTACCAAGGTTTTCTTCTATCTTTTTCAGTTTTGGGTTTCACATTATGGTCTTTGATCCATTTGGAGTTGATTTTTGTACATGGTGAGAGGTGGGGGTTTAGAGCCTCTGTTTCTTTATGTTTATTCACCAAAACTTGTTCCTACAATCTTTCTAATCCCTCTTCTGCAATGGTCAATGAGCTGTGGTTCGTTGAGGTTTAATAAAAGAGTTCTATCCAAGGACATGCACTCTGGAATCTTTTATTCTCTAAAACTTGGCCAGTTGTGGCCTTCTGTGTGCATATCACTTTGTTCTATGAAGAAACTTTGCTGGTGAAAGTTGAGAGAAGTACAAGTATTTTCTCTGCCTCTTGTTCGGCTATGTTCCATGAGCCTTAGTTGTAGAGGTTCCACTGCAGGTGTGTCAAATAGTTCCGGAGATCTCTCTGGCATATATTCTATGTATGTGACCATTTGTAGAACCCTTGTTAACCTCCGTCTGTTGAAAAAAAAACATTTTATGAGCGGTATACTGCATATTTGTTCATTAATATAAGGATCCATGTTTAGCATATAGTCAGAATTTCATCTTCCTAGAGATATGACAAAGATAGGATTATTCTCTAGGATCTATGTCCTCTCCAAACATGAATATTTGGATACAGTTACAGTGGAGTGAACTCTTTCCCATTGAGAGGGTTTTAACTCCAATATATAGCTGTTGCTCTCCCCCTATATAAAAGTGCCACTACTGCACCAATGGAGGTAGTTTATTGTGCCTATTAATATGTTTATTACACTTTAGGCTGGTTGGACCACTCACTGATTTTTCTCCCTTAGCCAATTGCATAGTATCTTCTAACACTACGAGAGCTAGATTTTAGGGAGGCTTCCAGGTCAATTCCAACGTCATTGCTCTAAGTTCTATTTGAGAAACATTTCTTATCTTCAGCTAGAGAGTCTGACCTTCAAATTCTGGGAGGTAATGAAGGGCTGTGCTAATAGCTGGTGTAATTTTGGTAATCTCTTGGACTACCCTGACCACCAACTTGAAGGGAGTTTTTTTCTGTCTGACATTCTTTCTTGTTACATAGCTTTCAGATATATACCATGCACTAATTTTCAGATATATGAATTTTTAAGGAAAATTTTATGTTAATACATTTCCCTATGACTTTTTCAGTTGATGACAATGCATTTATAATGTATCAGTTTTAGTTTATACCATTTAGACTTTATTTGTCTTCATTGTTACATAGAGCCATTGATTTTTTGACTTTTTAACCACTAATTACTGGATTATTCTCTATTACATTTTATCTTACAACCCACTTTAGGAACTCCAATTATAAATATGCTGTGCAATTATTGTTACCTCACAAATCCTCTACTCTCCTTTATGTTTTCTTCATTCTATTTATATTCATTTGCCTCAGATTGGATAATTTCAATTATCTTTTCAATTTCACTGATTAGCTTACTTTTGCCAATATGTTATTGAATCCTTATGGTGAGTTTTAAATTTTATTTATTATATTTCAGTTGAGAACTTTTTATTCAGTTATGTTTATAATTATATTTCAATATATTTATAAATATACTCCAATATATTTTCAATTATATATTTATAATTATATTGTAATATTTTATAGAATTTTTCTGTATTTCATACAGAAATTCTCAATCATCACTTTTATACCCCCTTCTCCATTGACACACTCCCACAAACCCCCTGCTGGAATTTATACACTCTGCATTTCTGCAAGGCCTACTTTGCTCAATTAGTGTCTCCAGATATTCTTCAATGCACATGCATCCATTGAGGTCTAGTTAGCCTAACCAGAATGCCTCACTATAAGAAGACTAGCTCTTTCTTATGTAACAGCAATCAGCTGCCAATATTCTTCAGCTAACATTGGGACTTGCTATCAATTCCCTCATGTCCATGCTGGGTTTTTGTCTCCTTTAGTTTGCATGGGTCTTGTGCATGCTGACACCATTGCAGTAGATTCATAGGAGCATGACTCCAGGACCTTGTAGTATTCTATTTTCATATAGTCTTGAACCACCTCACAGGCTCTTTCTACTGACTCTTTCTAAGTGGTCCATGAGCCTTGGGTGAATGAGTTATTATTATGGTAAGCTGTTCAAGGATCCACACTCTACAGGATCCTAATTTCTATGATTTGGTAATTTTCAGCCTTTTGTGTTCCTGGTCCTCTGTAGGTGTATTATAGATTGTAGTCTATTAGTATCCTTGCATAACTGTACATTATTTTATTTTACTGTTTTACTTTTTGAATGTGGTTTTCTTTTGTACTGTGAATTCAACAGACCAAAATATCTGAGTTTAATGAGCATAAATGAAACTGTTCTAGTTGTCCAAGCCCCTATAATCAATCAGTTAAACAAATATTCTGTAAGTGGTATTTGTGGTATAACTGACTGATTAACTATTATTTCATTATATTTGGAGTTCTCAGTATATTCTTCATTTCCATGATACAACCTGTTCATAAATGTGGTTATGTTTGGTTTGCTCAGATCAAATGTTTTAAAAGTTCTTGGCCTGAAATTCCCTTGAAAAGGGAATTTTCTTTTCAATATGTTTCCTATCAAATGTGGAATCAGCTGCTTCATACTATAAAAATGTATGAATATTTTAATATCATTCACCAAATCCTAAAATTGAATTATAATGGTATCTGTGGCTTTCCTGTGTGTTCCTAACACCTTTATACTTTGTCTAATGTAATCATGTATATTACTGATTCTGGTACACAATCACTAATTGCTGCTTCTTGACAGTTATATAGGTTTTAACTGAATAGTCCTTGACCCTAATCTTTATCTTGTTAATTCTTCTTATACCTATGACTACATTGTAAGCTTTGGCAATAATTCTAATCTCCACCTCCCTCACAGAGGCTCCCCTGGCGACAATAGTGTTGCTTCAGTATTTGAGCTGCCATAGATCTTGAGCCTAACTTGAGCATCATTTGTATTCTACTTTATTCTGTTTGTTCATTCATGTAGCCATTAATAAGATGAACTGTGTTGGAGTTTTGATTTTACGATTCACTTGTCAGGTAACATTTGTATTTAGTTCTGTCTACTGGATAATGGAATAATAAAAATGTTTATTTTATATATTTTCAAAAGGGTTATGTGACTTAATATACATTGCAGGCTATGTAAATATCATCTTTAATAAAATAATAGCACCATGTAGTTCATACAACAATAACAGTATCATTGGTATTAACACCACCAATATTGCATCACATTTTAGGAACTGCACAAATATAATTACTATGTTTTTCATCCCTGTATATTTGGAATTCTACTAAAGTCATTTTTAACATAGTTGTCAATAGACACTCTTAACAGTCTAAAGGATTAAGGTTTATCTCTTAAAGATGTTACTTTTTTTTTTAATTTAACTTTTATTGATGCTTTGTGCGTTTCGTACATCATTTTCCAATTCAGATCAGGCATATTTCCCTTTCCCTTCCCCCCCCACCCCCACCCCATCCCAAATCATGTATTCTGCCGTAACTGTCTTGCATCTTTCTCTGGTTTTTTTTTTTTCATTTTTTAGCTATAAGTGATAATCCATGAGTACAGGTATCCTCCGTGCAAAACCAATCTGCAGGCTGTTGTGCCCAAACCCCCACAGCCCCACCATCGAGTGGGGGGTGACAGGTTGTTTGTTCAACCAAGTTGATCAAATGAGTGTCCAGACTACATCGCTATTCTCTGAATCATTTATAATGATACAGACACCAGGCATCCCCATTTAATATCATACATGATGCAATTTATTTAATTGCTGCAAGGTAAATCTAAATAAAGTCCTGAGATTGACATTATAAGTTTTTCTTATGACCTCTGACTTAATTGGGAGGAATTAATATATTGGAATGAGGATTGTTTTTTTATATGTGACCTTCACAACGTCTTCCATGTTTTGCTCTATCTCAAGACTCCTTGCAATTTACAAGTATTCCCATCTTCTGTATGCTCCATTTTTTTCTCCCTAAAACAACAGAGCCTTATATTCTTTTTTTACCATCATGTGTCCTTTGGTAATTTACTGTGTTAGTTTACTATATATGAGTGTCACAAGTCTGTGAATTTTAGAGAATATATCTTTTAAAAATAATAATTTTACTCTCTAAAAGTTTCATACCCTCACATTATGAACATTGATTATTTCAGCCCATACTTCTCCCTAGCACCGGACTTCCTAATTCCTTCCCAAGTTCATCTCTCATCTCTTATTGTTAGAAAACTGCTGAGTACAATTAGTGCATCCCTTATGCTCAAGAATGTGCAGTTCTCCACTGGAGCACAAGGCAACATGCCAACCACCTCGTCCCCATAGAAGAGTTACTGGCTTTCACTCAGCAGCCATCAGTTTCAGATAGTTCCTCCAATGTGTGTAGGTTGTACCTAAATGGCCCCTCATCCATGCTGGGAATCTGGGTGGCTTGTTATTCAGATCTGGTGCAGTTAACCATAGCTTCAGTGAATGCCTGAGTGCAATGGCCATGAATTATTCAGATGACAGCATTTCATAGATGTCCACATAATCTGCCTCTACATTTTTTCCACCTCCACTTCTGTGAAATTCTATGAACCCTGGGTCATGAGAGATTGATATAGATGACCCGTCCACAGCTGAG
The DNA here is from genome assembly GCA_009823505.1 of Rhizomys pruinosus. NCBI lineage: Eukaryota > Metazoa > Chordata > Mammalia > Rodentia > Spalacidae > Rhizomys > Rhizomys pruinosus. The sequence continues at coordinate 664,982 of VZQC01005946.1, forward strand.
CCCTCAGTATCATTTAAACATGCCACTTTATCCAGGTATGATTCTCTGTAATAACCACAAGCCACTGTGAAAAGAAGCACCTCTCTGAGCAAGGTAGGTTTCACTAATATAATGGTATATGAACATAAATATTTAGAATGCAGTTTGAATGCATGACCATTTGGCCAAATGAACAACATCAGGGTCCAGCCTAGGGCTTATGATCTCCTATCATGGAATTTTGATAGGATTTGTAGTACTGAGCATGAAATCCCTCCTATGGAGCAGCCCTAATGTTCGGTGAGAATGCTGATGATTACCTCCGTAACCATTATGCCAATATTGTAGCAGTGGGAACATCTTGTCAGCAAGTCAGTACTGCAGTACGCAGAGCCCAGTGTGTGTGGGGAGGGACCACTGAGCCCCTAGCAGGCTGTATATCACATTCTGGAACTGTGTAACCTGGCCTTCAAGGTGTAAGTTTTCTGCTCAGTTTTAGGTTGTTTTTTTTTTTTTTTTTATCTGTACCCAAAATAAATTGTGTTTTCAGCAATACGGCATTACCTTCATGTGAAGTTCGGTAATCCAGAGCAATGGAAAATGTCTGCAGTTTTTCAAAGGTATAATTCACCTATACTCTCCCAGAATTTAGCAATTGATAAATACATGTTTAATTGACTCAAGTTTTAAAAATCAATGGTATCTTGATAATGCATCAGAAACTTCTACCTTTTTAATTCAACTACTTATTATCATAGAATTTCAAACCCCCTACAACATGAGTGTATTTTCTACTCACTTTTATCTTCTTCTGCAGGAAAATATAAAACTGCTACTTATTACAGAATACTACACAATAATTTGGTACGTTATTGTCCTGTATTTCTGCTTCAGTGAACAATTTACATAAATTCACCAATGAAATTTAATAAATATGATGTATTTATATTTATGGAAAATGGCAGTCTTTTAAATATTATTTTATTCTCATACCAATGAAACATTTCCTACATGACAATGGTTTTGAGATCTATCTGAACAAAATATGTCTCTCATGAGAATAATAATAAAACTTCACAAACAACATAAGATATATTTTTAAAATGTATGACTGCATTTTAAATGCTATATTATAATTCTGATGGGAAATATTACATTGAATTTTTAAAATGAGAGGATACAATGCACTACTGAGAGATTTTGCTATGTTTTATATCCCCTTGCATTAAAAATATAAATTTAACTCTAAGAATTTGGTATGCTTTGCTTTTTAAAAAAATTACATTTATTTAATTTGCATATATTTATGTCTTGCATGTGTATTTGAGTATGTCTGTGTTCCTTTGTGTGTGTTTGTATGTACATGCTTGAACATTTGCTTGTCATAGATCAAAGGATAACCTCTAGGAATCAGTTCTCTTTTTTTAATTTAATTTAATTTAATTTTTTTATTTATTTATTTTTTTTATTGATGCTTTGTGTATTTCATACATCATTTTCCAATTCAGTTCAGGCATACATCCCCTTCCCTTCCCCCCAGCCAACCCCTACCCATCCCAGATCATGCATTCTGCCACAAGTTTTCTGCATCTTATACAGATGGTCTCTGGGATGCCAGAGAGTGTTACCAAAGACCACTAAACCAATAAAGCAAATATAAGTCTCCTTGAGTCAAGCAAGACTCCTCCGTCAGCACCAGCTACACCTCATCTGCCTGGAAATACTGTGCAGCAGTGGCAGCCATATGTCTGTATATCCCAAATTTTATTTTATTTTTGTAAGTGTATGAATGTACTGTCTGCTTGTAGGGTTGTGCACCCGTGTCGTGCAATGCCGCGGAGGTCAGAAGAGGGTCTCGGATTCCCCTGGAACTGGAGTTCTCCTGGAATTGGAGTTACAGACGGTTCTCAGCCGCCATGTGGATGCTGGGGACGGAACCTGGGTCCTCTGCAAGAGCAGTCGGTGCTCTTAACTGCTAGGCTATCTCTCCAGCCCCGGAATCAGTTCTCTTAATCTTCATGTGTGTTCAAGAAATTCAGATTGTCAGTCTTTGTGGCAAGCACCATAACCTGCTGAACCATGTTGCCTGCTCTGGGATAGTTTTCTCAAGTGTTTATATGTATTGAACATAGAAAACATTTGTCATACCTGAATGGATGCCCCTGAAATATGTACATAATAGCAGCACTGTGGACTAAGTCATATATATATATATATATATATATATATATATATATATGCAAACATGACATATGGAGGGATATGGATTAATTGGGTCTTGGCAGATGAGGGAAGTGGATTGTGCAGAGATGTATGAAATTTTAAGAAACTTAAAATTGGTCTTAAAAACTAGGCTTAAAATCACATTGTTAAAAGAGAATTTAAACTGACAATTTTAGATATTTTTAAGAAATATATTTCAGCTAGGTGTGGTGGTGCATGCCTTTAATCCTAGCACTTGGGAGGCAGAGGCAGGAAGATCTTTGTGAGTACAAGGCCAGCCTGGTCAACAGACTGAGTTCTAGGACAGCTGGGGCTACAGGGAGACCCTGTCTTGAAAAGACCAAAAAAAAAAAAGAAATATATATTTCATCATATTAAGAAAATGAACTTTTCTTGATAACCTTGTTTTTATAAGAAAAACTTAATCCAGCTCTGAATAACAGGATATATATATATATATATATATATATAATTTTTAATTGTCTTTCCAATTTTATATACACTTGAGTTAAAACCATGATGCACTGCTGTAGTTCCAGTACTCAGAAAGCTGAAGCAGGAACATCACCACTTCAAGGCCATCCTATCCCAAAGAATTCCTCCCACCCCATATACACAGATAAAAGGTTATTTTTTAAAGCCAAGATTATTTAGGTTAGCATTTTAATGTTAGAAATATATATTCTTAATAAAGAAAATAACATCTTCACTTACTAAAAACACCATCGGCAGATTGTTTTTATTAGCAGAAAACCTAATGTCTGCTATGTTTTAACAGCATCTATTTTAAAGATGTAAATGCAGACATTTGGAGGGAATTTACATTTACTCATTTCCTTTTCAGAACTAGCTACACTTTGCTGACCTTTTGCCTGTCCCTTGTAAAAGCAAGTACTTGCCACTTTAGACAAATGTGAATTTAAGGACAAATATTTTAAATGTTTTACTTATTATATTTACTTTACACTTGCATGTATTACGGGTATCTGTGGTGTGTAATGTATCAGATCCCCTAGATACAGAGTTTGAGATTGTTACTGGCATCCAAGTGGGTGCTGGGAACTTAACCTGGGTCCTCTGCAAGATCAGCCAGTGATCATAGTAGCTAAGCCATATTTCTAGCCCCCTAAGGACACATTTTAGTGTTACTATTGAGTGCAACTTTGCTTGACTGAAAGAAGAGACTGAGAGGATAAATTAATATGCCCTTACTATTTAACCATTCGAAAACATATTTTATTATCTGGAATCACATAAAACAAAAGAATGGAACTTATTCCTAAGTGCCTATGCTGGATAGCTTTGGCATTAAATTGACACACTGGATTGAAGGAGCCTCCTTTGGGTTCTTGCCTCCATTGGACTGGCCTTTGCCCTTGTATATGGATTACTTTTCTTGACTGTAGAGTGATATGGAAGGGCCCAGCCAACTGTGGGAGGCACTACCCCTGGACTAGTATTTGTCTATTTTTTAAGTCAGCAGGCTGAGCAAAGGCCAAGAGAAAAAGCCAGAGAGCAGCATTCCTCCACTGACTGTGCTTCAGCTCCTGCCTCTAGGGTCTTGCCCTGATTTCCTACCTTGGCCTCCCTCACTGATGAACGTGACCCTGGCTAAATAAAACTTTTCTTCCCCAAGTCAGTGTATTTTGTTGCAGCACATGGAATCAAAGTGCATCAATGTCTATCAGTGGATTGAGCAAAGGTAAAGAAGCAATTTGATGATGTTGAAGATAGATCAATAATTGTCACATAGAAAAATTTGATTGAAATAACAGGCTACTGTTGGCAACACACATAGCATCCTCTATGCTCTGGGAGCTAGTCTTCAGTAGGAGGTTTCCAGATCAATTCTAGGTCCATTTCTCCAAGTCCTATGTTGGGATTTATATACTTATTTTCCCTAAAGATGTGCCAAAAATAGTTTAACCCGGAATCAGAATGAAAGATATTTTGGGGAAAAACTTGGTTTGGTAGCCCCTAAGACACAGGCCAAAGAACAAGAAATACAGTGTAGGGGGTATAAGTGGGGTGCAAATAGGTGAGAGGTCTTATATGATTAATATGTTTTGTATGAAATCTGCAAAAAAAACAGCATAAATTATTTTAGGCTATTTGAAAGAGCTAAGAAACAATACTAGATGATGTTATATAAAGTGCAGTAGCAGCTGAATAGAATGAGAAAGAAGAAAGGTTTGGACCACAAAAGTTTGAAATTTGTTCATGCTAAGTGAAAGGACCCAAACCACAGATAAAGGAAATTCGGTGACTACCACACAGGAGAAATACCGAAAATGTACAACTGAATACAAAACAAAAACAAAGAACATCTGCCAATTAGAGGAAGAGCCAAGATCAAGACTGAGGCAGTCAGAAAAGAAGTGTAAAATGTATGTCCACGGGAGGGGGGGATAAAAAAGAAAAAAACCTCACCAAATAGAAATGGATATTCATGGAAAAGTCACTTTTCCATACAAATGTTCATGGAAAGATGGATGGCATCAAGTTTTTCAATGCCTGATTTCTTACTCTATTATAACCAATACCTACAAATTGATTGGCTCAATAAAACAAAACCATTGTCTAAGGAAGTTTAGGAATCTAAAACAAGGTATTGGCAAACTGCATGCCTGTATTCCCTGGGATGGCATTGAGGAAACAAAATGTTTTCCTTTGTCTTTTCCAGCTTCTGGAAACCACCTGTATTCTTTGGCTCATTGTATACTCCTTCATCTCCAGAAACTGCAATGTGGAGCTTTCTCTCCTTTCTGACTTAGCATGGTGTTATGAACTTCTTAGGATAAAATTGAGAGTTAATCGCTTTCTTTCTCATCCATAACTCAAGCAATAGACATTAGTGCCTAAGATGGAGTGGGTTGACATGGTGCCCAGGGTGCAGGGAACTTGCTGAATGAGTAGGAAAGTGATATATGTTGGACACTTAATTCTCCATTCTAAATTCTACATTCTAAAATGAAATGTAGGCTTTCAGTTTCTTTAGTTACCTAATCTAAATTACCTGAATGTTTAAGAAGACACAAATATGTTTTATGTTTACAGGATATAAAAATAAATTATAATTTGAGAAAAAATAATGAAAGAATTAGAATTTAGTTACAGAGCATTTAACTAAGTGTAGAATAAAATACCATTATTATTTCAAGATGTCTTCACAAATACCATGCTATGGAAGGTGGCACATGTCTGTGGCTTCAATCATTTAGGAGACTGATGTAGCTGATTGCTTCATCAAGGAGCTCAAGAGTAAGCTATGAGAAAGACCTCATCCCACCCCCATAGAAAAAGCAGATTTTAAAGTCAAGGGGAAAATACAGATTTTATATAAAAAAAGGAAATGAAAACATTTAAAAGAGGAAATGTGGTAGGATCATGAAAAGTCTTAACTAATTCAAGAAAAGACAAAATGATACTGCAATATGAAATGAATTTGCATAGACAACTTTAAGAAGATGGGATTTAATTCACTTTTAGTACTGGTCACTTCAAATATAAATAGTTGTAATACATTAATACAGAGATTTTTGGTTTAATTAAAACCTGGATAGAAATTAACACCATGTAAAAGATATAGAGCTTCAGATTACAGAAAAATGATAAAGCAAAGGGAACAATTCACAGGGCATGTAAGACAGCCTGTGAAACTATATGAAAATCTTTGTTAACTAGTCATGTGACATGTAATTAATATCTAGAATATGTAAACAAACCAAGCTGGGACTTGCAGTTACACCTGGAATCCTAATACTTAGGAGACAACAGCAAAATGAGCTTGATAAGGCCACCATGAACTATGTAAAAAGACCCTATTCAAACCAAAAGTCAATCACAAGAACAAACACTTCAATCAATAAATGTATATACTGAGTAGGCACTTTCCAAACATGAAAGCACAGGTCTGCATCCACTTTAATCTCCTGAGAAACCAAAATCGAAAGTATATTGAGATTCCAAATCTTCCCAGTCAAAATGGTTATCACCATGAAGCAAAACAACAACAGATGTTAGTGAGGATGCAAGAAAAAAATTAAAACCTCATGTATTGAGAATGAGAAAGTAACTGAATCCAGCTACTCTAGAAAACAGTTTAGATATTCCGCTAAATCTAAAAATCTAAAATAAAACTCAGCTATACGTCACCTGGTTATATGACCAAAGTAATCAATACCAGCACACAAAATAAATACCTACATATTCATGTTTACTGCAACTCTGTTTACAATAGACAAGTTACAAATTTTTAGGTTCCATTAACAAGTGAATAGGTTAAAATACATAAATGCATGCACATGTAAACACAATAAAACATTAATCAGACAGAAAAAACAATAATTATATTCTATTCAGGAAAATGGATGGACTCAGAATTAATTATGGCAAGCACAATAATCCAGGTTCATAAAAACAAATAACACAGGCTGGAGAGATGGCCTAGCGGTTAAGAGCGCCGACTGCTCTTGCAAAGGACCTGGGTTCGATCCCCAGCACCCACATGGTGGCCGAGAACCGTCTGACACTCCAATTCCAGGAGAACTCCAGTTCCAGGGGAATCCGACACCCTCTTCTGACCTCCGCGGCATTGCACGACACGGGTGTACAGACTTGCATGCAGACAGCACATTCATACACATACAGAAATAAAATTAATACAAAAAAAACACCAAATAACATATCTGGAACCTGAAAAATAAAGAAAGTTAAACATGAAAAGTGAAGGGATAGTAGGATTATGATCAATTATATATGAAAGCATATAAATACATGACAATTTGATGATGAAATCTATCACTTTGGCAATTATTAAAAATAAGTAAAATTGATATAAGTGTTCATGTGACAGAGAATGAAGGTATGTCATGTCAACACTAATGAAATAAATTTATACAACCAGAATCCCAGGTAAAGCCAACTATGGAGCTTTAGAACAAAAGAGATTAACACCGTTAAGGAGAGAGATTTTATGATGAGATTCCCATGCTCCCGACTTCCAAAATTATCCTGAATTTACTTTCTATGATATTAAAAACTAAAAAGTTTAAGAATAACAGGCTTTACGGACTCCACCTGCATGCACAGAGAGATAACATTATTTGGATGTGAGTGGATTCTTTAGCTTGGCAGTACTTATCTTCGAATTGATTCTGTCCCTCTCTTCCCTTCCTCTCCCTTATCCTTTTGTGCATCTACCTCCTCCTCATCTTCTATAATGTACCGCAAGATAATGTAAACTGGTCCTTTCTAGATATGGTCTTTCAAGGTTTGAGTATTCTGACAACCAGAATTGTGATGAATAAAATTATCTTGACTATAAATAACAATTATATAGGCTTTGATTGGGACTAAAATTGCTTTGAGATAACTATGTAAGGAACAAATAATGATCTAACCCTATAGTGAACTGGAGAGTGATTGTGAAGAAGAAAAAAAATATATATAATATGTGCATTTAATACTGTTTACCATGTATTGTATGCCCAATTTTTTATTTTACATTTTTCTTTGTGCTTTAGGACATAGTAGATGATATATACTAAGTGAATTAGTAAATGATAATAGAATAGAAACCTCGGGAATCTGACACATCCGGTATATAAGGAATTGTGTACTTTCCAACTTTCGAAGTTGTGATACCAGCTACTTTGACATATTCATATTTGAGACTATAGTTTAATCAATATTAAAATTTAACACAGTACAATTTTATTTGCGTAGTCCTTGCTTCTCCTACTAAATGCCAATCTTCAGATACACTCTATGCAGTTTGCATTTTGCATGAACATTTGAGATGTTTCCATCTCTTCCCATCTTCTGAGATTTATTTTTAAGTATCTTAAACTTATCATTGTAGGGGCTGAAAAGATGGCTCGGTAGGACCTTATCAAACTCAAAAGCTTCTGTACAGTGAAAGAAACAATCAAAGAAGTGAAGAGAAAACCCACAGAGTGGGAGGAAATCTTCACCCGTGATACATCTGACTAAGCATTAACATTCAGAATATATAGACTACTCAAAAAACAAAGAAGAAAACAAACGACCTACTCCAAAGATAAAGCACTGAACAGAGACTTTGCCAGTGAGCAATTAAAGATGGCTGAGAAACATCTTAAAAAGTGTTCAACATCATAAAAATTATTAAGGCAATGCAAATTAATAACTCTCTCAGACATCTCACTCTGATATGACTGGCTACTATCAAGAAAACAGAAGACACCTAATGCTGTAGATGTTGCAGGGAAAGGGGAACACTCATCCACTGATGGTTGGAATGGAAACTTGTACAACCATTATGGAAAACAGTGTGGAGAACCCTGGAGAGATGGCCTAGCAGTTAAGAGCGCCGACCACTCTTGCAGAGCACCCAGGTTCAATCCCCTGAAAGAACTCCAGTTCCAGGGGAATCTGAGAGACCCTCTTCTGACCTCCGCGGCATTGCAGGACATGGGTGCACAAACTTGTATGCAGACAGTACATTCATACACATACGGAAATAAATAAAAATTAAAAAAAAAGATTTATTAAAAAAAAGACACAAAATGAGCATACCAACTGACCCAGTCATAAAACTCCTGGGTATATATTCACATGACTCATCCTCCCTCAAAGATTTATGCACATCCATGTTTATTGCAACTCTCTTCACAATAGCGAAGTCCTGGAACCAGCCCAAATTCCCCTCAACAGATGAGTGGATGACAAAAATGGGGTACATCTATACAATGGAGTACTATTCAGTGGTAAAGAAAGATGAAGTCATGAACTTTGCAGATAAATGGATGGAACTTGAAGCCATTATGCTAAGTGAAGAAGCAGAGTCCCAGAAAAACAAGCTGCAAATGGTTTCCCTCCTTTTTGGATGCTAACACCAAATCCCAGGTTGAATGGCAAGCTGAACAACATTATTGTTCTATTTCTGTTAATCTGAAAGCAACTATGTTGCTATAATGTAAATCTCTTAATGACTCTAGAATTGACCCACCACTTATTATCTGAATCTGTAATTACTGTACATGGGTGGAAAGTATGTATTCATGTTTTGGAGTAATATAAAATTAAAGGAGAAAAATGTAAATTCCTAAACATAAAAAATGACCACCGAGAGAAGGATTCAGGACGGTTACAGCAGAATGCGAGATCTGGGGTGGGGTGGGGGGAAGGGAAAAGGGAATATGTCTAAATTGAACTGAAAAATGATGTCTGAAATACACAAAACATCAGTGAAAGCATTATATTAAAAGAAAATAAACTTTTCTTTTTTTTTAATTTTATTTATTTCTGTATGTGTATGAATATACTGTCTGCATGCAAGTTTGTGCACCCGTGTCGTACAATCCCGCGGAGGTCAGAAGAGGGTGTCGGATTCCCCTGGAACTGGAGTTCTCCTGGAATTGGAGTTTCAGACGGTTCTCAGCCGCCATATGGGTGCTGGGGATCGAACCCGGGTCCTCTGTAAGTGCGGTCGGCGCTCTTAACCGCTAGGCCATCTCTCCAGCCCCGAACATAAACTTTTCTTTCAGACGCCCAAGTCTAATTCTCATGACCCAAATAGGGCAGTTCACCACTTATTGATACACCTGCTTCAGGCTGTCTGACACTCTGCTAGTGGCTCTAAATACCTTAATGTATGGATGCATCCCCTTCAGTAGACACATAAGCATATATACAATTCTCAATAACAATAAATGCATTTTTTTCACTTTGTGGCAGCTTGACCTCAGGTGGCAGAAGGAAGATATTAACTCAAATCACTCCTCTCTTTAAATACACTAAATTGTCCATGGAATGACTTTAATGCTCTCTGCTAGAGTGCTGCTAATTTTAGGGACCTGCACATTCAAGGTAACTTCTGGGGCTGGATCCTCTTGATAGGCTATTAGCTACGACATGAATCTCAAAGTCATCATTCCATAAAATCTAGTCACAAAATGAGTTATGGAAAATGAATAATACTGAAAATGGGGTCATCATAATAGGATAATGGAGCAGATATGTCAAATGGCACAGACTATTTCTTCCTCACAATGAGCACTCAATGTACTCTTAAAATGTCTCTTGCAGGTACAGTCAACACTTCTTATTTGACCCTTCATCCACATAAAAACACCTACGTAGAATATGTTTCCACTCTTTCTTCTTTCCCCTGACAGTGTCTTTTTTTCTATTTCAGGGAAAAAGGTTCAAATCCATTTATGCTAATTGTCTAATTTTCTGTTGACATTTAACTTCCTAAGATCCAATACTCTATTTTAATACAAATACCAATTTACGTCATGTAAATTGGGTCGGTGTTGCTGATTCACCCCCACATATACCTGAATTCTATAATAATTCTCGCTTTGCATGCAAGGTATTGTGATGAATCATAATGATGTTATACCTCCAGCAATAATAAAAATAAAAGGCATTTGCGTGAACAAACATACTGAAGGAACAAACATAGTTAAATTTTAATTTATTAGTATTTTATGTTTGAAGTAAAATTTCTCATTTCAAAAATCTTACACCACAAGATTGTGTCCTGGTTACACAGGAAAAAAAAAAAAAAAGAGGGCTTTTTTTTTTTTTTTTTTTTTTTTTTGTTTTTTTTAGTCTTTTCGAGACAGGGTCTCCCTGTAGCCCCAGCTGTCCTGGAACTCACTCTGTAGACAAGGCTGTCCTTGAACTCACAAATATCTGCCTGCCTCTGCCTCCCAAGTGCTAGGATTAAGGGCATGAGCCACCACGCCCGGCTCAAATAAAGAGTTTTTTTTTTTTAATGAAGATAATAAAACACATATAAATATGCCAGTAGAAAATTATGAAGATATCAGTGTTGAAAAGTAGAATACATCACTTAGTAAGAGTCATGACTGCCTATTAATAAGCATTTAAAAACTATAGAAATGATCCCTGAAAGTATAGAAATAGGCATAAGAGAAGAGTTTCTAAATCAGACAGCAGCTGTGCAGGAAATAAGGTCGACAACTGACAAGTGGGAACACATGAAACTCTTAAGCTTCTCTACAGGGAAAGAAACAATCAGGGAAGTGAAGAGAAAACCCACAGAGTGGAAGGAAATTTTCACCATTGATACATCTGACAGAGCATTAACTTCCAGAATATATAAACTACTCAAAAAACAAAGAAGAAAGCAAGTGATTCACTCAAAAGATGGAGCAAAGAGCTGAACAGAGAAATCACAAATGAGGAAATAAAAATGGCTGAGAAACACCTTAAAAAGTGTTCAACATTGCTAATAATAAAGAAATGCAAATTAAAATCACTTTAAGATATCATCTCACTCTGACAAAGCTGGCTAGGTTTAAGAATACAGATGATACCAAATGCTGGAGAGGTTGTCAGGAAAGGGGAATACTCATCCACTGCTGGTGGGAATGCAAACTCATACAACCACTATGGAAAGCATTGTGGAGAACCCTTAAAAGACTCAAAATGAGCCTACCACCTGACCCAGTCATACCATTCCTGGGAATATACACACAGGACTCATCCTACTGCAGAGATACATGCACATCCATGTTTATTGCAGCTCTCTTCACAATAGCAAAGAGGTAGAACCAACTCAAATGCCCCTCTACTGATGAATGGATAACAAAAATGTGATACATCTACTTGATGGAGCTCTATGCAACCTTAAAGAAAGATGACATCATGAGCTTTGCAGGTAAATGGATGGAACTATGGAGGTAAATGGATGGAATTTATGCTAAGTGAAATAACACAGTCCCAGGAAAGAAATTGGCGAATGGTATCCCCCATTTGTGGATGCTAGCACCAAGTACCTAGGTGTAAGGCAAACTGAGCAATGTTAACATTATATTCCTCTTTATCTCAAAACCACCATGCTCTTATAATGTGAATTCCTTAAAAGGCAATAGAATTAACCTACCACTTATTTTCAGACTATGTAATCTTGGTATATGGGTAGAGGGTATCTATGCATATTTTAGTATAAAATATTTTAGTATTTAGTGTAATATAAATCAAAAGGGAAAATGTGAACCTTGAAAGATGATTGGGAAATAACATACAGTTTATTTTCAGACAACAAAATTTTAGTATAGGTGTGTGTGTGTATATATATATATATATATATATATATATATATATATATGTGTGTGTGTGTGTGTGTGTGTGTGTGTGTTGAAGCAATACAAATTGGAGGGAACAACAACAAAAAAGATCTGGGACAAAGAACTGAATAAAACAGTAAAGTTCTCCCCAAAACAATAATTATCTGCTTTGAAAAATTTTAAAATTACTTAGAAAAAGATACAAGACATGTGTGGCAAAATGCATGAATTCAGGTGGGGTGGGGGGCATGGAAAGGGAAATGAGTTTAAAGTGGACTGATAAATGAGCTGCACAAAACTCAGTAAAAATATTAATAAATAAGCATTTACACAATCATCACTTCTCCGCATGAACTGGAATAAAGTGGTTGAAAACTCTTGTTTATTTTGTAGGTTAAGGGGAAACTGAAATGAATACGAGAAAGAGGAGATAGTCATCTTGCCAACAGCTTAAATGGGTCAAAACTTCAACCAACACATACTGGTATGTGTGAGGCATTGAAATCCAGACGTCCCTTAATGGTCTAGGTCAATTGTCCTTAGTATCATCAGCAACTTAAATATGCTTTGAATTGTTTTGCATCCACAGTGCTAGAAGTTTAAGGTGCTATCTCTGTGGGTGAGCTATGGAATTAAGAGAAATGTAATTTCATAAATCTGTTAATTAACAATTAATTCCTGTGTAAGTAAAATAAATGAAATGTGTTTCAAATATGGAATAAAAATCTAATAAGTTTAGAACTTTCTAAAATGATTGAAAAAAGATAAAAAGGAGAAAAGACGCAAGTCTCCTATCACATTGAACAGAAACTAAAATTTTAAGCTTAGGTTGATTAAATCAGAATTGCAGCAAATAAGTAGCTTTTAGAAACAATAACAATAGTGCATTCATCACAGGTAGCCTTGATTCTCCAGGCATGACTACTACTGCTCATAAATGGTATTTCAAATATGTTTAAAGTTTCTTCTTGATGTTTTTCTTCCTTCATGTTTTTCTTTTGGGTTTTAATTTCTCATTTATCTGTGAGCTATGGCTAGGTCTCATTGTGGACAAAGCTGCCTCTTACTCTCTTGGTACTTACCTGCCACGTGGTCTTTGGTTTTTGTGCTTTGAGGTTCAGAAATCCAACTGTTTTCTTCCATGCTAGTCCAAATGCAAAGATGCATGTGTCCGCACATACACATTCAAATGCTTGCTCTTAGGTGTTCTTTGAGAATTTATATTGCAAGCATTTGCATTTTAGAATTAATTGAAGCATTTAGAGAAGTACACTGCTTCACGGATGCACAAAAACAGATCAAAAGAAAGTGTGGGCTAGCCTAGATTGGAAAAAAATATGTTTGAGAACTATATTTGCTGTTTTTCTTGAACATAAGCAATATAATTTACTAACTAGACATCTCTTTTATGGAAGGTTTGCTGTTCCAAAGACTTAATTGATTTGCCTTCATTTTCTAAGAGACAAAATCTTGATGTATTACTGTTAAGTTCCCATATTAAAAGTATTAGGAAACTAACTTCCAATAATTATTAGCTAAAATTATGCAATTCTCCAAAGTGGTAGGATTCACTTTCAAATTTCCTCAATTGAAAACCTTAAATGGGCCATCAAAAATCACTGAAAACAATGCTAAACCAATTTCAAAAATAGTATTCAGGGATTCAGCCTAGTGTCAGAATTACAAATTCAATAAATCTGTAGTAATATGAGTAAACAGGAAGAATTTATGTTAGGCATATGTCTGTTTTTCCTTATAAAGTGTTGTATGTTAAAATAAGAAATTCAACCAGTTTTTCCATGTTAAATATTTCCTTTAAAAGAACATCTCTTTTTGATTATAAGTAAGAAAGCTATCCTTGAATCAAGCGTAAACTATGAAAGCTAATTTTTTAATTTTTTTAAATTTTATTTATTTTTGTATGTGTATGAGTGTACTGTCTGCATGTAGGTTTGTGCACCCGTGTCGGTGCAATGCTGCGGAGGTCAGAAGAGGGTGTATTACCCTGGAACTGGAATTCTCCTGGAATTGGAGTTTCAGACGGTTCTCAGCTGCCATGTGGGTGCTGGGGATCGAACCCGGTGCTGGGGATCGAACCCGGTTCCTCTGTAAGAGCGGTCGGCACTCTTAAACGCTAGGCCATCTCTCCAGCCCCTGAAAGCTAAATTTACCTGTTCATTTAAACTTTCTTTAATGCCCAACTTGGTAGAAATGACGACTTCAAAATAAATGGACAAATGCTATCTATATTAAATTTACTGATTTTTCCAGTGGTTATTATTTCCCATGTGACCTGTTCTACTAAGTGGAATTTCTATAGCTTGGTTGCTGCCTTTAATTTCCAGAAAGAATCAAGGAGCAAGTCTTAATTAGAGGGTATGCTTAAATAAAGTTTCCCTAAAATGATATTTCCAAATACACTTGACATTGGCTCTAAACTCATAAAAATTCAACAGCATAAAGTATAAAATATACCCAACTTCAATCAATGTAAATTGCACTGTGGAAAATGATGTGTATATACAACTAACAGTCATCCAATTTTTCAGAAAGGTATTTTTTGAATCGGTCCTTACAGACATGACATAGTGAATGAAATTCCAAAGCAATTTTCAAATGAAAAGTTGAATTATCTATTAGCATTCTGCAATTTAGGCTTCTTTAATTGAATGAGAAACCTGCTATTTTCATTTCTTCTGCCCTTGGAAGATTGTAAGGATATTTCTTTCTTTCGCTATTTCATATTCTGCAAATACACTTTTAAATTATGAAAAGCATGAAACCATAATTTGTGCTAGTTTTAAAATTAAATGTGACCCTATTTTAATAAGGAAATTATAAATACAATAAAATTTAACCTTGCAATGTTACACCTAGACACATTTTATACATGGTAATAGTTTTTCACCATTGTATTATCAATCATTCTTCATTCCTAGTTATTACTAATTAACAGGTTTTGCCTATAGTTTTATCACCTGAACTAATAATACAATTTAAGTGTTATAATTCAGGTTTAGCTTCATATACTGAAAATAAGTCTAAGTTCAGCTATGATTTAAAATCCAAACAATAGGCCTTCTTAAACAAAGGCAAAAGCCTTTTCTACTAATGAATAGTATGCATTGAAAAGGTCCCTGTTGCATTTTTTTTTTTAGCACAAGCATTGAAACCACATTCCCATTATCCTCAGAACTACATAGAGCTCTGCTATCTATTGATTTACTCCCATGCATTGTATTCAACCTACTCGCATGGTCCCTTCAGCATTCAGGGAATGCTAATGCACGTGTGTAATTCATGTCTTAATTAAGAAAGCAGTCTACAACTTCCTTCTCACATGCCAATCAAAGGAAATGGCTTCTGTAGAAAATGAAAGTGGCATATGAGTTGAGCATAGAGATGTTTATATAGCAGTTTTCAGGTGTGTAACAACACTGATTAAGATGCTAAATTGTTTACTCATAGAGCAGCAAAGCTCATCTTAACGTAAGACACAGAAGTTTTGATCAAATTACTGTTATGGGAGTTAAGATTCATTCAATAATGAATAATGGAAGGAGCAACTAAAACCTGCCAGCTGCAAAGTTAACAACCCATTATCTCCCACCAGGTCATGGTTGACTAAAGCACAGTAAGATTTCCACTAGAAGGCAGTTACATAGGGATCACCCATTAGGGTGGGTGCTTTACATTTCCCCATTTGCTAGAAGAACAATGTTTTGCCCTATAGTATATGTGGGTTATTTTAAATAAAAGCAAGAGATACATGGAATATTATACTCTACCTCACTCCCTACCTACTCACCTACCTATACGTAGTATATTATATTTCCCCTATATTTGTGTATACTCATACACATAAAATAAACATGATAAAGAAAATCTTGTAAAAACATTAGAGAAACAACTACCACAGGACCTTCACACACCTGCCTTGACACACACAGACACAAACAATAAATAGCTAATTAAGAAATACTGCCTCTAGTAGGATGTGGTTGAGCATGCCTGTAATCCCAGCACTTGGGAGGCAGAGGCAGTGGATCTCTGTGAGGTTCAAGACCAGCCCTGGTTTACATAGTGAGTTCCAGAACAGCTGGGCTACAGAGGGACCCTGTCTCAAAAGGATATTATATATTATATTATATATATATATATATATATTCTTTGGGATCTCTCTTCTGTGCACTATTAACCTTCTTATCTGAAGAAAGTAGTTAGACATGTTCAAGTTATGTGCCTCTTCACCTTTCCTTTAAGTACTAATTTTATTATTAGGCAAATACATCAAATACAGAAATAAATAGGCATATATTGGCCAATTATGAAGCAGTTATAGAGGTGTGATTTTGCTTTTTATAAATTTATTATTTCCAAGTTTACTGATTGTGATGGTTAATCCTGGGTGTCAACTTGACTGGACTAAGGAACAAATAAGAGAAAAAGGATCTTCGGATTGGACTACCTCAAGCTAGATGGCCCACCCCAAATGTGGGCGTTACCTTCTGCCTGCAGGCAGTATTTAAGGCCATGGCAGAGGGAGCTGGTCTCTTTTTTTCCTGCAGCTTGCCTCTTTCTCACTGGTGAGTTTGTCTTGCTGCTGTGATCAAGACTTCTGATCCCAGTATGTGCTGAGAACCGCAGATCTCCTGGAATCCATCGGGCCTTCAGCACCAGATTGGGACTACTGAGACATCCAGCCTTGTGGACTGAGCAGTTCCCTGAGCGTCTTCAGTGTGGTGGAGCTATTGTTGGGCTCCTTGAGCTCTGTCACACGAGCAAATCAATAAATTGTATATAGCTATATATTCGTCCTGTTGCTTCTGTTTCTTCCAAGAACCCTGACTAATACACTGATTAAACATCTTTATACTATAAGAATCCCAATCTATGCATCAGGCACCTTATAGGGGTCAAATAAATGCTTCTCAGTTTCAAGAAATAGATCAGTCTAGCCTTCCACCAAGGAAAAAGCAGGAAGAACATTGGGCATATTTTATTGTCACATTGCTGGACCAATCAATCTTTTTTTACAATGTTAGCAAAACTCCAGGTTCCTCTTTTCTAGTGCCATTTGGATGTTGCAAAATACCTCTTGCATTTTAAACATCGTACATTTATGGTCTAGACACTACTTCTGGTTCTGGCACCTTCCTTTGACTTTTAAATCGTGCTAACAGTATTTGAATATCACTTTGAAATGAGTAGAAACATTCTTAGCGGAATAAATTTTCTTATGACAAGCTGACATTTGACAAAACAACCCTAAAGGCATGCCCTTAAAAGCATATCTTAGTCACTGAGTTTGGAAATTCATTTGTTAACACTGATGTTACCAGGCCAGGCTTGGTGTACATGGCATTTTTAAAAAAAATTTATATGTACAAATATTTTGGCTGCATGTGTGTAAATGCACTTGTGTCATGCAGTGCCTGCAAAGGTCAGAAGAATGCATTGGATGCTCTGGAATTGGAGGTACAGATGGATTTAGCCACCATGTGGGTGCTGGGAACTGAACCCGGTCCTCTGGAAGGGCATCCAGTGCTTGAAATTACTAAGTTATCTCTCCAAAAGTGGCATACAACTTGAATACTAGCACTTTGGAAGCAGAAGCAGGTGAATCTCTGTAATACTGAGGCAAGCTTGGTCAACATAGTGACTTCTAGGTCAGCTGGTATTATAGGGAGACCCTATCCAAAACAAAAAATACAGATGCTATCAGAATTGTTCTCAAGATAATGTGTTGTTAGTAAGTTTTCCCAATAGCGAAAAGCAGAAGAAATAATAGATAAAGTATCTATTCAGAAAAGAACTGATGGGTGTTAATTTTAATGATGCCTTGTTTCCTCTTATATTAAAATATACCAATAATATCATTGTGTGTATTACATCAATATTTCTTTTTTGATACTGTGCTATCTGGAGAGGCAAAGTAACCAGAGAACCTATCTCCACTTGTAAGCCAGAAATAAGCTGTTCTAATGTGGCAAAACATGGTATTTTACCAAGATAGATATAACAGAAATGAGAGAAATATAGGGGGAAATATTTTATCACCAGAGTGAAAAACAACCACATTTCCTATAATGTTTTGGGGATGTTTAAGGAAATACTATATATATA
>VZQC01005946.1:683567-767661 GCA_009823505.1 Rhizomys pruinosus
AGAGAGAGAGAGAGAGAGAGAGAGAGAGAGAGATTTTTACTTTTCTTTGGTCTTCAACAAATTCTCAGTCCTTCCAGGCATGTCCAATATGCCTTGACACAATTTCTTCAGGAAAGTGAATTTGATACACAAGTCCCAGTGTATTTGAAGACCCAAAGCCCTAGTAAGGAAAGGCCGCCTGTGTGGCTGGCTGCTCTGCAGCTGTATGCAATGTCTCCAGCACCCATCTTGGGTCTCACTGAGCTGTCAGTTAATTAGTGATTCTGTCTCAAGCCTTTGGTCTTTCTCATCTAAGGGTAATGCTGTGGTTGTGTTATTTTTGAAAAAGAAAGGAAAAGAAGTGTAGAAAGCAGAGTCCCAGACTGCCCCTAGCATGCCAAGTTAGTTTACACATGCATTTCAGCATAGCCTTTGTTTTCTGTGCAGTCTGTCTATTGCCCTGTGAAGTGCTTCTCCAGGAAATCAAACATGAACGTACTTTGATTGACACCTGCCTGAAGCCACATTTAATGAGTACCTTCAGGTTCTCAGATAACTGAACAGTGCAAAAAGATGTCTAATTTCTGTGGAAGCTTTCTGGAATGTTTTTTTCATTCCTTTCCTTATGCATTGGTGGATAGAAAAAAAGGGTATTTTTCAGTGAGAATGTAACATAGATGAGAAGAAAATTGTAAAAATGAAGAAAGAAAAACAAAAGTGGTAGAGTTTTTGGACACATCAATTTGGGATCATCCCAGTCTTAGCATTTTGTGTAAGAAACTTTTTCCTTAACCTGGTAGGAAGAACAACTGTTTCTCAGCCATGCCATTTCCAGAGTCAAACTAACCTAAATTCCAATAAACTCTGATTGAATGGAAATAAGATCAAGCAAGTTGACCTTTAAAGACCATCACTTTACATCCATTATAACTTTCTTGATGTAAATATTTCATTTTTAACTATGACCTAAAAGTAAAACAGCATTTTGAAAGAATAACATTTGCTCATGTCCTATTGGACCTATCCAATTATTCAGTGTTTCTTACAGAACATTTGGTTTACATAACTAAGACATTAATATATCTATCATTTTAAGTTAGCTATTTATAGCATACATATTCTGGGGTAGCTAAAATTATTGTGCAGTACATATAAAACTGTATACATATAATCACTGGCCTATTTCTGTCAATATGTATTTTTTTATTGTGTGTTGTGTGTATACCTGCATGGAAAGGTACATGTCACATGTCGTTGTTTGTGGCAAGGCCAGAAGATGACATTTGCTTTTCTCTTCTATCACTCTCCATGCTTTTTCCTTGAGGATTGGTATGTCACTGAAACTGAAGCTCTTTTCATTTCTTTGCTTGGATAGGTTATGGGCCAGCAATTACCACGATCCTTGTATTCCAATCCCTTGACCATATTCTTAAAGGATTTTCAAATGTTAATATATCAAATACTGAACACTCTGTACTTATTTAACTCATTTTACTGACATTTTCTTTTTTCAATTTTTATTTATTTTTGTATGTGTATGAATGTACTGTCTGCATGCAGGTTTTTGCACCTCTGTCGTGCAATGCTGCGGAGGTCAGAAGAGGTTCTTGGATTTCCCTGGAACTGGAGTTCTCCTGGAATTGGAGTTTCAGACGGTTCTCAGCCGCCATGTGGGTGCTGGGGATGGAACCTGGGTCCTCTGTAAGATCGGTCAGCGCTCTTAACCGCTAAGCCATCTCTCCAGCCCCAACATTTTCATACCATATAAACAATTTTGTTTTTTTTATAGTAAGGAAAGTTTGAAATTCAGACATTAAAAAATGTTTACATGATTCAGTCTACCAATTTTTCCTTACTGTTTTCTTCTTTTGCATTATCATTATATTAATGTTGATTATTTCTGCCACAATTTGATTTGTTTCTTAGGCAAAGGTGTTTTCCTGAAATATTTTCATATTTTATCGTATATATTTCATCATTTTTACATGTATCTCATTGTCCAATTATTCCCAAGTACTTGCTTGGAGGTGGTCTTAATTGCTGATTTGTGCTTTTAGAATATTAGGCCTTTAGCACCTTCCAGAGACACAGTCTTAAGCTCCTTAGTGAGCTAACAATTTCAGTCTTTTTTATTACTGTGATCTTTAGTATTATATTTAATTTTCTTGAAGATGTTAAGTGATTCCCTGTGAGTAACTTCTTTCATTAAACACAGGTTGTTTTTAGAATTTTAGTCTTCCTCAGAAAAAAAGATTTGGATTGTGTACATGCATGATGATTTCTGCAAAATGCATGTCCTAATATCAACAAGTACACAATACATAAATTAGATGACACATTTTACAAATACAGATCTGCAATTTTTTTTATAACTCACTCTTTGCTCACATGATGATTTGGGTTTTTCAGGGTAGTCAGTATTAGGGTGTCAAATTATATGTTTCTTATCTGTGAGGAAGGTCCTGAGAGATTTCTTCAATCTAGTTCAATAAACTACTTTGCTGGTGCTAATTGCTCCAAGAGTGTGGTTGTCTATGAATGATAGAAGAAGCTGAATTTATCTTGATTTTTTTCACAGTCTGCATATGACTTTTCAGAAATATATGGGATGCTGGCTCATTTGTAGAATAGTGGTCACATCCTATTTCCAGAGGATAAGAAAGCAAATTGGCAGAACAGATTTAACAACATGATGTACACTAGCAATTAAAACTGAGACTCACTTTGCAAAACATCATCAGTTCTCTTTCCATTAACAGTGTGTTGGGTATGTAATCAACAGATTTGGAACTTGTGTTGCCCTAATAGTCATTTATGGACTTACGGGACATTTTTATACTAATTTATCACAGCAAGTATACAAGGAAAAAATTGTAGTTTGATGAAACTGAAACTCAGAGTATATATAGTATTTATAAAATTTTAAGCAATAGGACTTGTAAAGACTGGGTTTGCATATAGATCCCTATGATCAAAGCTAGATACTTGGTAGGCTATATTTTATTTATTTATTTTTTTTTTGAAACAGCGTCTACCTTTAGTCCCAGTTGGCCTGGAGCTTGCTCTGTAGACCAGGCTGGCCTTAAACTCATAGAGATCCACCTGCCTCTGCATCCTGAATGCTGGGCTTAAAGGTGTGCACCACCACGCCCCGCATTTTTATTTATTTATTTATTTATTTATTTATTGGTAGGCAATATTCTAGACGTTATTTTTTTTAATTTATTTATTTTTATGTGTATGAATGTACTGTCTGCATGTAGGTTTGTGCACCCCAGTCGTGCAATTCCGCAGAGGTCAGAAGAGGGTTTCAGATTCCCCTGGAACTGGAGCTA
Organism: Rhizomys pruinosus; assembly: GCA_009823505.1. NCBI lineage: Eukaryota > Metazoa > Chordata > Mammalia > Rodentia > Spalacidae > Rhizomys > Rhizomys pruinosus. Next base: position 686,882 of record VZQC01005946.1, read on the forward strand.
GAGAAGGTTTATTCCCTATGTGGGTGCTGGGAATAGAACATGGGTCCTCTGCAAGAGCAGTTGGCACTCTTAAAAGCTGAGAAGTTAATTTTTACAGACTACTTTACTTTCCTACAGAAAATAAGGTATTTACAAATGGTTTTCTGATGATGGAGTAACTAAGTTAGCAACAAGATTCAAGTTCAATTAAATGGGTATCTTTATGGACAAGTAAATCAGGAATGAATCCCTTAGTCAGAAACTTTTTCCAAGTTTCTAAAGACCAGGAAACGAAGGGATCAAGAGGTGGTAGAAGAAAATGTTGGTAGAGGTGTTCTTATTGTAATTGGAAGTTGACAGACTTTCTTTTTTTATGAGGTTTTTTTATTTTTTTTTATTGATGCTTTGTGTATTTCATACATCATTTTCCAATTCAGTTCAGGCATATATCCCCTTCCTTTCCCCCACCCCTACCCATCCCAGATCATGCATTCTGCTGTAACTTTTCTGCAACTTTCTCTCTTTTATTGTTTTTTTTTGTTTGTTTTCATTTTTTTAACAATAAGTGGTAATTTGTGAGTACAAGCATCCTTCATGTAAAACCAATTTGCAAGCAGTTGTGCCCAAACCCACACAGCTCATGGGTCCCACCATCCAGCAGGGGGGGCTTGTATGTTCAATCAAGTTGATCAAATGAGTGTCCAGTCTATATTGTTGTAGTTTCACCATTAACCCCAATCGAAGCCCTTACATTCTACCACGCCCCCTCTTCCGCAGATTGTTCCCTAGGCTTAGAAAAGGGGCACAGGTGGATGAGAAGCAAAACACTCTACTTTCTCTGGAGCTGATGTCTTGGTCTCTAGTCAGTTCTGGCTGTTTTCTTTCATGGGCTGCCAGCTTGTCCAGGCATAACCTTTCGATCCTACTAATGAAGCACATGCAATTAGATATTTAGGTATTTAAACAGTATAATATATAGCCTTTCGATCCTACTAATGAAGCACACACAATTAGATATATAGGTATTTAAACAGTACTAATTGTTATGGTAGGTTACTTTGGTATAGACACAGATGTTTGGATGGTATGTTAATTCATGAATTACATTTTCTTCTGTTAAGTATGGCAGGGTCTTCGTGTGGTTTATAACATCTCCTAACCATTAGAGGATGTAAGCTTGTGGCATCAGCCGTGGGTTATTCCTCCAAGGAGAGAGCTAATAGCCAATTAGATTTGGGATATACAGACATATGGCTGCCACTGCTGCACAGTATTTCCAGGCAGATGAGGTGTAGCTGGTGCTGACGGAGGAGTCTTGCTTGACTCAAGGAGACCTATATTTGCTTTATTGGTTTAGTGGCCTTTGGTAACACTCTCTGGCATTCCAGAGACCATCTGTATACTTGCAAGTGCGGTCTCCATACATCTTTCCCATGTTTATATCAGGTCTTCAACAGCAGGGCCTTATCGCCTCTCTTCCTGCAGATATCCCAGTTTGGAGGCAAGGAGCCTTTACCTTTTGTGGGGGCTTGGATCCCCTGGCCAACATCTCCTTGGTAGAATAATCCATTGTTGATGTCAGAGCTCCTGTATTAATATATTTTGCTTAAGTGCATAGCTTAAGGAGACTTTAGCATTATATTTGGTTCTGAATAGAGAATAATCCTTTTCACAGTTTCTATGTCCATTAGTCAATTAAAGAAGGCAGTTTTACCGATTTTACAAGAGAATACCTCTATAACAGCTGGCTCCAATCTACAGCTGGAGAACGACCTCATCATCATCATATTTCTCCTTATTCTATGGGGGGGAGTTAAGAAAGTCTCTTGTATTAAAACCTTTGCAGCACCTAGAAGATAAGCTTCATTAGGATTCATTAAAAATCGTTGTTACTAGTAGGATCCAGAGAGGGGCCTGATGTCTGCAGCAATCTGAGGCATTTCTTCCCTTCAATGCCCAGAGGAGTCAATCCTTCTGCTGGCACTTTCTGGTACATCCTACTCACTGCAAAGCTGCATTTTCTTTCTCAGCCATTAAGTTGGTGATACTCTGGCCTGTTGGAACATACAAATCCTTTCCCATAGTTAGTTTTAAGATTTGGATTGCAAGGTTTTTTGACAAAAAGTTTTCATATCTATCTATATCCCCCTTTTTTATTTTAGGTTTTTATTTTTGACCCATGAGTCTCAAAAAAGCAGTTGTATTATACATACCTATACGGTGGAATCAAGGCACAGATTTCATCAAGTTAACCCATGCTGTGTTGGGTTACTCTATGTGAGTAACTTGGGAAACAAACTTTATTTTTTTTAATTTTATTTATTTCTGTATGTGTATCAATGTACTGTCTGCATGCAGGTCTGTGCACCCGTGTCGTGCAATGCCGCAGAGGTCAGAAGAGGGTGTCAGAGTCCCCTGGAACTGCAGTTCTCCTGGAATTGGAGTTTCAGACTGTTCTCGGCCTCCATGTGGGTGCTGGGGATCGAACCCGGGTCCTCTGCAAGAGCAGTTGGTGCTCTTAACCACTAGGCTATCTCTCCAGCCCTGATATATGCCTCTTAACATAATGATTCATTTCATTTGTTTTCTAGTAAATCTTCATTTTACTCTTCTTTTCGGTTATATATAGTTACATTGTATTTATGTACCATATTTTCTTTATCTACTTTGAGTTTATGGACAGCTAGACTAGTTCCATTTCTCAGCTCTTATGAATAATGCAACACTAAATATGGATACACAAGTATCTCTGTGTTGGAACTTACAATTCTGTGTGTATGTTTCCAAGATTGGTATATCTGAGTCATATAACACTTCTTTTTTTTGAGAAAGTTCCACTCTGATTTCTGCTGTGGCCTCACCAGTTCATACTCATACCAGCAGTGTGAATAAAGTTCATTCTTTCTCCACATTCTCACTAAAGTTTATTGTCATTTGTTTATTTGATATTAGTCATCTTTCTTGGGGTGAGATGTAATTACAGATTATTAAATAATATTCGCCTGATGACAAAGGATGATATAGATTTAAAAATATTTATTAATTAATTTCATTCTTTTTTGAGAACTGGTCATTCTGTACATCACTTAATTTGTTGGAAGATGGGTATGTAGTGGGTATAACATTCAGTTCTTGAATGTATTCTAGGTATAACCACTTTGTATCTATTTAATTGGCAAAGATTTTTTTCCCAACCTGTATGGCTGTCTCTTTACTCAGTGATTGTGAGAGCTATGCATTTTTTAACATGTTACAAACATGCTTTTGGGCAAGAGATGGGCCAGCAGTTAACAGCAGCAGTTGTTCTTGCAGAAGACCCAGGTAAAATTCCCAGCACCCACATGGCAGCTGGCATCTTCTGTAACTCCAGTTCCAAGGGAATCTGATGCCTTATTCAGACTCTGCAGCCATTGTACTACATGAGTGCACTTGCACACATGCAGGCAGTACAATCATGCCTGTAAAACAAAACTAATAAAATAGTTTTAAAAAACCTGCTTATGTCTTAAAAGGAGGAATTTTTTTCTATGTCAACACTGGAAGAAAAGATAAAGTAATGAAACATCATAAATGACAAAGGACTCCTATCTTGCAGTTACAGAATAGAAAAAAAATGAAAATATTTTATGAGACTGTAGGTGATGTAATCTCAGAATTAATTTTTTTAATCTGAATCATTCCAACCTTTGATGTCAGTATCCCTCATGTTAAGATACCTTTTTAGCGTTTCTAATCTTGTGGGTTGTTGTGCACATGAGTATGGGTGCCTTGGGAGGTTGGAAGTTTCAAATCATCTGGAGCTGAAGTTAGAGGTGGTTATGAGCCCTCCAACCTGAGTGCTGTGACTTTAATGCAGGTATTCTGCAAGAGGAGTATGTGTTCCTAAGCATTCATCTCTTCAGTCATTGTGCTGGATAGCTTTAGTGTCAACTTGACACACCTGGGTTGAGGGAGCCTCAACTGGGAAATTGGCTCCATTGGATTGGCCTGTGGCCACATCTGTGGAGTATTGTGTTGATGGTCGAGCAGTGTGGGAGGGCCCAGCTCACAATGAGTAGTGCCACCCTGGGCAGGTTGTTGTGTACCGTATAAGAGGGCAGGCTGGGCATGGGCCAGGGGAGCAAGCCAGTGAACAGCATTCCTCTATGGCTTGTGCTTCAGCTCCTGCCTCCAGGTTCCTGCCCTGAGTTCCTGCCTTGGGCTCCCTAAGTGATGAACTGTGATCCGGGAGATGTAAGCTGAATAAACTCTTTCCTCCCCAAGTTGGTGTCAGTCAGAGTGTTTTGTCACAACAATGGAAGACAAACTAGGACAGTCATGCACCAAACAAAAGATTAAATATGATCTTGACTAATGTGTGTGTGGTGGTTTGATTACACTTCAAGTATTCAGACATTTTGTCCCCAGTTGGTAGCACTGTTTTGGGAGGTCTTAGAAGGTGTGGCCATGCTGGAGGAAGAATGTCATTGGGGGCAGGCTTAGTGAATTCAACAAGCCTTGTGGGTTCCAGTTGCTCTCTCTGTGCTTCCTGTGTTCATTGGAAGATGTGAGCCTTGGCTTTCTGCTCTTGCCACAATGGACTCTAATTCCCTGGAACCACCAATAGTAATTTCAAATAAACTCTTCCTTTGATAAGGTCCCTTGGTCATGGTGGTTTTATCACAGCAACAGAAAAATGACTAATATAGTGTCTAAAATAATTATGTTGTTCGTGGATCTCAGATATATTATTACTTTGTAAAATTTGTTACACTTCTCTGTTCCTATGAATTTAGGAATAGTTTGTTCCAAAAGGGAAATATCTTTTTAATTTTTTTTTTATTTATTTCTGTATGTGTATGAATGTACTGTCTGCATGCAAGTCTGTGCACCCGTGTCATGCAATGCCACGGAGGTCAGAAGAGGGTGTCGGATTCCCCTGGAACTGGAGTTCTCCTGGAATTGGAGTTTCAGACGGTTCTCAGCCGCCATATGGGTGTTGGGGATCGAACCCGGGTCCTCTGTAAGAGCGGTTGGCGCTCTTAACCGCTAGGCCATCTCTCCAGCCCAGGAAATATGGTAAAAAATATGGTTAAAAGATACTGAAAAGGAAAACAATGGCTGTGGAATCTGGCAGCTGTGGGTAAGCAGCAATTGGAAGTCACAAACGATATCAAGGCAACCCTTGATCAAGCCCTGAATCCAATCAAATCCAGAATTGACAATTCTGTGAATTATGGTTAATTTAACTAAAAAATTACACAATTTGATTCAACTATTAAAGAGATATCTATACCTATAATTTCATTTCACTATGTTTATATCAAAATGAATTTAAACATAATAATTATAAAAGTTATTTAAGATCATGAGGACAATCGATGGAACAGACAACAGTGTCATTGTTCAAGCCATTCTTCAGTTATGTGTTCACAATTTTATTGTTGAAGGCCATCTTTATCTAGTGATCCTCACTCATTCCTTTTATTGTTTTTTTGGTGTTTTCGAGACAGGGTCTCCCTATAGCCCCAGCTGTCCTGGAACTCACTCTGTAGACCAGGCTGGCCTTGAACTCACAAAGATCCGCCTGCCTCTGCCTCCCAAGTGCTAGGATTAAAGGTGTGCACCACCACGCCCTGCTCTGATCCTCATTCTTAGTGTGAATTGGTGCTTCTTTATTTCATACATCATTTTTCAGTCCAATTTAAACTCATTTCCCTTTCCTTGCCCCCAGCCCCACCCAAATTCATGCTTTCTGCCTTGTATCTTTTTCTGAGTCCTTTTCAAGCTTTTCAAAGCAGAGGATTATTGTTTTCGGGAGAACTTTGCCATTTCAGTTGGTTCTTTGTCCCAGTTCTTTTGTTGTTATTCCCTCCAATTTTATTGCTTCAACGTATACATATATCTATGTCACACCTATACTAAAATGATGTCATCTGAAAATAAGCTGTTTACCATTTCTAAATCATATTTCAAGGTTCACATTTTTTTCCTTTTTAAACTTATATTACTCTAAACATTTCTACATACCCTCCATCCATATACAAGTTTATATAGTATTTTTATTCACTGAAGCTATGCCAAAGATTTTAGGAAAAAATGCATGTCCTTTTTATAAGATGTCTCTGGGTCCATAGGGACCTCTTCAACTCAATACATTGCACATCTGTTTGAGTGCCCAGTATCAGAAATTAATAATGCTAGTAGCAATCACCCTGAAAGTTGCAAAATCAAAAAAACAAACAAACGCTAATATGTGTGTTTTTTTATTAATTTACATATTTTAAACCACATGTGGGCTAATGTAAAACTAGATTTCTCATCCAGTTGAAAGGAATTCTTATGAAATTCAGAAAAAATAGAGCAATACTGAGCAAAGCACACTATGTTGTCTTTTATATTCGTTAAATGTTTTAGTAAGAATACAAAATCATCACCTTCTTTATATTTTCATACATGTATTTCATATGTGTATCTACTCATATTAACCTCTTTATCCCCCCTCTACTTCATGCTGATTCACTCCCTCACCTCTTCAATTTTCATGTTAAATACATTTGTGTATTAGTGTGTACATACACACACATATATTGTACATATAATTTACTTCCTAAAGTCTATCTATTGCATAAAGTTAAATTGCTTTCTTGTAGAGTTATGTACTACCCAAGGTGGTTCTTTTCATTGATGTAACATATGCATGATGTTGGTACACAAAGACATGATGTCAGAGCTATAGTAACCTCTTCAAATCAAAAACTATGCATGTGTTTGTGGTAACTGTGCTTTAAATAAATCTCGTGTGCCATTTGTCATAAAACAATTTAGCACACATGCACATTTATGTATAGAATATAACACTACAATGTACTCTGATATTTTATTTTGCTTAGTTTTGAATAAAATTTCATTGCTATTTTTACAAATCTTCCTGAACCCTTATTTCAATCATTTGTATCAGAGGCCAAGGAAATGGAAATAACAAGCATAGACCCTAAGCATCAGTAACAGTAGCAATGTTGACAGTAATTGATCTAGCAATCAATTTAAACAGTTAAAACTTACATATGTTGAAAATCAATAATAGCTGTGCAGTCAGCTAAGTCCCATTACATAATAGCTGTGTCATGAGAAACTAGGACATAGTGTAAGAAGCTGTTAAAATACCAGTGTCATTAAAAACTCTGAGATTAACAAAAACTCTGAAATGGCCTATATAAAAAATGGATATTTTAATATAACCTTCTTTGCAGCAGGTTATGCTGACAATCACAGCTAATGTAAGACCTTTGTGTGAAATGTTGAAAGAAAGGCTATGTACATCTATGATGGCAATGTACTGGGGATTCTACATAACTGCTGAATCATTATTCACTATTTAAACTGATGTGGAAAGTCAATATTCTGGTGTTGATATGATGGTGACTGAAGCATTTTCATAAAACTTTAGATGAGCTGATATGAAGGAACTTTTTAAGACATCTACATTATAGAAATGGGGGACTGAAAACACTCTTGCACTTAAAAACCCAGTTATTGCCATATTTCAAAAACAGTATTATTCAAGGCATAGTCCCACATGCCTTTAATCCCAGCATTCAGGTACTCAGGAGGTGGAGAGAGGTGAATCTCTGTGAGTTCAAGGCCAGCCTGGTCTACATCATGAGTTTCAGGAGAGCTGGGGCTACAGGGAAGCACTGTCTCTTAAAAAGACCAACAAAACAAAACAAAACAAAACAACAGTATTACAATTTATCTTTTGAGTATGGCTGTAATCTAAAATTTAAAATGGTTTGTGACCTGGCTCAGTAACCATGTGACACCCATCGATCAAATCAGTGAATATCCTCTGCCAATATATTACAGAGGTGATAAGCCATGTAAATCCTAACCTCTCCTCCAGGATACCTTCTAAAACTGCTGTGCCAGGGGACAGAGTAATGTTCCAACACAACATACTTTGCAATCTAAGGTTAATTTGTAATTAAAGAAGGAAAATGGAATTTTAAATGAATGCAGTGACCCTTAACTGTATAGAATTTATAGAATAATGCAGTGGGCAGTAATGCTGCAGGCCTCCTCACTCACTCCTTACTAGAGCCACCCAAGTCTCAAAAGCTCTAGTGAGCATGAGTATCTTGTATTCTAACCTGTAATCTTCCATGAGGAATTTTGACAAAAGATTCTCTAGTCTTAGGTCTGTTCGCCTACACAAATATTATCATTGGCTTGCAGTTTTCTCAGGATTAAAAGAAAATAAGTTGCTATATAGGTTTTTGCAAATCAGCAATAGGCTAATTCCACGTTCCTTATGCTACACTATTCTGGTTAGGTGAAAATGATATTCAGTGTTCACACAACAATAAAATTGTCTAACAACACTTATCACATGCCTTCTTGTTAACTGCACAAGACATACATAAGATGGAGCCAGGCAAAATCCAAGCATGGACAAGGTAAATGATTTCCAGGACCACCCCACACTGAGGAGGTACTGGCAGTGCACAGTTGCTGGTGTGGAGGGAGAATCATTCTTACTAAGGATATGGCAACTGATAAATGTCCATCCTCCTGTAGATGGCCCATACACACATGCACACATGGGTAGCACCATTTGGACTGGTGGGTTATCAAAAACAGACCTGAAATTTGAAGGGGGTTGTAACGGAGATGTATGAATAAGGAAGGGAGAGAGGAGAGAAATATCACCCTTTTCCTCGTATACATGAAGTTCTTAAAAATAAAGAAAAATGTCTTCCTGTCTGTTAGGTTTGTGGTTCAGTTTTTGTTGTCTCTCAAGTGTTTTTACCTGCAGTGTTAGATCATTTACTTGTTCCCTTTCTGTTTTTTGATGTGGGCACTTAGGGCTATAAATTTCCCTCTCAAGACTGCTTTTAAAGTATCCCATAGGTTTTGTTGTGTTGTATTGTCTTCTTCATTCAGTTCCATGAATACTTTTATTTCATTCTATATTTCTTCCCTGACCCATTCATTGTATTTCATTCTTTATTTCTTCCCTGACACATTCATTGTTCAGGATTGTGTTGTTTAGTCTCCATGTGTTCTTGTAGCTAGTTGGACTTATTCTGGTGTTCATATTGAGCTTTATTGCACTGTGGTCTGATAGAATACATGGAATAATTTTTATCTTTTTGTATATGTTGAAGTTCCTTTTGTGCCCCAGTATGTGATCGATTTTGGAGAATGTTCTGTGAGGTGCTGATTAGAAAGTATATTCTCTGGTATTTGGGTGGAATATTCTGTAGATGTCTGTTAGGTCCATTTGGTGTATTGTATTGTTCTTTTTTGATGTATCTTTGTTTATTTTTTGTCCTGTTAACCTATCAAAGGGGCTCAGTGGGGTGTTGAAGTCTCCCACTATTAATGTGTTAGGACTAATCTGTGTCTTGAGGTCCTGGAGAGTTGTGTTTATAAAGTTAGGAGCACTAGAGTTTGGTGCATAGACGTTTAGGATTGTGAAGTCTTCATGGTTCATTGTTCCTTTGACAAGGAAGTAATTGCCCTCTTTGCCTCTTTTGATTAATTTTACTTTGAGATCTATTTTGTCTGATATTAGAATAGCCACTCTTGCTTGTTTCTTAGTACCATTTGCTTGGAATATTTTTCCATCCTTTCACTCTAAGGTGGTGTCTGTCTTTGAGGGTGAGATGGGTTTCTTGTAGACAGCATATGGAAGGGTTCAGTTTCCTAATCTATTCTCACAGTCTATGCCTTTTGATTGGGGAATTTAGATCATTAGTGTTTATTGTTATTATTGAGAGATGTGTGTTGCTTCCTTTTACCTTATTTTTTGTTTGCATTCTTGGTCCAGGTTTATATGTACTCTGTTATGATTCTGTTGCTTTCTCTCCTTAATTGCTTAGGGATATTTGCTTCTTTCCTCTATTCTTTGGATTGCTTTGAGGATTTTCTGAAGTGTTGGTTTCTTAGACATGTATTCTTTCTTCTTGTTTATGTTGTGAAAGATTTTTTCTTTCCCCTTCGACTATAATTGACATTTTTTGCTGGATATTGTAGTCCAAGATAGCATCTTCAGCAAATGGTGCTGGCAAAATTGGATCACCATTTGTAGAAGAACAAAATTAAACCCCTACCTCTCACCCTGTAAAAAAAATCAACTCCACGTGGATCAAAGATCTTAATGTGAAGGCCAAAACCCTGAAGCTGATAGAAGAAAAAGTTGGCAACATCCTACAAGACATAGGTATACAGTCAGCAGCTGCACAGGAAGTAAGTTCAACAATCGACAAATGGGACCTCATAAATCTCAAAATCTTCTGTACGGTGAAACAAACAATCAAGGAAGTGAAAAGAAAACCCACAGAGTGGGAGGAAATCTTTACCAGTGATACATCTGACAGAGCATTGACATCAAGAATATATAAACTACTCAAAAAACAAAGAAGTAAAAAGACAAATGACTTACTCAAAAGATGGAGTAAAGAACTGAACAGAGACTTCACCAGTAAGGAAGTAAAGATGGCTGAGAAACATCTTAAAAATTTTTCAGCATCATTAATAATTAAGGAAATGCAAATTAAAACCACTCTCAGATATCATCTCAATCCAATACGACTAGCTAAATTCAAGAAAACAAAAGACAACAGATGTTGGAGAGGTTGTGTGGAAAAGGGAACACTCATCCACTGCTGGTGGGAATGCAAACTTGTACAGCCACTATGGAAAGCAGTGTGGAGAACCCTTAAAGACTCAGAATGAGCCTACCACATGACCCAGCCATACCACTCCTGGGTATATACCCCAAAGACTCATTCTACTGCAAAGATACTTGCACGTCCATGTTTATTGCAGCTCTCTTCACAATAGCAAAGACCTGGAACCAACCCAAATGCCCCTCAACAGATGAGTAGAGGACAAAAATGTGGTACATCTACACAATGGAGTACTATTCAGCAGTAAAGAAAGATGGCATTATGAAATTTGCAGGTAAATGGATGGAGCTCGAAGCCATTATGCTGAGTGAAGTAACACTGTCCCAGAAGGATAAACAGAGAATGGTTTCCCTCATTTGTGGATGCTAGTACCAAATCCCCCAGACAAAAGGCAAGCTGAATGACATTATTGGTATATTTTTGTCTATCCGAAGGCAACTATGTTGGTATAATGGGAATTTCTCAATGGGCTCTAGAATCTACCTACCGATTATTCTCAAACTCTGTAATTACTGTATATGGGTGAAGACTATGTATCCGTATTTTGGAGTAAAATAAAATTAATGGAGGAAAATGTGAATTCCCAAGCATAAAAAAAAAAAAAAACTGAGAAAGATACAGGACACTTATGGCAGACTGCATGGTCTGGGGTGGGGTGGGGTGGGGCGGGGGGAAGGGAAAGGGGAATATGCATGAACTGAATTGAGAAATGATGTATGAAATACACAAAACATCAATAAAAATTTTTAAAAAATCAGAAAAAAATAAAGAAAAATATACTATTCATAGATTCTCTTTGTTATAGTAAAAAAAAAAAGTCTCCACACCTACAGCTAAGTACATAAAGCCAATATCATATAGAAAGCTTATTGGTCTTCTCTGGACAGTATTTCTTGTCTGATTGATGTATAATTTGAGCAATTCCACTTAAATGGATGCAATACCAATTCACTGCCTATTTTATTATAACAGTAAAACAGGTACAGTGCTGTATTTATAATTATTTATAATATTACCCAGGAACAATTTTGTGTACACTATTTCAATTTCCCAGGTCGATTAGCTTACAATCTGCATTAAAACCTTCAAGGTAGAACAGAATACTATTACACAGTTTTTCAAGCTCATTTACACACAACCGGATATATTAGTGACAACAAAGATAAAACACAGTATGAGTTTCCTCAGTCTTACTAATTCCCTTTGTTAATTCAGAATGTTCAGAGAGAAACTAAATGGTGTAGAACACAAAGAGTGATTTCAGTAAGGGCCTTGTTCAGAGAGAGAGAGAGAAATGTGCTTTAAGCCTGTGTGGAGTCTTGCATTGCGTTTGTTCTGGAATCTGGTTCATATTTCAGAGTGCTTCATACAATGACGCAAAGAAAGATACAAGTTCTTTAGAGTAGAGGCAATTTCATTTTTTTTCGGTATTTTTTTGAGACACAGCCTCCTTTTAGTGCCAGCTGGCATGGAGCTCACTCTGTAGACCAGGTTGGCCTTGAACTCACAGAGATCTGCTTGCCTCTGTCTTCCAAGTGCTGTAATTAAAAGCATGAACCACCATACCTGGCCTAGAGTACAGGCAATTTCTATTCAGTGTATTCACTAACAATTTTCTATGAGGAATCCTTCCTTACCATAACTGAATGGTACCAATTATGGGATATCAAAGACAGGATTCAGGTGATAAATTGTTCAAAATATATGACAGAGTACTATGATAAAACATGCTATTTTATAACGAAGAATATAATGGATATTTTTAAATATAATATCATGTTAAAATGGAATCCTCTTAAACATTGAAAGCATCTCAAAACGATCATGAATTATAATATTTTAAGACAGTAAATATACTATGGAATTACAAAATTTGACAGAAGTTTGTCATGGCTATTTTTCTACTCATAGTTCAATAAAGTTGCAATACATTTAAAAAATAAGCCAATTTCTGGTATAAAGTACTTAAAAAGACATATATAGGGAAAAAGTGTTGGTGATTATCATGCTTTACATGAAATGAAATTAAAAAGTGTTCTTCAGGGGCTGGAGAGATAACCTAGCGGGTAAGAGCTCCAACTTCTCTTGCAGAGGACCCGGGTTTGATCCCCAGCACCCACATGGTGGCTAAGAAAGGTCTGTAACTCCAATTCCAGGAGAACTTCAGTTCCAGGGGAATCTGAGACCCTCTTCTGACGTCCGCGGCATTGTAGGACATGGGTGCACAAACCTACATGCAGACAGTACACTCATACACATACAAAAAATGTGTTCTTCAAAATAAAAATACTCCGGTTTATTAACACATATTACTTCAATAGTTCTTTAAGAATTTCATACAATGTAACTTGATCATTTATACCATTTCTTCCCCAACTTCTCCCAGGGCCATGTTCTTTCCCAAAACAGCAATTTTGCATCCACTTTTCTTTACCCATTGAGCCCAGTTCGTGCACGCATGCACTTTTGAGTGCTCTCACCATGCACTCTTGAGGCCATCCACAAGAGTGTGGTCAACATACCAGAGACTACATTCTTAGAGAAAATGGACTCGTCCTCTCTCTGATGCAATCAATTGCCAATAGTTCTACAGTATATGGGTAGTACTTCATGCCCAACTCTGTTTTCCATGCTGGAGTTTTGTCTGGCTAGAAATTGCCAGGTCTTGTATGTACTATCACAGCCAGTGTGTAAGTTCATATGTGCCCCTGTCATGTTGTATCCAGACATTTCTTCCTTGTAGTCATTTACCACCTCTGATTCTTATGATATTATGATATTTCTCCTTCCTCTTCTGCAATGATCCTTAAACCCTGTGGTGCAGGGTGTAATAATACAGCTTTATAATAACTCGCAGTTCACAAGGACAACACATTATGTCTGGGAAGTAAAGCCAGCCCAATCAGGAAGCAGGGAAGTTAATGAAGGAATTCAGCAGCTTTTTCATTCTCATGTGGTCTAGGAGCCAAGCAGGGAATGGTGCTACCTACTTTCAATGTGGATCTTCTTTTCTCAATTAATCTAGTCAACATATTCCCTTCACAAGGCTGCCCAGAGACTAAATAATCCCTCACAGCTGTGTCTGGAGGTTTGTCTCATAGGCGATGCCAGATCCAGTCAAGTAGACAATTACCACTATCATGTGGGGAATGCTGGTGAAATTGATTTCACAATCCTTTATAGTCACATAGTCTAGCATAACATATCAAAGTCTGCTATAACTGGTTCCAATGCCATTTCATTTTTTTATTATTTCTATTTTATGTGTACGAGTGTATGAGTGTATCATCCGCATGTTTGTACATACTTGTGTTGTCAGAAGAGGCCATTGGATACCCCTAGAATTGGAATTACAGATGGTTGTTAGCAACCATGTGGGTGCTAGGAATGGAACCCTGGTCTTCTGATCTGTAAAACAAAACAAAACAAAACAAAACAAAACAAAACAAAACAAAAAACAAAACAGGAAACATATAATAATGTAGGATAAGTTACGTGACTGTATTCTCTCTCTCTTTCTCTCTCTCACACACACATGCACACTTACACACACACACAGTAGACCTAATTTATTCAATCATAGGTGATTATACATTTGAAAATTTCCAAAAAAAAAAGTCAATACAGAATTATCACAAGGTTGGTGAGATGGATCAATGGATAAAATCACATACAATTCTTATGAAGGACTGGAATTCAGACTGAATTTCTGAATTATTAGTTAAGATAATAAAATCTTTAACTTCAAATGGAGTGGTCATATACTATGGTAACTGTGCCTAAAATAGAACATTTTAAAATATCCTTAATAACTGTCACAAGTCTGCTACTTAATTTTGAATGACAAAAGAGATAGACTAATGAGACTATGCTTTTAATGAATAGCAACTGCACTCATCATAAGGAACTGTTCTGATATCACTCCATGTTTCTAAAAGTCATATTTTCAAGACATGTTTAGATGTTACTTTTTAAGTTCTTTTTTCCATTTACATTCTCCTTTGAATTTTTAGCTTGTGTTTCCAATCCTAAATGGCAGGAAGTTCAGTAGTCCATATATAAACAATCACTTCATTAAAGTTTTTATCAGTTAAATATGATTGTTCATGAAAAGGCAATATCTTCTTTAACAGGTCATATATTTTCTATTATTTTCAATGAGTTAATAACTGCCTAGCCCTGGCATCAATTTGTAACAAGTCAGAGAGTAAACTAAATTTCAGCATTCTTCATGGGAATAGCTGTAAAATAGTTAAATCTCTTCCGCTAATGTTTTACTTCCATCAGTTTCACATAGGTGCTGTTTCTAAGAACATTCCTCAATCAATTTCAAGCATGCTAGTCTCTGGCTCAGGCCTTGACTTTCAAAGACTCCATTCAGAATAATTGGTTTATGAGTGTTGCAAAGCATACTCGAATTTTATTTTAAAGCTTGCTGCACATTCTACTAGTGGGAACCAAGGGTGTTATTACTGGAGACATAGAAAGCATTAACAACTTCTATTCTGTAAAATAATACATGTTTTCCTCATTGGTGATGAATATAGATAAGATATCTGATGCTGAATGTCAATTGTCAACTTGAAGTTTGTAATTGGCTCCATTCCCTGGGCTGAGATCCTGCACAGTAGAATTCCAGTTCCAGGGGAATCCGACACCCTCTTCTGACCTCCGCGGCATTGCACGACACGGGTGCACAGACTTGCATGCAGACAGTACATTCATACACATACAGAAATAAATTTTAAAAAATTAAAAAAAGAAGATATTGTGAACTGAACGCAAGTGTTAATCATTCTCAGTTTCCTCACTGTGTATATAACATGACCAGCTCCCTCAAGTTCATGCCACTAGGATCTCCCTGCTAGGACTGAGTCTACCCTACAGCAGTAAGCCAATAATAAGTCCTTCCTATTTTTTTATGTGTATGAGTGTACTGTCTGCATGTAGGTTGGTGCACCCTTTTCATGTAATGCCTCAGAGGTCAGAAGAGGGTGTCAGATTCCCCTGGAACTTGAGTTAAGATGGTTCTTAGCCACCATGTGGGTGCTGGGAATTGAACCCGGGTCTTCTGCAAGAGCAGTCAGTGTTCTTAACTGCTGAACCATCTCTCCAGCCCCAGTCCTCCCTCTTTTATGTTGTTTTTCTTAGGTTATTTTATCACACCTACAAGCAAACAGCGAAGAACCAAAGGTAGGTTAGTGCTATGTATCAGATATTTGGCAAAGTACATCAATAGTGATATAAAGATTAGAGATCAAGTGGCACTTGTTAGAATAAATTAATATGGAGAAAGATAAAAAGTAAAAGCAATTAATCACCAACTAATGCCAAAGTGTAAAAGCAAGAGATCCTTGAAATGTACAAGGAGTATCAATTCTTAGCTTTTTCTGATAGAAAAACTTGGTGATTGTCCTGGGGACAATAAGAAGGGGAGCAAAATTCTGCAGGAGTGGCCTTCAAGTACAGGGAAGTGGGATATTGAGTCAGGATGTCTCTGAAACCCAGAATCCTCAGATGCTCCTAAATGCTCTAGTAGAGAGCATCCTGCAGTTCCTGTTCTCCATTTAAATCCTGTTTGCTTAATATATTGATTCTTTTTAGACAGATTCTTATACTGCAGGCCAAAGTGGCCTAGAATCCATTATGTAACCTTAGTTGACCCAGAGCTCACAGTGATAAGTATGAGTACTTATCCCATGTTCTGTAATTATAGGAATGAGCCATTGGCCTAAAATATGTGGAAGCTCTCCTGGAGAAAACCGACTCACTCTACTGTACATAGACCTGGGTGTATTTTAAGAAGCTTCTAGAGTAGTAGGTTTATATTTTTATTTTTTCTTTAGTGTTACTTTTTTCTCCTCACATTCCCTTCTCTCCCTGTCCTGTTATTCACTAGCCCAATTAATTCTTTCTATTCCATTATTGCCTCTTGTTTCTTTATATCACTGTATTGAGTATCCCCTTTCATGAAGACTTCCACCCTATGGTGCCTTACTAGTTTCTTGACCTCTATGAACTTCCAATTGAAAGACACTTATAAATATTCAAAGTTTCGATCTACATATAGGAGAGAACATGCTGTTGGTCTTGTCTTCCTGGGTCTAGGTTAACTTATTCAGGATGATTGTTTGAAGTCCTATATATTTACCTATGAATTTCATAATTTACATTTCTCCTTCTCTTCCTCTTCTTCCTCCTTCTCCTTCTCCTCATCCTTCTCTTCTTCTTCTTCTTCTTCTTCTTCTTCTTCTTCTTCTTCTTCTTCTTCTTCTTCTTCCTCCTCCTCCTCCTTTCTCCTCCTCTTCCTCCTCCTCCTCCTCCTCCTCCTCCTCCTCCTCCTCTTCTTCTCTTTTTCCTTCTCCTTCTCCTTCTTCTCCTTCCCTTTCCTTTTTTTTTTTTTTTCTTGGATATTCAAGACAGGATCTGGCTATGCTCGAATTTACTATGTAGCCCAAGCTGGCCTGAAACTCCCTCAAATCAAACACAAACTCAAACTCAGATACTCCTGTTTCTAAGCCTTATAAGTACTGGTGTTAAAATTGTCCATCCCAGGGGCTGGAGAGATGGCCTAGCAGTTAAGAGCGCCGACTGCTCTTGCAGAGGACCCGGGTTCAATCCCCAGCACCCACATGGCAGCTGAAAACCGTCTTTAACTCCAGTTCCAGGGGAATCTGAGACCCTCTTCTGACCTCCGCGTCATTGTACAACACGGGTGCACAAACCTACATGCAGACAGTACATTCATACACATACGAAAATAAATAAAAAAATGACCAGCCCAATTTCATTTTTCTTAACAGCTGAATAGTATTCCATTATATAATTTTTCCATAATTTCAGAACCTAATAATAGTCATCTAGGCTGTTTTCATTTCCTATTATGCATAGAGCAGCAATGATTGAGAACCTATCTCCTCAGGGTGATGGAGAATCCTTTGACTATACCTCCACAAGTGGTATGGTTGGTATTTCTATTAATAGCATTTTGAATAACCATACTTGCTGTAACAGTTTGCACTCACATCAGCAGTGAATAATTGATCCTCTTTCCCCACATCCTCATGAGTGCTTGATGTAGTTAATTTTGTCAGTCTTAGCCATTCTGTTTGAGCTAAAATGAAACCTCAAACTAGGTTTAATTTGCATTTCCCTGATGGTTAAGATATTGAAACTTTAAAAAATATATCTTAACCACATGCATTTCATCTTTTGAAAACTCTTTGTTTGGTTCCTTGACCCAAGTTTTAATTGAGTTGTTTATGGTTTAATTTTTTTTTTTTTTGTCTTTTCAAGTCAGGGTCTCCCTGTAACCCCAGCTGTCCTGGAACTCTTTCCGTAAACCAGGCTGGCCTTGAACTCACAAAGATCTGCCTGCCTCTGCTTCCAGAGGAATACTAGGATTAAAGGCATGTGCCACCAAGCCCAGCAAGGATGAGGTTTTATCTTTAGAATTCTTGGCTACAGAGCTCCTGCAAAATATCAAACAATGTTGATTATTGTCATGTGGGAGAAGTGAGGGTTTCTGAATATGGTCAAAATAAATTGTATGAAGTTCTTAATAATTGGTAATAATATCATTTTAAACAAATAATTTAGAAGATGAGGGCCAATGGAAAGCCCTGCTCCTGCTCCTCTGAGTTTCTTGAGAACTGGTAGAACACATATCATGTAAAGTCATTATGATCCAATCTAAGATTCAATAAGACATGAATGGCCTATATACATGCCTCATGACTTTTTATCTCTATGTATTTTATATATTTTATTTTTAATAATTTATTTTCTTTTTATAATGCTTTTATTGATGTTTTATGTATTTCAGACATCATTTCTCAGTTCATATTCCCCTTTCCCTTCCCCCCACCCCACCCCAGATCATGCACTCCGCCATAATTATCCTGCATCTTTCTCTCAGTCTTTGTTTATTATGTTTAGGAATTCACATTTTCCTCCTTTAATTTTATATTACTCTAAAATATGCATCCATACTTTCCACTCATATATGGTAATTACAGAGTCTGAAAGTAAGTGGTGGATCGATTCTAGAGCCCATTAAGAGATTTACATTATGATAACATAGTTGCTTTCAGACAAACAGAAATATAACAATAATGTTGTTCAACTAGCCTTTCATCTGGGGATTTGGTATTGTATTAGCATCCACGAATGAGGGAGACCATTCACTACTTGTTTTTCTGGGACTGTGTTACTTCACTTAGCATAATGGCTTTGAGTTTCATCCATTTACCTGCAAAGTTCATGATGCCATCTTTCTTTACCACTGAGTAATACTCCATTGTGTAGATGTACCACATTTTTGTCATCCACTCATCAGTTGAGGGGCAATTGGGTTGGTTCCAGCTCTTCACTATTGTGAAGAGAACTGCAATAAACATGGATGTGCATGTAACTTTGTGGTAGTATGAGTCTTGTGAGTTTACACCAGAAGTGGTATGGCTTGTTCAGGTGGTAGGCTCATTTTAAATCTTTAAAGGGTTCTCCACACTGCTTTCCATAATGTTTGTACAAGTTTATAATCCCACCAGCAGTGGATGAATGTTACCCTTTCCTCACAACCTCTGCAGCATTTGGTTTCTTTTGTATTCTTGATCTTAACCAGTCCTATTGGAGTGTGATGATATCTGAGACTGGTTTTAATTTGCATTCCCTTAATTATTAATGATGTTGATCACTTTTTAAGATGTTTCTCCTCCATCTTCCTCAATGGAGAAGTCTCTGTTCAGCTCTTTTTTTTTTTTGTTTTTTTGAGACAGGATCTCCCTATAGCCCCAGCAGGCCTGGAACTCACTCTGTAGAACAGGCTGGCCTGGAATTCACAGAGATCCACCTGCCTCTGCCTCCTGAATGCTAGGATCAAAGGTGTGCACCACCACACCCAGCTTAAAGGCGGTTTTTAGTGGCCATGTGTGTTCTGGGAATCAAACCAGGTTCCTATGCAAGAGCAGCTGGTGTTCTTAACCACTGAGCCATCTCTCCAGCCAGTCTGTTCAGCTCTTTACTCCATCTTTTGAGTAGGTCGATTTCTTACCTCTTTGTTTTTTTGAGTAGACTATATATTCTTCACATTAATGCTCTCAAAAATAATAAAATACCTGGGAACAAACCTAAACAAAGTTACCAACAATCTCTACACCAAAAATTTTAAACCCCTGAAGAAGGAGATTGAAAATGACATCAAGGGCCAGAGAGATGGCCTAGAGGTTAAAAGTGCCAACCACTCTTGCAGAGGACCCGGGTTTGATCCCCAACACCCACATGGTGGATGAGAACCATCTTTGACTCCAGTTCCAGGGGAATCCAACTCCTTCTTCTGACCTCCACGGCATTGCATGACACGGTGCACAGACCTACGTGCAGACAGTACATTCATACGCATACAAAAATAAAATTCAAAAAATATTTAAAAAGAAAATTTCATCAAAAGATGGAAAGATCTCCCATGCTTATGGATTAGAAAAATTAATATAGTAAAAGTATCCATTTTACCCAAATTGATACACAAATTCAATACAATCCCAATCAAAATCCCCATGAGCTTCTTCCCATACTTGGAAAAACAATCCTTAAATTCATACGGAAAAAGAAAAGACCCCGAATAGCTAAAATAGCAACCCTGAGTGAAAAATGCAGTACATGGGGGATTGCTCTACCAGACTTCTAGCTATATTACAGGGACATAGTCATAAAGACAGCCTGGTACTTGCACAAAAACAGACCCATTGACCTATGGAACAAAATTGAAGATCCAAACTTGAGTTCATACAATGTCAGCCACCTCGTATTTAACAAAGGGGCAAAAAAACCTCAACGGAGGAAGGATAACATCTTCAGCAAATGGTGCTGGCAAAACTGGATCACCATTTGTAGAAGAACAAAAATAAACCCCCACCTCTCACCCTATACAAAAATCAACTCCAAGTGGATCAAAGATCTCAACGTAAAACCTGAAACCCTGAAGGTAATAGAAGAAAACGTTGGTAACAATCTGCAAGACATAGGTTTTAGGAAAAGACTTTCTAAATCAGACAGCGGCTGCACAGAAAATAAGGTCAACAGTTGACAAATGGGACCTCATCAAACTCAAAAGCTTCTGTACAGCAAAGGAAAGAATCAAGGAAGTGAAGAGAACACCCACAAAGTGGGAGGAAATCTTCACCAGTTATTCATCTCACAGAGCAATGGTTTCTTTTCCATTAAATACTTTTTTTTAAGTTTTTTAATTAAAATTTGTGCAATTAATACACATTTCCCAGTCCAATTTTAGACTCATTCTCCATTCCATGGCCCCCATCCCTCATTGCTCAGTTTGCCTTACTCTTACGTATTTGGTGCTAGCAACCATCAATGAGGGATACCATTTGTCTTTTTTTTTTTTTTTTTCTGGGACTGTGTTACTTCACTTAGCAAAACATCTCCTTGTTCCATCCATTTATCTGCAAAGTTCATGATGTCATCTTTCTTTTTTTTGGTTTTAAATTAGTTTTTATTGATGCTTGTGCATTTCATACATCAAATCAAATCTAGACCCAACCCCCCCCCCCCCTTTCCTCCCCCCCACCTCCACCCCATCACAGATCATGCATTCCTGGCCCTAACTGTTCATGCATCTTTCTCTCAGTTTTTTATTTTTTTTTTTTCATTTTTAGCTATAAGTGAATAATCCATGAGTCAAGCATCCTTCATTGCAAAACCTATCTGCAGAGTTGTGCCCCAAACAACTACAAGCCCCACATTTTCCAGTGGGGGTGATAGGGTTTTTGTTTTGTTTCATCAGGGTGGGATCAAATAGGTGTCCCGTCCTACATTGCTGTAGTTTTCATCACATCACCATTCACGCCGACAACGCCGCAGCCTTTACATTCTACACGCCCCCTCTTCCGCAGGTATGTTTCCCTAGGCTTAGAAAAGGGGCACAGTGGATGAGAAACAAAGCAGTCCACTCTCTCTGTAGCTGTTTTGACTTGGACGTGGTCAATCATGGCTGTTTCCTTTCATGGGCCTGACAGTTTGTCCATGAATAAACCTTTCGATCCGACTAATGAAGAACAAGCAATAAGATATATAGGTGATTTAAGACAGCCAGAAAAAAAAAAAAACTAATAGTTATGGTAGGTTCTTTAGTATAGACACATTTTGGGATATGTTTAATCTATGAATTTACAATTTTCCCCCCCGGTTAATATTACAGGGCTTACTGTGGCTTATAAAATCTTCTAACCAGTAGAGAGTGGATGTAAGCTTGTGGCATTCAGCCATGGGTTATTTCTCCAAGGGAGAGCCAATAGCCAATTAAATATGGGATAGAACAGGCACATGGTTGCCCTCTGCTGCACAGTATTCCCAGGCAGTTGAGGTGGTAGCTGTGCTGACGGTGGAGTCTTGGCTTGACTAGAGGGAGACCCATATTTGATGTCATCTTTCTTTACTGCTAGAAAGAACTCCCAACCATGTGTAGATGTACACATTTTCCCTATCTACTCATTTGTGAAGGGCACTTGGGTTGGTTGTCCATATTCACTATTGTTGAAGAGAGCTGCAATTAACATATAATTGGTGCAGTTTGAATATCTGAATCATTGCAAACAAAGCCTTCAACCTAATTCTGATGGAAAATGAAAACTCAGCCGTGCGTGGTGGGTGCACGCCTTTAATCCAGCAACTTGGGAGGCAGAGGCAGGCGGATCTTTGGTGAGTTTCGTCCAGCCTGGTCACAGAGTGAGTTCCAGGACAGCTGGGGCTACAGGGAAGACCCGGACTGTCCTCAAAAAGACCAAAAAAAAAAAAAAAAAAAAAAGCAAAACCTCTTAGCGTTGATAAGGGTATTAAAGGTTTCCTTGGCTGATTATCAAAACTACTTCTGACTTTCCTCAGGACACTGAACTTTCCTTTAGTGGTGATACCGTCCAGTCCCCCAAATATTGTAGAATATACTGATTTCTGTGTTTTTATTTTCTTTTTATGTTTTCTTATGTGTATGAGTGTATAGTGCCTGCATCTGTGTCAGTGCAGCTGTATTGTGAAATGCCTCTGGAGGTCAGATCCCAGGAACTGGAGTTGTTAGCTACCATATGGATGTCGGGAATGGAACCTGTGTCCTCTGTAGAACAACTAGTGCCCTTAACCATTAAGTCATCCACACAGTTCCTTCCCTTTTTCTTAATAACAAATCAAACCTTCTACTGCCATGCAGTGCATTCCACCATCCAGCACTCAGGTTTACCTAAGGTAATCCCTTTCTTTCTTACTTTCAGTCTATTAGAGATTCTGTGCACTGGACTTTAAGAAAAAGCTTTTATTTCCTTAAGCTTCTATTGCCCTGCAGTTGTTTTATTAATTCTCAGATGATTTATGGATTTTCAATGTTCAAGTGCCTAGAAGGTAAGATGAATAGTGGTATTTTCACAGTAATATTTGAAAAATAGTTTAATGTTTGAAAATGCAGAACTCATTAGATGCTCAAAATTAAAATGAATGCTTTCTTTCTTGTGCCTTTTTTTTTTTTACCGAGAAAGTGCCAGACATGTGAGGAGAAGGTATATGATAAATGCTTCCTTGTTCATTTTTCATCCCTAGAGCATCATTGCCAAATATGAATATTAAGTCATTTAGCAAAAGATAGTTTTATATTTTTTAAGAAATTAATTCTGGAAAACCTGAATAGGTAGTATACTAATCTTGGAATACCTAGGACTCTTAATTATTGAAGAGAAATGCCATCCAAATGAACATAAACCTTACTGTGTCTTCATGCAGATGTGTCATACTTCCCTGGTTCATTGATATCTTAACCCATGTTATAAGTTATAATTGTGATAAAATCTATGCTATTATGTGTTTTATTAATTATAAGATGATTTGGTTTAACAGAGAGAACTTTTTAATATATACAATTTAAGAAGTCATTATTATTTAAAGGCCTTTCAAATCTAAATTATGTTGCTCAAATGCTCTTGCATTTCGTGGAGCCTGGTCAGCACACACTATGTCACACCCCTAAAGAAAACTGATTCTTCCCCTCCCAGCAGCTGTCAGTTTTCAATAGCATTCATCTAGGGCTGAGGCTTCTTCTTACAGCCTCCCCCATATCCCATCTGTGGTTGTTTGCAAAGTTAAATACTAATAGAGGATATAAAGCCTGGAAGTGGTGGCTACGGTTTTAGTTTAGATGAGTAAGGAGTTCTGAATATGGTAAAAATATATTGTACTGGTGCTGGAGAAATGGATCAGCAGGTAAGAGCACTGGTTTCTTTTACAGAAGACCAAGGTTTGATTCCCAGCACCCACATGATTGCTAACAACTCTTTGTATCTCCAGTTCCAGGGGATCTGAAGCCATCTTCCTACCTTTATGGACAATACAAGACATGTATACACTTACATACACATGGACAATACACAAATATACACAAAATAAAATAATAAATAAAATGAAAATACATTGCATAAAATTCTGAAGAAAAGCAATAATAATATTAGCAAAAAGAAAGCATCCTGATATGACCCATATGATTTGGTGAAATAGATAGCACCTAGTATTCCTAAAATGTACTTTTAATAGCTTAAAGTTATTCAAGTGTTAAAAATATTTCCAAACCTATTAGTTGTTTCATTGAAATATTAATGTTCTAGCAAGCTTAAATCTCTACTGAGGTTATGATACTGGTTATCCTCATAAAGATTATTTATGTAATGCCATAGATGGCTTATTTAAGTATGTATGAGGTTTTCCTGGCATAAAACAAAAGTTAAAAGAGTTTGAAGATAAAGTATTCTTCTTTGTAATAGGACAAAATTATCATACTCTCTTGGCTAAGTTATTAATAGACAAAAGTCCAAGTAAAGAACTTTGGAGTAGCACTAAGTAGCAGAGAAGTGTCCTGGAAAGGACCAAGGTCAAATATGAGCAGAGGATGCACCTTATTACTCTCAGTAATAGATACAGCTTCTAATGTTGGTTCATAACCTGTATGAAGGTGATTAAAATGAGTGCTCAGGCAATCGGCTCAAGTTCTGATGAGGTGTGCAGGGCCAGCAAGGGGAGGAGGGAAAGGATCAGGTCATGGCTGGGCTCCAGTGATCATGGATATGGAAAAAGATGCAGAGAGAAGTGTGCACTTGTTCATCAGTCAGGAGGAGCTACTGAGAAAAAGATCAAATATCGTAAGGAAGTCAAAGAATGGGAGATCTTGGCGTTTGAGGTAGGAGGGCTACCCTGAGGGCTGAGCAAGTACCTGTGAGATGAGACATAATGAGCGTGGATCCAAGGCTCATTAACCACTTCAGAATCTTGTCTTAAGAAAACAGAGTTATCACCATACAAAGGGTCACAGAAGCCAGGACTAGCTGTTTAGTTATGCTTTTAATATTGCTGAAATTGTATGTGTATGTTTGGAGAGTGAAAAAAAATCCAATAATGAGTTAAGGACTGGTGCCACTTGACTGAGGCATGAAGAAGTGATGTATTTAAACCTTAAGAAGAATGGACCTCTGGGCCCCCAAACCAGAGTTTGGTATGTATATGTGTGCACCCTTTCCTTCATGAAGAACATAGTTGGACAGAGAATGAACAAATGCCAATTTATTTTTAAGAAACTACTACATTACCCATCTTCAAAAAATTATGCATGCATTGTATGTATGTATGTATGTATGTATGTATGTATGTATGTGTGCCCAGGTCATTCAATGCCTGTGAAGATCAGAAAAGGGAGTTTGGTCCCCTGGAAATAGAGCTAAGGATGGTTGTTAGCTGCTATTAGTGTTGGGAATCGAGCCTGGGTCCTTTGGTGAACTCAACTCCAGTCCCAGGGAAATCTCATATTCATATTCTCTCTCTCTCTCTCTCTCTCTCTCTCTCTCTCTCTCTCTCTCTCTCTCTCTCCCTCTCTCTTTCTCTCTTCCCCAAACCTGAATTAACCATCTTAATGATATAAGAAAAAAATGTTTTGAGAATCAGAGAGCTGAAGGTAGGTGAGTGAGATTCAAAGGTCATTAAAAGTCTCACAAGCAATCAAGGAAGACTTTGGCTGATGGGGGGTTTGAGGGTTCTGTATTATTCAGAGCAGACAAGAAGGGAAGACAAGGACAAAGGGGATTACTAATGTACTGGGGGAGGAGAGGCTTGTAGACTCACTCCTGGACCCCAGGGAAGAAGAGACAATATCATGAGGTTATATTAATTACCAACATTTCCAATAGAGGAAGATAGGGAAAAGGGAGTTTTATGGTTCATAGCTGGCTAAGGATATAATTTATCATCCAGAGTAGGGCATATTTGAGAGTAAGGAAGGCACAGAACAAGCACAATGTGAGGAAAATGGGAATAAATTGTTCTGTCAATAGACAATATATGATAAATGGCCAGTTTGTACATCGTCATTAAAACGAATCTTTTAAATGACTACATAGATTAGGGAAAATGTCTAGCAAATGGTCTGAGTCCAGTAGACTTGGATAAAACTAGAGTAAGAGACTAAAATTCCTGGATGTATTGAGTGGGCTATGGTGGTTTAGATTTCAGAAAATATAGATACTGTGACTTTGGTTAATGAAACAATTTAGTGTTGCTGGAGGAGAACAGAGGGAATTCATTAAGGTTAAGAAAGTCACAGTGGTCTAAGGTTAAAAGGTAGATGTTTATTTTCTCACACATTTAATATCATCCAGGAAGATTGTGAAATTAATGGTGGAGAGTTTGGAAGCCAGAGGCCAGAGTGCTCAATAAAAGTGAGAAAATGATCTTAAGAGGGTCAGTCAGTAACAAGGATGGGGTCTGGGGGACGTGACACATTAAGAAGATAGTTTTATAAGAGGGCACAAGAGGTTCGATAATGACTACTAAGGAAATGAATATATTGGCTCTCATGGCTTCACATCATTATTCGAATCATTCTCGATCCTCTTTTCAGTCTAAAACTCTGACTATAATTTTGCTTTCAATGTTTTCCGGGAGAGAATTCACTGTACTAAAAGAATATCAATTTTACATATCTATTGTAATCTTTATTTTGAATTACAAACTCGGACTTCTCATTCACATTTGATTAACAAGAGTCCATTCAGAAAGGTCAATCTATCCTTTAATTTTCAGTATGCACAAACTAAAGTAACTATAAGACTTTTACCTTATGCAGTGGAGAAATGATGATGGGCCCTGAGAAATTTTAACTGTGCTTTGCACTTCTTCCTTGTAGGATTCAGTTTTCAATACACTAATTCTAAGTAGTAAACAGAGCTAATAATGCAAACTTTATTCATGTCTTCTTTGCTGTGCTAATAAATATCTTTTTTTAAATATTTTTTTAATTTTATTTATTTCCGTATGTGTATGAATGTATTGTCTGCATGCACGTCTGTGCACCCGTGACGTGCAACGCCTCGGAGGTCAGAAGAGGGCATCGGACTCCCCTGGAACTGAAGCTCTCCCGGAACTGGAGTTTGAGACGGCTCTCGACCGCCATGTGGGTGCTGGGGATCGAACCCGGGTCCTCTGCCAGAGCGGCCGGCACTCTCAACCGCTAGGCCATCTCTCCAGCCCCCGGTAATAAATATCTTTTATCTTTGCTGAATTTAATGGAGGAAAGACAGCATCTACAGCAAATGGTGTTGGCCTAACTGGATCACCACTTGTAGAAAAATAAAACTAAACCCCTACCTCTCACCAGGTGCAAAAATAAATGAAGGCAGCCTCAGAGGAAACTGACACCCCTTGCTAAGTAGCCTGTGTGCAACCGAATCTGCCATCAGCCATGTTCATGATGCTAAAAGCAGATTATGTTAGTTAGATTTTTGTACAAATGTGACAAAACAACCAACACGCCTGGCTCCAGGGAGGAAGTCCTGTTAGCTCACAGCATAGGAAGCTACTGTCCCTAGTCTGTGGCTTGTATTTCTGGGCTGGTGATGAGATAGAATGTAATGAGGGCACATGCGGACAGGAAGTAGCCACTTACTTCATGGTGCACAGGAATCAGAATTATTTAATTATAATCAGCTTCTCCTGCTGCTCTGCTTAAAACATTTTCCCTTCCATTTGCATGGCACTCTTTGCTAATATGTCATCCCAGTTTCGTTTTTCTTTTATAATGTTTTTATTGGTTAAGAATTTCATACTGTAAAGTATTTGCATCAGTCCTACCCAATTCCAGCTTACTTCCTCCTTTAATGTTTCTCCTCCCCCATCCCCTCAGTTTCTTTACCTCTTTATTATTGGAGCTTGTTCCTGGAGAAAAGAAGAGATCAGTGCATCACCAATAATTATTGTGACATATGTTAAACAATATTTAAATATTTTAACATTACTATACACTAATATTAATCTTAGAAGAGACTAAAGAGATGTATGGCTCAGTGGTTAAAATCATGTACTGCTCTTGCAGTTTGGTTCTGATCTCCTATGTTGGGCATCACCCAACCACCTCTAACTCCAGGT
This sequence comes from Rhizomys pruinosus, assembly GCA_009823505.1. Classification (NCBI taxonomy): domain Eukaryota; kingdom Metazoa; phylum Chordata; class Mammalia; order Rodentia; family Spalacidae; genus Rhizomys; species Rhizomys pruinosus. The sequence goes on from VZQC01005946.1 coordinate 714,988, forward strand.
CCAAGGGATCAGACACTCTCTTCTGGCAATTGTAATCACCTTCATTCATGTGCATACATGAACACACATAGAAAAGTAAAAATGATTTTAAAAGTTAAAATGAAAACTAAGTCAAAGAAGAAAATTTTATCGTGCCATTTTAACAGACATACATTTTGTGTCTAATCAAATTATGATTAAAGGCATTATGTATCAAAGCATACTCTCAATATAGCAAATTCTTAAATGTAGAAGCTAGTGTTAATTTTTACAACCTTATCCATCTTATTAGTGTTTGATATCAACGGTGATGTAACCATTAAATGGCTAACAGAAACATATGCATGAAAAATTTTAAATTTTTGGTGGATTAAAGTATTTTGAACAATACAAAATGGTCATTCTAAAATTTTGGCTTGGAAAATACCCTTCCAAATATCCCATTTTTGGATGAATTACAAAAGTATACTGAGTGAAACATATTAATAAGCAATTTGGCAAGGAAGGACAGAGAAGTCTGTGTTTTATTGTGCCTGACACTGCCCTGTTTGGCTCTCCTAACTTAAGGAAAGACGTTTCAATGTGGATTGCTTAATAATTTAGTAAGAAATAGAGATATTTTGGAATGAGAAGCTGAACATTTAATGACTGGCAAGTTACACGGGAATGAGAAAGATCAGAAAATGGGTACTATAAATAAAAAATAAGAAAGGTTTCTGGACTGTCTCTCAAAAGCCGAATAAACTCAAATTCACATAGTATCAGAATTAACTTGATATGTTTTCAAGAGGAAAAAAGTAGAAAATAGAAAATAACTGAGCTGAGGATTCTTCAAAAATGAATAATTTGTGATACATAAGACTTAAAGCTATTTTCTTTTTTTAAATTTTATTTATCTTTTGTATGTGTATGAATGTACTGTCTGCATGCAGGTTTGTGCACCCGTGTTGTGCAATGCCGCGGAGGTCAGAAGAGGGTCTCAGATTCCCTTAGAACTGGAGTTCTCCTGGAATTGGAGTTACAGACGGTTCTCAGCCGCCGTGTGGGTGCTGGGGATCAAACCTGGGTCCTGTGCAAGAGCAGTCAGTGCTCTTAACTGCTAGGCTATCTCTCCAGCCCCAAAGCTATTTTGCTTTCTTAAATTCTTTTTTCTTATTGATGCTTTGTGTATTTCATACATCATTTTCCAATTCAGTTCAGGAATATATCCCCTTCCCTTCCCCCCACCCCACCCCTACCCATCCCAGATCATGCATTCTGCCATAAGTTTTCTTCATCTTTCTCTGCTTTTTTGTTTTGTTTTGTTTTCATTTTTTTAACAATAAGTGATAATTTGTGACTACAAGCATCCTTCATGTAAAACCAATTTGCAAGCAGTTGTGCCCAAACCCACACAGCTCATGGGTCCCACCATCCTGAAAGGGGGGGCTTGTATGTTCAATCAAGTTGATCAAATGAGTGTCCAGTCTATATTGTTGTAGTTTCACCATTCACCCCAATCGCAGCCCTTACATTCTTCCGCAGATTGTTCCCTAGGCTTAGAAAAGGGGCACAGGTGGATGAGAAGCAAAACAGTCTACTTTCTCTGGAGCTGTTGTCTTGGTCTCTAGTCAATTCTGGCTGTTTTCTTTCATGGGCTGCCAGCTTGTCCAGGCATAATCTTTCGATCCTACTAATGAAGCACATGCAATTAGATATATAGGTATTTAAACAGTACTAATTGTTATGGTAGATTACTTTGGTATAGACACAGATGCCATACTTAAGAGAAGAAAATGTAATTCATGAATTAACATACCATCCAAACATCTGTGTCTATACCGAAGTAACCTACCATAACAATTAGTACTGTATAAATACCTATAAATCTAATTGCTTTCTTAAATTTTTAAGTGACTCATCTTGGTGTGGCTAAAGACACACTGCTCAGCACCTCAGACAGAGCCGTTGACCCTAACTGCTAAATCAGCCAACTATGCATTTATGAAGCAGTTGAGAAATTGGGTATGCAGTAAACCAGATTAGGCTTTTTTTTTAAGCTAACCAAACATACACAGAATGATGCAAATCTTTTGCTATATTAGTCAAATTAATCAGAAGCACATATTGTCCAAATTAAGAATGAGCTACCTTTTTTTTTTCTCTATGTGTATGAATGTACTGTCTGCATGCAGTTCTGTGTACCTGTGTCGTGCATGCCGCGGAGGTCTGAAAAGGGTGTCAGATGCCCCCAGAACTGGAGTTCTCCTGGAATTGGAGTTACAGACGGTTCTCAGCCGCCATGTGGGTGCTGGGGATCAAACCCGGGTCCTCTGCAAGAGCAGTCGGTGCTCTTAAATGCTAGGCCATCTCTCCAGCCCCAGCTACCTTATTATATCTGGTATATGTTAACATATTTATGATCCACAAAAGTTTTATTTTTCAGAGTGTAAAAATTGATCTCATTTACAAGACGTGCATCCAGTTACCATGAGAAATGGACCACCTACCAGCCTTTGAACAAGTTTCCAGGAAAGAAGCAAAAGTGCTCTCATTAGCCCTGCTGAGTGGAGCCTTCCTATCATTTTCACATGGCTTATATTTAGTAGTACAGTTTGGAATCCTAAAAATGGAAAAAAAAATAGTGAATTATGAGTGGATGAAAGAGTGAATGAATCTTGAAGTAAGTTTGATAAATGGGAACCTTCCAGTTGCTGCCAATTTGGTTATGCTTCTAACTTTGTAAACTCAACTATGGAGAGAGCGCCCTACCTGTGGCTGGAGATTCTGGTAGCCTGACACTTTAAGGGCTTGAAATAGTCTGTGGTTTGTAATCTAAGATTGATTTTTAAGATTATAAAAGAATAATAAATCCAAGTTGTCTGTTTCTTAGAGATGCTTTAGCATTGTTTATTTTCGTAAATATGGGCAAATAAATACCCATACAGCACACTTTTTTCTCATTTTCAACAAATAAAAGGAAATGCTATATAAACTAAGGAGAGCCTTGAAAACCGTGGGTTTTCAGTGTGCATGGGTGTTAGAGTGCCTATGATCTGTAGGAGTTCCCTGAGTGAGTATTTTAAATAATATTCTCTAGCTATTTGTCATTTCTTACTGTAGTATTTATAGTATATGAGTTACATATTTTTACTTCTCTAAATTTATATTTCTAGGGATACCATTTGGTTTTCCTCGTTAAATTGGCTAATAATAATTTAAAGCTCTAAATAAATTACAAGCTTGCTCTTTCTTATGCATGTTTTTAAATATCTTTGTTGACACCTTTCCCAATCATAAAACAAGTATCTTACACTTCTGGAAGGGTACTAATAAGTAACCGTTTATATCATTGCCCCCTTAAATTCTTTATATGAGAAAACTACACAGTGCACTGATCAAATACACAAGGGAAAATTCCCTTTTCATCAAGACAGATTTTTTTCAGTATCCTTTGTCAGAGATCTGCACAGAATTTTGGACTTCCTATCTGCAAAATGAGAAAACAACAAAGCAAACTGTGTTTCCATTGCTTACTTAGTATTCATTTTTCTTATGATAAATCAGCAGCTTTTAGTACTTCAACACAGAAGAACACAGCAAAGGAGATCATGTTTTTGTAAACTGACTCTTTGAGAATTGGTGATTGATACAGTCTGATTGAAACCAATAATGATCTTGACTGAAATTGAACCAGAAAATGGTGTAGAATCCTGTCTCTGGTAACAAGAAAGACACTGTTTTTAAAAATGTCACACTTGTGTGAGGCAGTGCCCAGGTGCAGTGGCCAGGGCAGACCGTGTGTTTCCCAAAACGTTGGTAGCAATGGATGTGGATACTCCCAGCTGCACGAACAGCAGCGCTGGCAAGAAGCACTTTGAAATGAAAAAGAGGACTGCGAGAGCCCTCTGGGCCTAGGACATTGTGGTTTATAACTGTGCCATCTGCAGGAACCACATTTTGAATCTTTGCATAGAGTTTCAAGCTAACCAGGCATCTGCTACTTCCAAAGAGTGAACTATTGCATGGGGAATCTGTAACCATGCTTTTCACTTCTGCTGCATCTCTTCTTGGCTCTAAACATGGCAGATGTGCCCTTTGGACAACAGAGAGTGGGAATTCCAAAAATATGGACATTAGAGAAAGAATCATTCCTTGAAGCTTACCTGTTTTTTACTCATTTAGTGATTTGCCTTCCTGTTAATCATAAATTAGATAGAACCATGTCTTTTCTCGTTTGTGTTTTCAGTTTGCTGTTTTGCAGCCATATTGTATTTTGTGTCAAATAAAATGCAGTTGAAGTCTAGAACGGTTGTTGTCTTGTGTATGTGAAAACAGTGGACTTGAAGGGAAGCCCCCTCTCCCAGCTCTAGAACGCCAGCCTTCAAAGTGAAATTTTCATGGGAGCCAGAACAGACTGTCTTACAACTGCATCACTTGGTTACAGAAAATCTGATATAGCAAGGAAGTGTGAATCACTGCTGTCTTCCTTCTGAGAGACATCAGTGCACAGCTGAAAGAAGGAACGGTATGGACCTCAAACCCAACCGGGTCCTGGTTCCACAGCCTGCTACCAAAGGCAGCCTTGAACCAGCCAAGTCAACTCTGAGCTTGCTTCCTTCCTGAATTGTGTGGGGTTCTAAGAACTAGCAAATCCCGTCAGGTGGGATCAGAGAAAGCCTTTGTAAGGTGTTAAAATACTACATATGCTGTGTATGACACGTTGCTTCCTCTAGCTTAGACAAAAAAAAAAAAGGTAATCTTGTTTAACAATGAAGTATTTTTACAAGAAATAAATTGCTTGGCAAGTTTTGGGTCATGTCTATCATCCCAGGTACTTGGGAATCTGAAGGAGGAGTATTCCTTGAGCCGAGAGCTCAAGGTTGTAGGCAGCTAAATGGAAGGTACAGTTGTTTAGGGGTTGCTGTATAGCTCAATGGTAAAGTATTTACCCTGGGTTCAATTGCTGTCCAAAAAAGAAAAGTTTTCCAATTTAATTAACAGGAGTTCTGGTTTCCCTTAAACATATTGGTCATGGAAGGAATTGTTATCCTAAAACTAATTCAATGGAAAAAAATAAAAATGAAAACTTTTTTAAAAAGTCACACTTATTCTTTGTCCAGGTATTTCTTACAGACAACAATGGAGTCTACTCTTAGTCCTTTAAAAAAATTGTTACATGTAAAAAGAGTTAGAAATAGATTTATCTATTGCTCTAAATTCCAGAAATTATTAAATAATATACATGGAGCATAGCTGGTTTCAAATTATGGCTCGACATTTGATTAGGGCAATTGTTTCAAATACATCTATGTAATATTACTCTTCAACTCTTTGATTACACTTAATGTCCATTTTCAGGTACATTCTTTGTTTTGTGAGGCATTTAATGCATATCAAGAGTACAAACATACCCCAATAAACATGCTAATGAGATAAATATCAAGGGTTTATTTGTAGTGATTTTAATCATGATTTTTTATTTTTTATTCCTTAACTTTCATGTAAAACAGATAATTAATCCCATTCATAAGTTGACCATGTTTTAAAAAATCTTTTTCTTTCTTTCTTTCTTTCTTTCTTTCTTTCTTTCTTTCTCTCTCTCTCTCTCTCTCCTTCTTCTCTCTCTCTCTATATTATACCTCAGTATATATATATATATATATATACATATATGTTGTATGTTGGTATCATAAGAATGCTTCCCTTTAGCTGGCTTCCATCCATTTTCCCAGTTCCTTCAGTCACATGAGGATACAGACTCACATATAAAGATTTGGTGCTAGGATCCACAAATGAGGAAGAGCATTCGTCATCTGTTTTTCTGAGTCTGTTCCTTCACTTAGCATAACAGTTTCTAGAATGCTCCATTTTCCTGCAAATTTCATGATTTAATCTCTTTTGTTTTTTTGTCTTTTGGAGACAGCGTCTCCCTGTAGCTCTGGCTGTCCTGGAACTCTCTATATAGACCAGGCTGGCCTTGAACTCAGAAAGGTCTGCCTGCCTCTGCCTCCCAAGTGCTAGGATTAAAAGCAAGCTCCACCACACCTGGCTAATCTTTTCTTTACCACAGAGTAGAACTCCATTTTGTAAATGTACCAGATTTTCATTATCCATTTATCAATTGAGGGCACTTAGGTTGCTTCTATCTCTTCACTGTTGTGGAAAGAGCAGCAATTATGAATGTGCAAGTATCGTTGCAATTGGATGAATCTTTTTCTAAATTTATTTATTATTTTTATGTGTTTGAGTGTACTATCTGCATGTAGGTTGGTACACCCATGCTGCAGAGGTCAGAAGAGGGTATAATTGGATTCCCCTGGAACTGGAGTTAAAGACAGGTCTTAGCCACCATGTGGGTGCTGGGAATCGAGCCCAGGTCCTCTGCAAGAGCAGTCAGTGTTCTCAACTGCTCAGCCATCTCTCTAGCCCCTGGATGAATCCTTTGAGTATATGCCACAGAATTACTGGGTCAAATAGTAGATTCACTTTTCATTTATTTTTAATAGTTCTTCACATTGCTTTCCATAGGGAGCTGTATGAGCTTGGAATCCCAGCAGCAATGAATGAATGTTTCCCTTTTCCCACATCCTCTCCAGCATTTGGATTTGTTCTCTTGATCTTAATCATTGTGAGTGGGGTTAAATGAAATCTTAGTGAAATCTTAAAGTCCTTTTAATTTTCATTAAGCCAATTATTAATGCTGCTGAACACATTTTAACCGTCCATATTTCTTTTTTTTTTTTTTTTTTTTTTTTTTGTTCTTTTTGAGACAGGGCTCCCTGTAGTCCCAGCTGTCCTGAAACTCACTATGTAGACCAGGCTGGCCTTGAACTCACAAAGATCCGCCTGCCTCTGCCTCCCAAGTGCTAGGATTAAAGGCGTGCGCCACCACGCCCGGCTTTAACCGTCCATATTTCTTAGCCGTCCTTATTTCTTCTCTTGAGATCTCCCTATTCATATCCTAAGCATATCATTTAATTAGGTAACTTGTTTTCTTAAACTTTTGTTGTTTCTGTTCTTTATATATACTATATGTCAAACCTCTGTAAGATGTGTCACTGGTGAAGATTTTCTTCCATTCTGTGGGTTTTCTCTTCACTTCTTTGGTGATTTATTTTGCTGTATAGAAGCTTTTAGTTTAATGAGGTCCCGTTTGTTGATTCTTGACCTCAACTCCTGAGCAACAAATGTCAAATTTAGAAAGTCCTTTCCTATACCTATACCTTAGGTAACTGGCAATGTTTTATTAACACTTTCAGAGATTCAGTTTCACTAAGATCTTGGAAACTTTGGGGGTTGAATTTTGTACAAAGTGAAAGATAAAGGTCTAGTTTCATTCTTTTGCAGGTGGAGATCCAGTTTCACCAGTATCATTTGTTGAAGATGCTATCTTTCCTCCAATAAGTGTTCCTGGCCATTTTGTCAAATATCAGTAGCTGAAAATGCATGTATTCCTATTTGGGTCTTCAGTTATGTTCCATTAAACTACAGGTCTCTTTTGTGCCAATACCATGCTGTTATTATGACTATAGCTCTATAATATAGTTTGGAATCTGGTGTAGTAATCCTCTCTGCATTGCTCTTTGTAATCAGGATTTGTTTGACTGTCCATGGTCCTTTAGCTTCCATATGCATTTTAGGATGTTTTTTCTAGTTCTGTGAAGACTGTTATGGGGATTTTGATTGGTGTTTCATTGAATCTATCTATTGCTTTTGGTAGAAATTTCATTTTCATGGTATTAATTCTTCAATTACATGAGTGTGGGAGATCCTTCCATCTTCTGGTATCTTTGTCAACCTCTTTACCTAATTTTTTCATTGTAAAGATCTGTAATGTCTTTGTTTATATTTATTCCAAGCTATTTGGAGGGACTGTTGAGAGTATGAAGGTTTCATGTATTCTTTCTCTAATTGCTTTTTATTGGCATGTAGAAAGGCTATTGATTTTTTTATTTTTTTTTATTTTATTTATTTTTTAATGTGTATGAATGCACTGTCTGCATGTAGGTTTGTGCACGTGTGTCATGCAATGCCGCTGAGGTCAGAAGAGGGTGTGGGATTCCCCTGGAACTGGAGTCAAAGACAGTTCTCAGATGCCATGTGGGTGCTGGGGATCGAACTTGGGTCTTCTGCAAGAGCAGTCGGTGCTCTTAACCACTAGACCATCTCTCCAGATTAATTTTATAACCTGCCACTTTCCTGAATATATTAATCATTTCTAGGAATTTTCTGGTGGAATTTGTGGCAACTCTTAGGTATAATATCATATCATATGCAATAAAGGATAATTTGCCCTCTTCTTTTCTAATTAGTACTCCTTTGATTTCATTCTCTTGTCTTACTACTCTAGCAAGAGTTTAAAGCAATACATTAATAAGGTGTTATTAAGGAAGAAATGGATAAAAAATTAAGGGTCCATAAATGGGAAGATGAAGGGAGGTTTATACAAGGAACTTTTGGAATGAAGGGTAACAAAGAGCTCGAGAGAGGTGGGATCAGAAGAGACTGGTTTTATCAAAGGAGAAATAGAAGAAGCGGGGACACTATAAATAGGGAAGGCATGGAGGCAGGGTTAGACAGAGAGAGAGAATGAGAGGAGAGATAAATAATGCCTAGCTAGTGATAAAGCCAGAGGGAATCATATTAGTCTAATGACAAATTAGACACAAATTTCTACATGAGTCCCTGTGCATAGCTGAAGGCTACATAACAACAAACTGCCAGACAGGAGAAAGTTTCCTCTGAGTTATTGGTCGGAGTATTCCAACAGGCTCTCAAAACAGCATAGGCAATTGCCACATACCTTGATTGTCTCATGGAACTTGAAGGCAAGTCTCTATTGCTAATGAAAGGACATACTTCAGAGACTGGATTTGGAGCAATGGAACTGGAACTCACCTGGAAACCACTTTTCTTAAGGTTAGCTCTCATAGCTTTGAAGAGAAAAACACAACCTGTTAAGGGAGAACATCCACTGATTACCCAACACCAACTTTGAAAGCATGTAACCACATCAATAACTGTCACAATAGACAACATTGGTGCAGTAGTGACACTTTATCTTGGGAGCAATCAACAGTTACCTAATTGGACTTAAAGCTCACCCAATGGGAGGAAACTCATATGTGCTACTATAAAGATAGCATTATACACATGAATGATATATCTTAGAGAAATCCCAAAGGTGGTAACATCCCTAGATCAATATAATTTCTTACTAAGTAAATATATATATCCTAGTATATACAGTCAAGTATCTCAGTCACCATTCATCAAAGAAGCTTCTTTTGTACCAGTGACTACTACAGTGTGCCACAACTGGTCACACACATTGTCTGTGAATTGCCCAAGCCTAAGTTTCATATCTACAATGCAACCTCTACACAATGTAGAACAAAAGGTGGAAAGAACACCAATGAATCCTCTCAGCTCTCACTAATCATGTTCCTTCATGCAACAGAGTACCAGGAACACAAAAGGTTACAAATGGCCAAAGTGTGGAAATTAGAAGTGTGCATCATTGGACAGGACTTATACTTCACTCACCCGGGGCTACAGGAACTATGCAGAAGAGGGGACAGACAGATTGCAAGAGCCAGGGAGGTGGTCCATGACCATATGGAAATAGAATTGTACAAGCTCCTGGAACTTTGCTCATATGAACCTACACCAGTGATGTCTGGATTCAAAGGACCCACGCAGTACCAAAGAGACAAAACTCAGCATAGAACTGTGGGAGTGGGCAGCAGTATCAAGTTTAGCAGAAGAAATATCAGCAGCTGATTATTGCCAGGTGAGGAAGAGCTGATCTTAAAGCAAGGGACTTTGGATTGGACAACTAGACTTCAGTGGATGAGCTTGCACCGAGTAGCATCTGGGGGCACAAACTTGACAGAATGGGCCTTGGCACAAATGACAGAATGTATATTTAGTTCCACTGAGAGTCTGTGTGAGGGTGCCAATGGGGAAGGATAATAAAGGTAATTAAGATCAATTGACACACTCTGTATAAAATACACAAAAATTCAATACAAAAGAGCTGAAAAAATGAATGCGGATTTTCTAGAAAAAGAAAAGAGAATTTTAATATAGGTATGCTCAATGGAAAGAATGAATGCCTAAGATTAGAGCAATGCCTATAATAAGAAAAACAAGCAAATCTTTCTTACAGTTGATATGGTAGAAAATATAGTACAATGTCCTGAGTATTTGGTATTATGACAGAAACTAAATTTACCTATCTACAGGATAGACTAGCCCCCTTGGAGAATTTTCATAAGGCTGGCCAAGGAGAGGCCCTTTTGTCCCACATAAGGAGCCATGCACTGAGTCTAAAGCTCTTTTTTCTTGATGCTGTAACAGGCTGAATTATGTTCCACAGTTTCCTGCTGCTTAATTAGCTCTCATTCAGGCCCAGGGCTGAGAGTGCCCTGGTGGAGAAATGTACATTCATGCAGAAGGGATTATACTTGTTTCCAAGGATTATAAGGAGACACTCATCGCTATAGACAATGATCACTGCCACAGCCCAAATTTCAATATCCCCAGGGAAATCAGAAAACAGGCATAGAAATGGTATACATCTTCTGTGACATTTTTGTCCCTAAATGAGAAATAATCTCAGACAAAGACATAATAACATTGCAGTATTAATTTAGAGACATTGTGCATGAACATAGATCTGGTAACAGAAATGTTAAAGGTGAGAGCATTTCTCATTTGCATTTACAACTTGTCCTTTAGTCAGTGCATCATGACCTTTACAGTTTTACAGCAAATGGACTATTTCCATCATACCTGGAGGGAAGAACTTCACCTGGCATGGGAAGAATCCTAGGCATTGGATCTTCATGAAGAATCAGACTCTTCTGTTGAACTATTTCATCATTTCTACCTGACACTCATTCTTTCAGTCTTTCTAAAGAGACATGTTCTCTAATAAATGTTTTGATTCTCTCCTCTTTGATCATCACCAGGTTTAGGTAACGGTCACTTCAATTAGCAGTGTTCTTCATCAATGGCCCGTTGTTTGCCTTTAGATTTCCACAAGGAATGTTTGATTCTCCTGACTCAAGAACCTAGCACATCATGTCTTTAAACGCTCCTCTTCTAATCCATTGAGCCTCTTTCCCCTTATAGATATAGAATTGTATAGTCATATATTATGTCCAAGTTTATCAGATTGTAGTACATGGGCCAAATCCAGCATTTAGCTTGTACTTATATAATCTTGGAATTAAGAACAGAGTTTACATTTTTAGATAGATACATTGAAAATGGTTATGTAGATACCACTTCACATTTTGTCTTCTGACCCATAAACCCTAAAATATATAATACAGCCTGTTAGCAGAAGCTGCTGAGCCCACCCTACAACTTTGTTCCTGCAACTTTCTGTACATTTTCAATTTCAAACATGTTGTATATTTTCAGTTTCCTGTCTTTGGAATATTGACTCCCCAAATCTTTATCAATAAAATCAAACCATCAATAACAAAGTGTTCAGCATCAAGTGTCTCCAAATGCTACAACTTCTATGACTTGTAATTTTATTTAATAGTATATGGAGACTGTACAAGAAAATGGGTTTCATTACAATAATCTGCATATGTGTTTGTAATATACTTCATTGTTCACCTTGCCCCAATAACTTCTCTTGTCCCTCTTCCTCCCCCCCCAACTGTCTCCTTCATATTCTCCTCTTCTCAAAATAGTCTTGCCTCTACTATCTCCTCTTAATTTATTTCAGATTCTGTACATGACAGAAAACATGAAAACACAGTTTTAATAAATAATATGTTGTCTGAATAAATGTCGTGAGCATATTTTGCCACAAAATTCTAGGTAATCTCAGCAATCCCATGGTTAAGAGTTTGTCACTCAATTCATTCCACTGTGATGGTTTTTCTCATCACTCACCTACTCCAGAGAAGCTTCCATGACTTCTTTTCCTCTTCCTAGCTATAAGAAACCCATGTGTAGAATATAGAAACTGAAAAGCAAACTTCCGCTACAAACTGAAACTATCAATTTTTGAATAATTATTATGTACCAAGACATTTAACATGTCATCTTAGTTGATCCTCTCAAGAACCACACAATGTAAGTACTATTCATGTTTTAGCATGAAAATATAAGATTCAAAGAGGTTAGTTGCTCAAATTCACAGAGGAAGTAAGTATTCAATTCCAGCTGGGCCCTTAGGAGATTCAAACTTTATGTTTCTGTTTTGTTTTGTTTTGTTTTGTTTTGTTTTCCTCCCCACTATTCTGAGTCCTAAAATGGCAAAGAATATCTTGAGAATTGTACATGTTAGTTCATATTTGACTACAGGGGGAGAGTGAGAGAAATCAGTTTAAGAAGGGAACTTACTTGTCATTGCCTAAAGGAATTAAAAGGATATTGTTTCACATCATGAATTGTAGTAGCCATGATGTGTACTTATTGTAAGTAATTTACATTCACCAAATTTCATCACATGTGAGATTTATTTTGATCTCAATACGTAGACAAGAAATTATTAACTCCCCTAATATGGGAGTATACCTAAATTGCCAACTGTGTTGAAAAAAATCATAATTTTATTGCAGCAAAAAGCCTAATTGAAGTCCTTCCTCACTTTCTTCCCAAACCAGAGGTTGCTGAACTTACAAAAATAAAACAAAACAATAAACCCAGCAATATAAATTGAAAATTGAACTCAGGTTAAAATTATTTAAAATTGATGGCTGAATGAAATTTCTCCACTGATCTTCAGGAAAAATTAGCACAGCTCTTCTTTATTCTATTCTAAGCTTTTCTAATAGGATTTATAAGCTCCAATAAAGAAATATATATATATGAAAGGAGGCATTTCTTACAAGTATTTGAAAATTCCATTCCAAAACATAACATGTTTTACTTACATAAGTGCTCTTTTCTAACACACTATCTTTAAAAAAGGGAGAAAAAATATATAGTTTTCAGTGTTCTTTTGGCATGGGCTGTCAAGCCTCAACCATATTTACAAACTCCTAGATTCTCTGCAAAGCCATACGTCTTAACCTGTAGGCATCCTCCTGAGAGTCGATCCTTTGCTTTCCCAGTGTGGTGTTGAGACTGAGGATCTCAGTTTGTTTTTGTTTTTGTTTTTGTTTTTGCTTTTGTTTTTCATCCAGCTTTATCTGACTCTAAATCTTTACCCCTTTAGGCTAAGTTTTAAAGGACTAATTTCCAGTTTGAAAATGAGACCCATGTCTTTGCATATATTTCCCATATTATTTTCTGCTTAAGTATACTAGACCCCTCTATAGCCAGAGAACAGATGAATCAGAGTGTTCTATGTGAATTCTAGGAATTTTCTCTTACATGAACAGTTATTGAATGTCCACTGTTCCAAGCAGATGCTCATTTCATATCCACAACTCCATTAAATTCCATTAAGGGAATATTGCTATCCCAGTTCGTTCAAAAGAAGAAAGTAGCTAAAAGACAAAGGAGTGAGATAAAAGATCCAAACTTGTGTAGTGATATGTCTCAGAACAGAGAGTAAACCCAGCCATTCAGAGAGTATGTACTGTTTAATCATAAAGATATAAAGTTGCTGGGCATGGTGGCTCACACCTTTAATCCTAGCACTTGAGAGTCAAAGGCAGGTGGATCTCTGTGAATTCAAAGCCAGCTTGGTCTACAGAGTGAGCTTCAGGCCAGCTGGCACTTAAAGGAGATCCTGTCTCAAAAACAAATCTAGGCTTTATGGGAAATATTACTGGATGTTAGACTTCTTTAAGAAGTTTTTAATCAAATTTATTCTCTGAGTTAACAAGAGGCCTTCAAAATTAGCGCTATAAATAATGTATGGCTGTGTATAATGCATGGCTGTATTTGGAATCAACAAATCCATACTGGTCAGTTTTCAAAATTTCCATTGCCACACAAACTTTCCTTTCTAAACTTCACATTAATATTTCCATCCAGAATTATTGCTTTAAATTAGTTTTTAAATATAAAAAACTACAAATGTCTGACATCTACACTGATTTTTTTTCCTGTTATATCTCATAAAGGCCCTAAAATAATACCTGAGGTATTGTGAGAGGTCTGAAGTATCATGAGACCTATTGCTTCAATAGGAAATAAATAGTTAGAAAGAGGATTCAGAGAAATTAATCATTTATCAACACTGATTTTGTTTGGTTATGGGGGGGGTCAGTAATCCCAAATCCAATCAAATTGGTAGAGTGAAATGATTTTAAATTCCTTTATTTAAATTTAAAAAAAAGTATTTTAGAATTTAAAGCTCTCTACAATTGAAATAAAGTAATTTGGGCCTGTTATATATTAGTATATGCATTTTTACAACAAAGAGTCTATTTTGTGCACATGCATTTTTGAGAATGGCACCACTTTGTGTGAATGCTTTCAACCATTATTATACAAGAGGTGGTGGAGAGAAGAGAAGCACTGAGATGAAATTTTACTCATGTGGGAAACAAAATAATATTCTCGGTGTGGTGGTGCACACCTTTATTCCCAGCACTTTGGAGACAGATGCAGGCTAATTTCTGTGAGTTTAAGGCCAAAGTGGTCCATGTAATGAGTCCCAGGCCAGCTGGGGCTACAGAGAGAACATGTCTGGAAAAGACCAAAAAAAAAAAAAAAAAAAAAGAATATTTTTAAAATACTAATTTCAATATTTTAGAAATTTGCATATTGCCACAAATGAGAAACGTTTTCACAATTCCAAGGTATTTTGAAATCTTGATACCAACTGAGTAAAATATGGATCCTGTCGCTAGAAAGAAGGCTCTCACTTAACCGTGATCATTTTCTAAAACCAACTAAAGTGACCATCAATTTTCCTCCATTCTCCAAGAGTTCTTTGTCCCTCTTGCAGGGTAGTGTCTGAATTCCTCAGGCTGTAATTATTTATGAAAAATAAAGTGCTACAAAGATCACACACACACACACACACACACACACACACACACACACACACAAACACACCGAGTACTGTTTCTAACTTTTGAGAAAACACAGCTAATTTTATTTATTTATTTTATTTTATTTTATTTATTTTTGTATGTGTATGAATGTACTGTCTGCATGTAGGTTTGTGCACCCGTGTCGTGCAATGCCACGGAGGTCAGAAGAGGGTGTCAGATTCCCCTGGAACTGGAATTAAAGACGGTTCTCAGCCACCATGTGGGTGCTGGGGATCGAACCCGGGTCCTCTGCAAGAGCAGTCTGCTCTCTCAACCGCTAGGCCATCTCTCCAGCCCCTGAACACAGCTAATTTTAATATTGGAATCTTGGCCATGTGCTCTGTCCTTCGACCTGATAGAAGTGTCAGCCAGTCCTGGGGAGGGTGCTTGCTTAGGATGTGGTTTTCTTCCCACTGCCAGAAATGAGCCTGCTGTTTCTTCTCAATATGTAGCTTATGTGCCTACACTTGAAATTTCTTATGAGACAATCTGGTCCCTAATGTTTTTCTTAGTTGTGTGCTCATATTTGTTTATAATGGATGTGGGATGTGATTCCTTTCTCTGTTATAATTCATAAGAAAATCTAAAACCACTTAAATCCTCTAAACAATCTTCTTTCCTCAGTCTACCTTTTCTAAGAAATCTTGTTTATAGCAATTTTACATTCCAAACTCTAGTACACTTAAAGTTCACAGCTGAATAAACAAAGGCATTTCTTTTTTTTTTTTTCAAAGGCATTTCTAAAAAGAATTAATTGGATTTCTGGAATTTTTTTGCAGTATTGTTTTTCTGTATTCATCTACATCTATAAAGGCAAATATTTATCAGCTCAGAAATTTTTGTCTTAATTATAAAGAATGTTCTACATACTGGATGGATGGCTGGGTGGTTAAGAGCACTGCCCATTCTTATTGAAGACCAAGGTTTGAATACCAGCACCCACATGGTGGCTAACAACTTCCCATAACTCCAGGTCCAGAAGATCCAAGACATTCTTTTCTACACAACATTGAACAACAAAGATGCACTTACATGTATGCATTCAATACTTGCATATACATAAAATAAAAATAATAACATATTTTTTTAAAAAAATATTTAACCATGTAGAGAAAATACATTTACATTCATGAGAGTATATTTCAGTCATGATGTATATTTTCACTTTTCACTATGCATGCTTACACTAAGGATTCCCTAATCCATAAGCACCACCTAGATATTATGAAGTTGAATTACAAAAAAATGGTTAGTTAAAAATAACAAAAATTGGGGCTGGAGAGATAGCCTAGCAGTTAAGAGCACCGACTGCTATTGCGGAGGACCCGGGTTCGATCCCCAGCACCCACATGGCGGCTCAGAACAGTCTGTAAATCCAATTCCAGGAGAACTCCAGTTCCAGGGGAATCCGAGACCCTCTTCTGACCTCCACGGCATTGCATGACACGGGTGCACAAACCTACATGCAGACAGTACATTCATACACATACAAAAATAAATAAAATTAAAAAAAAATAACAGAAATCACTCACCTTAAATATATGTACATAAAATGGGAAACCCACATGGTTTATGTTTAAATTTTTTGTGTAATTTTTTAATTTTTATTTTATGCATATCAATGTTTTGCCTGCATGCCGATAAGTGTACCTATGTCATTCAATATCAATGAAGGCCATTAGAGTGTGTTAGACTTCCTTGAACTAGACTTACAGACAGTGTTAGCCAACATGAAGGTGCTGAGAATCGACTCTGGGTCTTCTTCAAGAGCAGCTAGTGCTCTGAATGACAGAGCCATTTTACAGCCCCAGGGTTCACTTTTTTTAATGAAGTCATATTAACCTTAAATGGAAAATTGTATTACTAAGCACATACACTTTATATATGTGTGGTTTAAAGATATCATCTGGGGCTGGAGAGATGGCCTAGTGGTTAAGAGCACCGACCTCTCTTACAGAGGACCCGGGTTCGATCCCCAGCACCCACATGGCGGCCGAGAACCGTCTGAAACTCCAATTCCAGGAGAACTCCAGTTCCAGGGGAATCCGACACCCTCTTCTGACCTCCACAGCATTGCACGACACGGGTGCACAAACTTGCATGCAGACAGTACATTCATACACATACAGAAATAAATAAAATAAAATAAAAATAAATAAAGATATAATCTGTTTTCTTTTAATATTTCAAAGAACTATCTCATCTAAAGGATAGATACATATTAGGAATATTTAGAAAATTTACTGTTTCAAATTGTGAATCATGGCTGTTTGTGCCAGGTTAGAAAAAAAAAAAAAAAGAAGAAAGAAAGGGAACGAGATTGGGAAATAAGAGAAAGATGTGTGCTCATTGCTTTTTCTTGTTTTCCTTTCCTAGATGACTGAGTATTTGGTAGAGTGAATTACAGAGTGTGTATCAAGAGAGCCCACTTCACACAGCAGGAGGTTCTGTAGTCTGTGAAATCCAAGAAGCAAACACGGAGTCAGTGATGGGCATGCAAGTGTTTTTATTGGGAACAGAAGAAAAGAAGACTAAGGAACGATTAGATCTGACCAATGTTTTAACCGTAACAAAAAGAATAAGTGCTACCTGTAAGAGAAGGGCTGTCTCAGGTGCTAAGACCTAGGACACCCACCTGCTTCAGTCCTAAGCTGACAGCTCCTAGAAGAAATGTATTAGTTCATTTCATATCCCAAGGCTGACTCTGAAGGAACTGACAGGAATTGACCCAATCACCATACTTGAAAACTGCTGTGTACTTTCATGAAAAGTAATCTAGAAGACTGTCTGTGCCAAAGCAAAATAACTACAGGCTTCTTTTCAAAAAGTTTTATATTACATTTATTGATTTATTTATTTAATAATTTATTTTAATTTATTCATTCATTCAGTGTGTGTGTGTGTGTGTGTGTGTGTGTGTGTGTGTGTGTGTAAGACTCCACAGTATATATCTGGAGACAAGAGGACAATTTTCAGGAATTGAGTCTTTCCCTCCACCTAGGTTCTCAGGGATAGAACTCAGGTCATCAGGTTTGGTTGCAATCACCTTTACCTGCTAAGCCATCTCAAAATCGCTCAGCTTCTTTAATTTTAATGTAAAAATCATTAAGTTTTCCTTATAAAATTTCTACTTCTAAATAAGACAAGATTATAGAAAGTAAGAAAAGATTATAATAATCTATATAAAAATGAGGACATTGGAAAAGAGTCTATATATTAATAAATCTATATTATATTTCAGTATGCCCTTACTTTGCTTATTAGGACCATTAACAGATAATATATTCATGGTTATTTAAAATGAGGGACAGAGCTTTGATCAGACTTTAAGAAAATACATAAATATATGCTCATCAGAAATAAATCATAGAAACATGTATATATATATATATATATATATATATATATAATTCTGTGAAGCTGAAATGAGTTAATGTCTTTGTTTCTCGTTTCTCCTCTTTCTTGTGGGTTTCCATGGGAATATGCACAGCAAATGGCTACAGACGGATGTATATGTGGTCTAACAGAACCCATTTCAATTAAAGATTTACTGCATCTGCTACTGTTGCTCATAAAATCTCAACATGAATTTTCTGAACGATTAATTCGGACCCAAAATTATCCAAAAGTTCTCTGAGTAATTTGTAAGTGAAGAATTTTCTTTCCTGTGGCCTTTAAGGGAGGAAAATTCGCTTAGCCACCATCTTCACTATGATGGAGGAGAGGAGGATATGGGTTTGAAACCCATTTAAAAAAAAAAAAAGAAAGAAACTCACCCTACTTTCTTTAATGTGAGTTTCTGTGGTTTTTCTGGCTTTATATATGAACCCAGGGATAACTTTTTTTATGCGTATGAATGTACTGTCTGCATGTAGGTTGGTGCACCCATGTCGTGCAATGCTGTGGAGGTCAGAAGAGGGCGTCAGATTCCCCCAGAACTGGGATTAAAGACGGTTCTTAGCCGCCATGTAGGTGCTAGGAATCGAACCTGAGTCCTTTGCAAAAGCGAGAACCGTCTGAAGCTCCAATTCCAGGAGAACTCCAGCTCCAAGGGAATCCGAGACCCTCTTCTGAACTCTGCGGCGTTGCACGACACGGGTGCACAGACTTGCGTGCAGACAGTACATTCATACACATACATAAATAAATAAAATTAATAAAAAAATAAAAAATAAAAATTACAGGTCTACAGTACTAGCGGAATGGGCCCATGAATGTGTCCAAAGTGCAGAAAAGAACATAAGACCCTATAGAGTTGGAGTTATAGGGGTTTGTGAGCTTCTGAAAATGTGTGCTGGGAACTGAAGTTCAGGACTCTGCAACAGCAGTAAGTACTGTTAGCCACCAAAATGTCTGTGCAGCTCCTTGTTTGTTCCCCTGGTCTTGGCCTGTCAGTAAGAAATTCTTTGGTCTTGGTTTCCTGCAGGACACCTGCCAAACGAAATTCTATAGTGAATAATGTAGGAAAAAGTAAAGGAAGCCTTCTTGCTTCTACAGTGTGACATTCTAAACAACAGAGTCTCTACCAATGACAAACAGGAAAACATAGTTTAGCTTTTCCATGCATTCCATTTAATTAATGCATTTTCCAACAACCCCATCAATTCAAATGTCTTTGTACTAATCTAGGAACCTGCCAGCCCTAGACTAAATGAAATTATAGTAGTAATAGATGTGGAGGCAGACAGCCATTCAAATAAGCCATTCAGTATCTCAACTGGTCAAAGACTATAAACTGAATTTAAACTGCTGATCTGAAATAACTAATCACTATCATTATGATAAATAACCAGGCCATAAGAATTCACAGGATGGATAATACCCTCTCTTCAATTAAATGATATGTGACTTAAATAATGATGGAAAAATATCTGGGCTAAGAATAAAATGAAACAGAAACATTATACATAAAACATAATATTGTGGAAAGATTTTATCTTAGCTTACACAAGCAAGGGCACTTAAGGAGTAATTTACATAGGGATTTTAGAGGTGATCAAATGTTATATTTAGCATTTGGTGAGGAAATTCAAACGAGAGTAAAACTAGAAAGAAAAAGCAAAGTGTCTGATGGAAATTATGTTTAGAAATATGATGCAACGCACAAGTGTAGTTCAGGTGCGAAAGTGTCAAATTGTTTCCACCTGATATTTCAGACAGGCTCGCTGTATTGCTTAGACTGGCCTTGAATACTTGTGTTTAAATAATCAGCCTTGTCCTATAAACTTTTCAAGTGTCTGTAGCTTCAGGAAGCACAGACGACAAGTAAAACCAAAGCAGATAATTATATTACTTTTGTCTTGTTTTATTTAATCTAGTATAACAAATATATTAACATTTTGGCATGTAGTCAATGAAAACTGAGATATTTTATAATAATGCTTATTTGTGGTTTAAAATGCAGAAAAGTGAATTTAGATTAAAATATTTGAAAACAGCAGCCATATTTGAAATCAGTAGTGAAGAGTGACAAGTAGCCACCATGTTGGACAGGATGGCTAAAGAAATAGAAGTATTATGTCTCTGAAAGATGTCTAACAAAGGAGTAGCTCTAAATGACATTAGAGATACAGGCAGTGGAAGATAATGAACAGGAGCTCATGTAAAATTGCAATAAATTTGGACTGTATTGGAATCATGAGTCAAAATGATTAGGTGGTTTAAACCAGAATATTGATAGGATTTGATCACTGATTCAAAAAAAATCTGTGTTGGACAGACCATGTGTTGTGAAGGAGAACTCTGAGCTATGAGACCTGAGGGCTCATACCATTGGACTATACTGACAAAATTTTGGGTTGGTGTTTGTTTTTTTGTTTGTTTTTTTGGTTTTTGTTTTGTTTTGTTTTATTTTTGGATTTTAGAGACAGGCCCTCCCTGAAACTCCAGCTGCGCTGGAACTCACTTTGTAAACCAGGCTGGCCTTGAACTCACAGAGAACCACCTGCCTCTGTATCCTGAGTGCTGGGATTAAAGGCATGCACCATCACACCCAGTTAGTTTGGTGTTGTTTTTTTTTATTTTTTTATTGATGCTTTGTGTATTTCATACATCATTTTCCAATTCAGTTCAGGCATATTTCCCTTTCCCTTCCCCCCACCCCACCTGACCCCATCCCAGATCATGCATTCTGCCATAACTGTCCTGCAACTTTCAGTTTTTTTTTCATTTTTTAACAATAAGTGATAATTTATGAGTACAAGCATCCTTCATGTAAAACCAATTTGCAAGCAGTTGTGCCCAAACCCACACAGCCCATGGGTCCCACCATCCAGCAGGGGGGGCTTGTATGTTCAATCAAGTTGATCAAATGAGTATCCAGTCTATATTGTTGTAGTTTCACCATTAACCCCAATCGCAGCCCTTACATTCTACCACGCCCCCTCTTCCGCAGATTGTTCCCTAGGCTTAGAAAAGGGGCACAGGTGGATGAGAAGCAAAACACTCTACTTTCTCTGGAGCTGATGTCTTGGTCTCTAGTCAGTTCTGGCTGTTTTCTTTCATGGGCTGCCAGCTTGTCCAGGCATAACCTTTCAATCCTACTAATGAAGCACATGCAATTAGATATTTAGGTATTTAAACAGTATAATATATAGCCTTTCGATCCTACTAATGAAGCACACACAATTAGATATATAGGTATTTAAACAGTACTAATTGTTATGGTAGGTTACTTTGGTATAGACACAGATGTTTGGATGGTATGTTAATCCATGAATTACATTTTTTTCTGTTAAATATGACAGGGTCTTACTGTGGCTTATAACATCTCCTAACCATTAGAGGATGTAAGCTTGTGGCATCAGCCGTGGGTTATTCCTCCAAGGAGAGAGCTAATATTCAATTAGATTTGGGATATACAGGTATATGGCTGCCTCTGCTGCGCAGTATTTCCAGGCAGGTGAGGTGTAGCTGGTGCTGACAGAGGAGTCTTGCTTGTCTCAAGGAGACCCATATTTTCTTTATTGGTTTAGTGGCCTTTGGTAACATTCTCTGGTACTCCAGAGACCATCTGTACACTTGCATGTGTGGTCTCAATATATCTTTCCCATGTTAACATTAGGTCTTCAACAGCAGGCCCTTATCACCTCTCTTCTTGCAGATATCCCAGTTTAGAGGCAAGGAGCCTTTACCTTTTGTGGGGGCTTGGATCCCCTGGCCAACATCTCCTTGGTAGAATAGTCCATTGTTGATGTCAGAGGTCCTGTATTGATATATTTTGCTTAAGTGCATAGCTTAAGGAGACTTTAGTATTATATTTGGTTCTGAATAGAGAATAATCCTTTTCACAGTTCCTATGTCTATTAGTCAATTAAGGAAGGCAGTTTTACTGGTTTTATAAGAGATTACCTCTATAATGATTGTCTCCAATTTACAGTTGGAGAACGACCTCATCATCATCATATTTCTCCTTGTTCTATGGGGGGGAGGTAAGAAAGTCTCTCGTATTAAAACCTTTGTGGCACCTAGAAGGTAAGTTTTGTTAGGACTCATTATAAAGAGTTGTTACAAGTAGGATCCACAGAGGTGTTTGATGTTTGTAGCAATCTGAGGCTTTTCTTCCTTTCAATGTTCAGACAAGCCAACCTTTCTTTTGGCACTTTCAGGTACATCCTACTCAATGCAAAGCTGTATCTTTTCTTTCTCAGCCATTAAGATGGTGACATTTTGACTTGTTGGAACATACAAATCTTTTCCTGTAGTTAGTTTTAAGATTTGAATTGCAAGGTTTTTGACAAAAAGGTTTTATATCTATTTGTATCCCCCCCCCCTTTTTTTTTTTTGGTTTTTGGTTTTTGACCCATGAGTCTCCAGAAGGCAGTTGTATTATACATACCTATAGTGTGGAATCAAGGCACAGATTTCATCAAATTCACCCATGCTGCTTTGGGTGACTGTATGTAATTAACTTGGGAAGCAAACTTAATTTTTGTTTTTTTGGGTTTTTTGGTCTTTTTCAGACAGGGTCTCCCTGTAGCTCTGGCTGTCCTGGAACTCACTCTGTAGTCCAGGCCTGCCTCGAACTCACAGAGATCCGCGTGCCTCTGCCTCCCAAGTGCTAGGATTAAAGGCGTACGTCACCACACCTGGCATTTATTTATTTCTGTATGCATATCAATGTACAGTCTGCATGCAAGTTTGTGAACCCGTGTCGTGCAATGCCGCGGAGGTCAGGAGAGGGTGTCAGATTCCCCTGGAACTGGACTTCTCCTGGAATTGGAGTTTCAAATGGTTCTCCACCGCCATGTGTGTGCTGGGGATCAAACCCAGGTCCACTGTAAGAGTGGTCAGCGCTCTTAACTGCTAGGCCATCTCTCCAGCCCCGCAAACTTAATTTTTAAGTTAAATCATCCTATAGGTGAAAGAGAATGCTAGTTTGGTGTTTTAAATTCTACCAAATAATTGAAAGTTGGGTGAATATGAGGAGGGACGTCCGGAATGACTTTTAAAACAATTTTCTTGGACAAACAACCTGCTTTTACTAGTCTACATATAATTCAATGGGAAAGAATTATCCTTTCAGGGAGCATATGTGAAGAATCCTATTTACTTATATGAAGTTTGGAATGCCAGCGATGATAGAAAATAAAGATCACATAATAAATCTGCTGTTTTATCATGCAATTTGGATTTGGTAGGTGTCAATGCACAGGTATTATTCATGGTTCGTTTCCATTTAGAATAGGATGAATAGTGAAGGGGAGTGAAGAGGTGGAAGAAGCTAGACCTGGGGGAGTAAGGATGGGAAAAGAAAACCTTAGCTAAGTGTGATGGAATCCTGTCTCCCAGGCAGGGCATGATGTTTGCCCTTTAGAATCCTCACCATTGGAGATTGCTCATAGGAGCTTTGTACATCACTGGGACATTAACTTTTACTCTGGACATGAGGGGATCATGAAGCTCTGCCCCTTTCTGAAGTCATCTAGCATTTAACAGCTGCTAGAGGGAGAGAGGCACTATCTCCCCACAGAATATATAAATAGTTAGTGGTTTCTCACAGACTTTCATTTTCTTCAGTGTTACTGTCACTAGTATACTGTCCAAATTCCTGTAGCCAGCCCTAATTAAGCTCATTATTTCACCCATCTAGACTTGGGTGTAATTCATTCTTTGTCTTGTCAGTGATGCCTTTCTGTAGTGAACACCTGGTTATTCAACTCCAAAAGAAGATTTCACGAAACACTTTGGGAAAATGTAAGTGATTGGTTAGAAAAATAAACCTAGTTTTCATAGACATATGTGCCAGACAGAGTTGGAGCCATAAAGAGATTGAATATGAAGAAATGAAGACAGATTAAATACAGATTTAAAATACTAATGAAGGTTCGAGAAGATGGACTCACTTGTACCATTCTTGCTGTGCAAACAATGAGAATCTGAGTTCAATTAAAGTGATGAGCATGGTGACATGCTAACATAACCCCGTGTGAGGGAGACATGGATAAGAGAATGCTGAGAACTTGCTGGCCATCCCATGTAGCCAATAGGTGAATTACAGGTTCAATAAGATACCATGTTAAAAAATAAGGTGGACACTGATAGAAGAGACCTTAGGGAGGTCACTGAGAACTGCTTTTAACGTGTGAATATATGGGCACATACCTGCAAAGGTGTGCACACACACACATACACACAAGCACACACACAGACACACATGCACACACAGAGCACATGAGAAAGACAGGGGTCAATTTTTGAAAAACGTGATGATTTATTTAATGATCAAAAGGAAACAAAGTCAGATATCTGTAAAGTTACTCATATAAACTCACAGCAATGTTGACAGCATGCACAATTCCAACATGAGTTCAACACAGGGAACTTTCCTGCTAGATGTGGGGAAATGGTAAAAATCATAATTGAGGAGCTATTGGAAGCCAGTAACTGCTGGGTGGGGGAAGTCAGTCTCATTTAAGAGTGTGACTCAAATTAGATTAGCCAGTCTCCAGTGGATGGATGAACCCACACCAAAAGATATATAAGTTGAAACAACCACAACAGACACCCCACATTACCCAAATATATATAAGATATCATACTATATATATTAATAATATATATATATATATATATAATTGAGTACATAAATTGGCCAGAGAGGGGGTGGTAAGAGGGAAAACAGGGAGGTGGATCTAATATGATCAAAATAAATTGTGTGAAAACCATAAAAATCAATTGAAAATAAAACACTAAGGTCCATTTTTATACTAATGGATGATCGTTTGCTCAAAAACTTAAGTCTCAAAGGAAGTATTAAATTAATTTGAAAAAATAAAGAAAATAAATAGGACTAAATCAGGTTAGTCAGCTTATGATGCAACTAAGTTTTTCAACCAGTTATTCCCTGCACTAATGGCCAGGCTCTTGTATTCATTATGCTTCATGTTACATAAAACTTATCAAAACAAAGTTGAAATTCGAATAACTAGTCATTTGTTGACAACAAATAAAAATGACTTGAGCAGGGTAAGTGAGTATTAGCTGGAATTGTGGGGAACACAGAAAAAGTCTGATGGAAAAAGGATTATCCCCAAGCAATTCCTGCATTAAGGCTAAAATGAACTTCAGTAATATTGTAATAAGAATCATTGGTGATTTGTGGCTTAAAACCTCCTGTGAATATAAGGAACAGTATTCTTCCTGAATCATGAACTTAACATTCACAAAAGGTCCAATTTAATGCACTAAATGCTTTGGGTTCCATGTTGATTTTCACATCTCAGATGCCTGATGATCCATTCTGAACTGTATCTTGACAGCTCTGTCCCCTCGTTGCTCCAGGGATTCTGAAAATAAAAAAAAAAAAAAAAAAAAAAAAATGATTGATCATCTGATGTATGTTTAAGAAAGATTGGTATAAAAAAAGATGGCATTTTGATTCCTTTAAGGGAAATATTGTTAAATCAGTAAACTAACAGCATATAAAGTTATTAAAAGGTCAATGTTAGATTTAGACAATTCAATTCCACTATGATGGAAATAGATATAATTTGAAGTGTGGTGACATATTCAGAGTCTAGTCCATTTGTACAATATGACAAATTTTCGACGTTGTTGCCAGAACCTGAGCAGTGGATGCAACCCACTGAACAATCTCAGAAGCCAGCTCAACACATTTTCCAAAGGAACTGCATGGTCTGTGTGGAGCCAGGTAAATCCCCCACACACGGAGTAGATGGGGTTGCAAAACATAAGCACCATGACCCCTAATGAGCAAGTCAAACTCTTACATAAAAAGGCGTTTCAGATATCTTTAGGGGGTAGAGAATTTGAACTATTTGATTATGCAGGACTCTAGGCTCTCTCTACAATAGGTTTCTCTAAGAACTGAGAGTTGATAAGGGATGAGCTGAGGTTCCTCTGGGTATGTTTTATAGCAAAGCAAGTACAGGGATCTGGCTTCTGATAACCTGCCTAGGGATGGAACCTAGTTACCATTTGTATAGTTGCTGACAGACACCAATTTGCATCTGTTTTCCTTACAAGGCACACTATCACTTTTCTTAGTGGATGGAAAAGCAAGGATTTTGATAAGCAGGGAGAATTACAATTCATATCATAGGAGATAAAAAGAAAAAAAAAAACAAGTAGAAGTATTTTTAAATCGTGCATGCGTGTGTGTGTGTGTGTGTGTGTGTGTGTGTGTGTGTGTGTGTGCCATTTAATATAGAGTCCAGCAGAGTGCATCACATCTCCTGGAATTGGACTCTGCTTTCTGATGTGGATCCTGCCAACAGTGTTTCAGTCCTCTGAAAAAGCAGCAAGTGCTTTAAAAGACTGAGCCACCTCACCAGCCTCACAAATGAGAACATTAAGGTTCAATAAATCAGTGATATTTGGTTGAGTTTTATAAATATGTATCATGAGCAAATACTTTCCGTTCACTAAAAAAGCCCTCAATATCTTACTTTTTCTCCTATCACTTAACCATTAAAATTTTCTTTCTCTGCTGCTTGCTGTAATTTAATGCATGATTTTCCATTTGTAGCCAATCTTTCTTGAAATATTGAATTTGTATGACAAAACAAGCAGGCCTATATGGCAAATAGGAGAGTATAGGATGTCCCAGTGCCTTTGTTTATTTTTTTTTTAATTTTTTTTGTTTTATTAATTTTATTTCTTTCTGTATGTGTATGAATGTACTGTCTGCATGCAAGTTTGTGCACCCGTGTCATGCAATGCCGCGGAGGTCAGAAGAGGGTGTCGGATTCCCCTGGAACTGGAGTTCTCCTGGAATTGGAGCTCCAGACAGTTCTCGGCCGCCATGTGGGTGCTGGGGATCGAACCCGGGTCCTCTGTAAGAGCGGTCGGCGCTCTCAACTGCTAGGCCATCTCTCCAGCCCCTGGATGTCCCAGTGCCTTTGATCTAGTTATTTGACCAAACATATTAGTGGTAACTCTGGGGAAAAACAATGTAAAGTTTTGCAATAAAACTTTTTAAAATGTATTTAAGTTATTGTTATTATTTGGGGTCTTGCCTGTGTCACAGCATATGTATGGTTGCCAAAGGATAGTATTCTAGAGTTGCTTTTCTCGTTCAAACTTTTACATGAGATTTAGAGATCAAACTGAGATCCTTGCATGTTTGGCTAGTACTATTTTACCTGGTGAACCATCTAAACAACCCTAAGTAGCATCGTGAATGCTTAACTTTATAAACTATTTTTTAATATTTATTGATAGATACAAGTATATAAAATCAGGGCATGAACCTGATTTGATAGATTGAATAGACTTAATTCTACTACTATAATAAGGGAACAATTCAAATTCTCACCATTTGTTTCACACCCACAAAAACCACTTCAAGGGCATTAACGATCTCTCAAATCTGTTCAGTTTTGTGCAAGTAAACCTTGTTTATTTTTAAAAAGACTTGTGCACTTGCCCAGACTCAAGGATACTGAAATCTAGCACATAAAGCCCATTACTAGAGGTAGAAATACAAGCAATGTACTATTATGGCAACAACCATCAATTACAGTTAAGGATTTTCTGTAACAACCAAATGGATGATCTAATATTGCAACAACTCAAGCATTACTGAACAATGTGCGTTTCTACAATATTCAGTGTTTCTATTCTTTGTAACCTATTTTAAGTCTCATTAGTGTTTTGGGGGGTATAACCAAATTTTTAATTAAGCCAGCCAGAGTGCTGGCAAATGAGAATAGCTACAAACTAGCAACAAGAATTAGAATGAAAATGTGAATAGGTGAGCACTGGTGTCACATGTATTGGACTCAACTGCATTTCTCCATTTGTATTTTTTTTTTTTGGTCTTTTCGAGACAGCATCTCCCTGTAGTCCCACTCTGTAGGAACTCACTCTGTAGACCAGGCTGGCCTTGAACTCACAAAGATCTGCCTGCCTCTGCCTCCTCCAGAGTGCTAGCATTAAAGGCATGTGCCACCACGCCCGGCTCTCTCCATTTGTATTTTAAAAATGACATAAATGGATCTTTTCCTTGTCCGTTGTGATATTTCCCTTTTCATCACTGATGAAAAGCATGTTTGGCAGAATGCATGAGCTCTGGCGGGGTGGGGGAATGGGCGGGAACACGGGTCTAGATTTGTTAAAAAAAATAAATTTATGTGAAAAAAATTATATAATACAAAGATAGATTAAATAAAAAAATCACATAAATGCTGAGCAACAGAATAAAATGGATGTGTATTAATGTTATGATTTGGTTCTGTTGTGTATTTCAAAACATATTGTGGAAAGCTTGGACCCAATGCAACAATACTCAAAGCTGAGATTTCGAAAAGTGGTTAGTATTAGTAACTCAGACTTTATAAATATACCACAGTGTTAATTGAATAATAATATCTGTTGATAGGTGATAAAAAGTCAGAAAGCAGGGCATAATTGAATGGAGTATATGTTTGGGGGACTGTGCCTTCGGGCAATACATCTTATTTCAAGCCCTCTTTCTCTTTCTCATAACTGCCGTCAAGTGAATAAACTGCCTTCCACCATCCCCTCTGCATTCCCCATATAGTATGCTTTACCACAGATCCAGATCCAATGGAGCCAAGTGACATAGCCTCTGAAAACACAAGTCAACAGAGACCCTTCTTTTAATTTCCTTGTCTCCTGTATTTTGTCACACCACCTGAAATATAAACACATTCATTGGGATAAATTCTAGATTCTTTATTGAATACTTTCATATCCTATCAGTTTGTTATTAGAGAATGCTCACATTCATGAAAACCCACATGTCATTGATTAACTTTTTAAATTACAGCAAGGTGGTGCTCACTAGCCTTTAATTCTGGAGTAATAATTCTTACTTTATTTGTATAATTTTCCTAACAGAGCTGTGTTTGTCTTGATCCATTTCCTTAGATGTAATAGCACATTGTAGTAAGAGAAAAAAATCCTCCAATGATGAGTGAGAAAACTAATCAGTTCTCAATTGACACACTGCATTAAATACTAAACTTCACATATACAAATACATGCAATCAGTAACAGCATGTTTGAAATGATAGCTTTATTAATTCATCAAAGATACATGGTGGGGTAAATTCTATGTACAGTAAGTAGCCTGTGAATTAAAATGTAATATACATATATATTACATATACAGTGGATGTGGACTTGTGTCTGAACATATTTGACAGCCTAAAATAATACATTCATTTATTCTTTAAATTTTAATATAAATGCCTTACCACACATAAAGATGCATATATATGCATATACTGTGTATATGTGTGTATGATCATATTTGGCAGCTAAAAGATATTCTTTGTATTAAAATATAGATATTTATGTAAATATACATGTGTGCATATGCATATTTTTCCCTTAACAGATTATGAATCCTATATAACCAAAATTATTTTCCACACACCTGGTGAAACATTGTAGAATACTTGTTTGGAGAAAGATAGTACTGTTCAATGTTGAGTAAAAACAGATTTCTTAATTTTGAGATATTATATTGCAAATGGCTTCTGAACTATATCCATCTTATCCAAATGTTCCTGGTTCTTTGTTAGGACCAGAGCCTTAAGGGAATAGTGTAAGTGATTTATAAAAATTGCCATTAAGCAAAAGTTGAGATATGGGTCATTATCCAACTGTCCTTTTTGATCTTCTCACTTTCCCTTCTCCGTTCATTCTTCCACGTCTTTCACCTGCTTTTACCTAGAAATTTTCAATAATTGGATAATTTCTACCTATGTAAATATTGAGGTGCATAGTTTTCTCAAGCAAGCCTGGTAGACGCGACTTCTATTTTGTTTGCTTGGTTGGTTTTTAGCAATATTTTATTGAGTTTTCATGCATTTCATACAATAAATGTTGATCATATTTAGACCATCTCCTCCATCTGCACTCTGACTCCTCCCCCATGTCAGATTTCATGGTTTTATCATATATGTTAAGGCCTATCTGGTCAACTTTTGTTCCCATATAAAGCTTGGTGCAGGTTCTTCCCAAAGAATCTAGGCAGCCTATATAGAATCACTCCTTTAAAGACCAAATCTCCCTTACCCAGCAGTGATCAGCTTAACTGCTAATAGTTCCTAAACTAAATTTGGGGCCTGCTCCCTCTTTCCCCAGTCATGTGCTGTTTTTTGTTTGTTTGTTTGTTTTTTGTTTTGTTTTAAATCCTGATGGAGTCAAGGTGGGTATTGTGCAAGCTACTACCATTTCTGTTAGTTCCTACAACCAAACTCCCAGAGGCCTATTTCTAACAATCTTTCTGTCCCTCTTCTGCAATGGTTCTTGAGCCACAGTGTATGAGGTTTAATATAGAAGTCCTGTCCATGGAAAAAGATTCTGTGGTCTTTTATTCTCCAGATCTATGGCTTTTTCTGTGCATCACACTCTTTTGCATGAAGATCCTTTACTTATGAGATTTGAGGAATCATTTGTATTCTCTCTACCCCCTGTTTTGCTATGTTCCTTGAACCTGAGATGTAGAAAGTACTCATAAATTATCACTTGTTGTTAAAAAAATGAAAAAAAAAAACTGAGAGAAAGATGCAGGATAGTTATGGCAGAATGCATGATCTGGGATGGGGTGGGGGGGTGGGGGGAAGGGAAAGGGAAATATGCCTGAACTGAATTGGAAAATGATGTATGAAATATACAAAGCATCAATAAAAAAATGAAAATTAAAAAAAGAATTTCCACTTTATATGTGTCACTTAGGGCTGGGAATCTCTCAGACATGCATAGTCTCTGTGTGTGACCAGTTGTGCAACTCTGTAAGAGCCACCATCTATTTCAAATTTCCTGGATTTTTATTTGTTTAAAGCATAACCTAGAGAACATTTACCCCTTTTAAACTAGGAAGTATATTAAATTGTTGGTAACAAAAGCCAACAATAATGAAATAGAGACATCTGTATGATAAAGACAACAAAAACAGTATGATAACTTTTAAAGTTTTACTTGAAATTAATATAAACATAAATAGGAAACCCTTTATTTTTATCATTAATCTATATTCAGTAATAAAAATTTTTACTTTTCAGTTGCTTTAAAAACATGTACATTTCATTCTATGATACACAGTGGTTATTAATAATGCAATTTAAATGGAACATTCAAATGGCCAAACTCGAGTTGTTTCACTGTAACTAGGAAGTCTTAAAGCTACTGCATCATATCAATTGCAGCATACATACTGTATTTCTCCGTGCTAGTTTGATATATGCTAGTTGGTACTGCCATGGTAGCAATGTTCAGTGCTGTTCCTTCTTCCTCTGATTTTTCTTCTTCAATTTTGGGAATACCGGGCACATCAGTGGAAAGTCCATTCAATATTTTTCTATAAAAGGGTCTTCGTGAAAGGATTTCTCTATGTTTATGAGAATTAATTACACCTTCTGATTCTGCAGACTTATCTGTCTCTGCAATTGTTGCTACCTGAGCAGTTTGTATTTGTGGCAACTGAATAACTGACAGATGTGTCTGAATCTGTACAGTTTGGCCTGTACCAGAGTCACAGCTGGGGAGCCTCTTCCAGTGCCTGATCCAGCTATGTGAGCCAGAGTAGGAACAGAAATTTGATCAGTCTGAGTCTGCATATGAGCAGAGCTGAACACTGCCAGAGAATGTGTTACACCTTGATCCTGCTGAGATTCAACTGTTTCCATGGTTGTTTGTCTTACATTTGTCCTAATATAATTCTTCCTGCCACATTTGCTCATTTGCTCATTATTATTAGGTTATAAAAAGGGCCACACAACCCCAGCCCTCAGATAAAAAGGCGCATGAGGCTTAAGTCATGCCAGGAACGTGATTTACTTCCATGTGGGATTACCAGCAGGGGCCACCTGCAAGGGCCGCCTGTAGACATATAGTGGAACAGAGCAGCATGGCAGAGCGAGAGAAAGATGGCACCTGGGGCCTACCCACTTATAACTATGGGGCGGGGCTTCAGGTACAGAGGAAGCGGTGAGAAGATTGACAGCCTCTGGAGGAAGTGGGCATCTGTGACCCTTGGGATTCTGGGAATCCCAGACCTAACATTCTAGCCTTTTGCTTATGAAAAAGCAATGGAGGGAGGAGTTGTTCTCTCTTCTGTATCTGCTTCAGAGCTGATCAGGGGTGAAGTCTTGGGGAAACAGCTGTCAGTCTGGAGGGTTAGTATCTAGTTTCCCATTTTGGCTGCTCTGGGTGCTCTGCCCAGTGGGTTTGGTTCAGATCAATAGTGGCCGGTACTTAGTGGACGTTTTCTCTCCAACTCATCATGACATGTGGAAGCTGGTTGTCTGGAGAAATACAGTGTAGCAAGTACATCCCAGGGGTTCAAAAAAAAATTAAGAGGTCCTTTTGGGGTTGAGAGCTAGCTAGCACTCTGCCAGATCAAAAACATCTCAAGCAGCGACAGAGTCCATGGCACCATAATATTAGGTTATGAAAAGAGAGGTCCAGCCCCCAGATAAAAAGGCGCATGAGGCTTATGTCGTGCCAGAAACACGATTATGAGGCTTAAGTCATACCAGGCACATGATTTACTTCCATGTGGAATCACCAGCAGGGGCCACCTGCAAGGGCTGCCTGCAGACAAGTGGGAGAACAGAGCATCATGGCAGAGAGACAGGCATTCCCTGTTATATGTCCTTAGCTCCTCCCCTTATGCAGCCAAGGCCAGCTGGCTGGTGGGGAGGGGTATCTGAGCCCCTGGCTCCTCCATTTCCCTCAGAGGAACAAAAAGTGAAGTTTACAAGTCTGGGCAGACAGGATCCCCCACTCATTAGAAAGCATTTGTTGCCCTAAATCAGTCTTTCTTTTGGAAGACTATCCATAATACAAGAAAAAAGAATTTTAAGGAAAAACACAAAATAAATAATCATTTTAAGTATTTATTTATTTATTTATTTATTTATTTATTTATTATTTTTTGTGTATGAGTATACTGTCTGTAGGTTGGTGCACCCGTGTCGTGCAATGCCGCAGAGGTCAGAAGAGGGCGTCGGATTCTCCTGGAACTGAAGTTAAAGACAGTTCTTGGCCGCCATGTGGGTGCTGGGAATCAAACCTGGGTCCTCTGCAAGAGCAGTCAGTGCTCTTAACCACTGAGCCATCTCTCCAGTCCCAAATAATCAATTTTTGAGCAAATTTAATCAATACCAGTGTCTGAGAAAGTACTTTTTGTTGTAAGCTGCCCTAAGATTTTACAAAATATTTATAGAACTTGAGGAATGCATTATTTGTCAACTTCTTCACTTTCTTATAAGAAAATTCTAATTTTGTAATGCTTACAAATAATGCGTAAATTGTTCCAAATTATTTTTAAGCCTTGATTAAATACACAGTATCTGCTAAATTTCCTTTGTGTTTCTTGGGGCAACGTTTTTCAATTAAATTTTCTCCTTCATTAATATGCTAGAAGCCTGCTTCTTCAATGGAAGTGTTTGCCAATTATTGACAGGCGTAGAACCTCCAGAACAGCTCCCATGGAACCATTCTTTGAATAGAACACAGGGCAAAGTCTGTTTACATAGAAACTGTAGGAATTGACAGCTCATGGTTAATTGACTGTTGCAGTTACTTGAGGAGGTTTATTAGTAGGCAATATTTAAAAATGGTGGACAAAATACTGTGTGTCTGTGTCTTACAATTATTTTTATTCATTTTTCATAGATTCATGGACATATTTCTTGGTACTTTGTTAATTAACCATGAAGATAAGATGGGTTATGCAGGTTACAAGTAACTACACTTCTGAAGGTGTGAACTTTTTTAAGATTTCCATGTTTATTAGGGAGCTATGATTATGGATTCCTCATGAATGGAGTCATATGCTATTGTGAACATTGACCTGTGTTTTATTTAGTAGATTTGAGGGAGTGACATTCAGGGAAATTCTACAGGAGCCACTTTCACTTCCAATAATACCATATTATTTTCCTTCAAAATAGCATATCTACCTGTATCTATAATGAAGCTGTGGGAAAATTCTGCATGTCACTTTATTTCAGCAACAATTATAAGTACATGCAAGTCAAACACAATCAGAAATTTGTGGCTTTCATTTTATTGTTTGCTTTCATTTTATTTTTTGACTATATAATGCACACATCTGTAGAGTGAGTAATGTGCAGACACCGGGGGTCATTTTCATTCATGGGTATTTCACAGACTAGCCATCTCTTAGTGCCTGGAGTCCCTGCAATGTCAAGTATAAACTGTTCATTAAAATTTCAATCATTTCACACCTAGTAGCACATACCATATGCTAGATATCCAATGAAGAAATTGCATAACACTCTAAAATTCCAGTGTAGTCAGCTCTGGGCAACTCTTCGAGCAGAAGCTAATCTGAGCTGCCAGCCTACATTGGGGGAATAGGGAAAATGTGTCAGCCAGCCTACTCTGTTCCTACACATACAACTGAAAGGAAATGTCAGTGTAGTTTGTGACAGATGAGACATGGGATCTTTCATCAGCCACATCCTTACATCATGTTGTAAAATAGGGGGAATAGTTGCTATTGTATATTTCTTTGGTAAAATATCCACTCCATTCTTAAAATGATGGAATTAATATAAATGACATATCCATTCATTAATTAGAACACTCTAGAAGTGAATACAATGTTATAGAGGACTAAGGAGTGTTATCTTGTGAAGCCATTTAGGTGTATATTTCC
The DNA here is from genome assembly GCA_009823505.1 of Rhizomys pruinosus. NCBI lineage: Eukaryota > Metazoa > Chordata > Mammalia > Rodentia > Spalacidae > Rhizomys > Rhizomys pruinosus. The sequence goes on from VZQC01005946.1 coordinate 750,037, forward strand.
CTCATTTTCATTTGAAGCATCAATGAATAGGGATTCAAATATTAATTAGTTAAATAAATATATTTTCAGAACACATTTATCCTAAATGAGTGGACTTCATATTTCCTTGGATTCAATATACAATAGTATGTAACTTTGCATAAGCCCTCTCTCCTAAGAAAAGTACATATTTAATCATAATCTTGTAATATTGTTTCCATTTTAAAGGAGTTCAAAGAAGATCCCAATCTTTTCTTGTCGTTCACAAAATTAGGGTATACCACTACCTAAAGGAGAAAAGAAGGTGTTGGTATAGATAAGTAATTAAACATATAATTTCTTCCAAGTTCACATCTGTCTTAAAGCCTCTAAGAAAATTTACTTCTCAAAAATACATTTGTCATCTCAGTTCAAGTCAAGTCATGCCTGGGATGTGTTCCTGGAACCTAGGAAAAAACAGCCCTAGCTTGAGTTGTGTGGGGGAGTAATATGCCTTGTGTGCCCTGGAGACAGCTTGTCCCCCCCACATGCAGAAGCAGAAGAGTCCAAATTATATAATCACTTCTTAAACATTTGTTTCATTTCTGGTACTAAATGTACTCATACATGTTGAATGGATTTAAAGTACTCAACTGAAATCTGCTAGAGAATATTCATTTAAAACTGTTTTTTTCTAATACTTGCTTAGAATTTTCATTATTTAGGGCTTAAAATTGTATTTATGCTATTTGTAGACAGTATTTTGAATAGCTGTGTTATTAATAATTGCAAGATAATGCTAGGAGTATGCCAGTCTTTACTGTGGTTAGTATAAATGAATATGTCTATAAAAATATGCTCAAGCAAAGTATTTCTCCATGTTCCCTATCTACTAATTATTGCACAGGAAGGCAGATGGTATCTTTAATACATAAAACTCTCCCTACTTTCTTCAACAAAAAGAGAATACATTCACACATGCTATGGGAACTACTTAATGGTAAGGAGAAAATTGCCAGCCTGAAAAAGGTTATCTTTAGGGTATCACTAAGCTGAGCCAACCAAGGCAGGAAATAAGTATGTCCTAAGTCATGGCCTCTTTTTCTCTAGAGAACAGAATAATCCCTAAAGACAGCCAGTTATGTATTGTGAGTATTTTCACCTATTGCCACATTTGATTATTTTACTTTCAACCTCCCATACTTCTGCCGATCAGAACACACACCTGTCACATTAATATTGAAAACGCATTGTCTTCTCTGTTTTCCATCTTTTAAAGAACTACTTAACGAATCAAAGCAACTTTTATTCATCTTTGCTTTGATAGTAGTAAATACTCTCACAAATTGTAGGTAAAAATGTGCTCAAACCTGACCAATTAGAATATTCTGTAGTCTCGTAGTCTTGTTCATAGCAACGATTAGAGAATGATAAATAAATCACACTGATCAGAGCCACTCATAATTGTCATCAATAGTATAGGGTACAAGTTTTTTTGTGCAATAGGATCTGGATGCATAAGGATGGTGGAAACTATACATACCATAAGAATGGGTCAAGCAGAAGGAAACAGATTCTTTATTCTAAGAGTTTATGTTTGGTAGCAATATCTCTCACCATCTACTGAAATGTGAGCCCATTTTATTTCTTAAATTAATTTGCATTTATACGTTGATACATTTAATGAAAATATTTCTGAAAAACACAAAAATGTTACATAAATGTGGAATGTTGTATGACCAAGGAGCATAAATTTGGATTCAGCTAGAGTAAGATGAGCACTACAAGAGAGGAAGGTCTTCATCTCTAGGAAGTTTGTATACCATGCAGAGGTAAAGAATGTCTTTTCATCTGTATGATTAAGGAACCAGAGATCTAAATAAGATATCTTTAAAATCCAGACATACTGAAAATAAAACAAAACAAACAAAGACAAAAACAAAACACAGAATGCCCGCTGAATATGTAATTCCCAGACTGTTTTTCATAGCCTGCATTAAACTCACAGAAAAACATACCAACAAATATCTTTGGCTCCAAACAACACAAAGAGTGGCAAACTTACATTACTCCCTTGTTAAACTGACATTTAAAACATCAAGGGAGAGCCGGGCGTGGTGGCGCACGCCTTTAATCCTAGCACTTGGGAGGCAGAGGCAGGCGGATCTTTGTGAGTTCAAGGCCAGCCTGGTCTACAGAGTGAGTTCCAGGACAGCTGGGGCTACAGGGAGACCCTGTCTCGAAAAGACAAAAAAAAAAAAAAAAAACATCAAGGGAGAGAGGGGTGTAGAGATGGCTCAGCAGTGTAGAATACTGAATGGTCTAGCAGAAGAACTTGGTTCAATTCCTAGTACCCACACAGTAGCTAAAACCTATCCATAACTCCATTTCCAGGGGATGCATGCCTTCTGACCTAGGTGGGCATTCCACAACAGGGATAAATTTATACACATGCAATGCAGACTTTACACTCATAAACATAAATAAAAATAATAAATAAAATACTTAAAAAAATTTTTTGAGACAGGGTCTCCCTGTAGCCCCAGCTGGCCTGGAACTCACCCTGTAGACCAGGCTAACCTTGAACTCACAGAGATCCACCTGCCTCTGTCTCCCAAGTGCTAGGATTAAAGACGTGTGGCAACATGCCCGGCTAATAAAATACTTTTTAAATTTTTTTATTATTTATTTTCATATGTGTATGAATGTATTGTCTGCATGTAGGTTGGTGCACCCATGTCGTGCAATGTCGCGGAGGTCAGAAGAAGGCGTCAGATTCCCCTGGAACTGGAGTTAAAGATGGTTTTCAGCCACCATGTGGGTGCTAGGGATTGAACCTGGGTCCTCCGCAAGAGCAGTCGGAGCTCTTAACCACTAGGCTATCTCTCCAAACCATAAAATACTTTTTTTAAAAAAGATATCATGGTGGGAGAAATTTATATTAGTATTTCTTACAACATGAAAAGGCCAAATTCATGATTCCAAGACAAACAAACAAAACAAAACAAAACAAATCACAGAGAAGTAGCGATATAACAAATAGTGCACCAACTCCCAGAAGCCAGAGGGACCAAGATGTTTTCTACAACTAGGATCAAGATGAGTGTTGAAGCACTCACTGCAGGCACAAAATTTAAGGAGAGAGTTAAACATCATGGTAATTAAGAAATGTTGTATTTTAAATGTATGTCAAAAGTTTGAAATGGGGGAGAGATAGCCTAGCGGTTAAGAGCACCAACTGCTCTTGGAGAGGACTTGGGTTCGATCCTCGGCACCCACATGGCAGCTCAGAACCGTCTGTAACTCAAATTCCAGGAGAACTCCAGTTCCAGGGGAATCCAGACCCTCTTCTGACCTCCGCGGCATTGCACAAACCTACATGCAGACAGTACATTCATACATATACAAAAATAAATAAAATTTAAAAAAAGTTTGAAATGAATACAATTTCCATGTGAAGTTGCCAAAACTCTAAATAAAACCTAGCCAAACACAAACATCAACTGAACAGTCCTTGTACCAATACAAACAAACTAACCAAAAACCCTATCCAATATTAACTCCATCATTAGAAATCCTATAACCCAATTCAGCAGGCATTTAAGAGACAGATTAGAGGCCTCACTGCCTCAGGCAGATATACTAACTTGTGTTGCTAAGAAACAGAGACTACAAAATGAAATTCACCTTTAAGATGTGACTCATCAAATTTAGGCATGGGTAGCCAGTCCAGAAGGCAGTAGAAAGGAGCCACACAAAAGTCAGCTCAGGTTTTATTAGCATTGCTTTGTCACAGAATCTGGAGCTCTGTCATTTTTTTTTTTTTCTTAAATGTCTGCATTTGCATTAAAACAAAGTTGTCTAACAGAATCTGTGCTGGAGGAAAATAGATGCCTGAAGGGATGCAATTTGACCAAATACTTGACACAAGGGCTCTTGAACCTGAGCCTTTGTTTCAGGCCAGTGGATGTTACTTTTCTCTCCTCTTTCATGTGATAATATTTGTTCTTTGTTTATCTTGTTCATTCTGCTTAGTTTGGATTTGATATTTGGGACCGCTTAGATTTATCATGTAGCTGTAGATTATATGTCTCTGTAGTCAGACCATTCAAGATGATGATATTAAAATTGAGTGCCGGGCTTGGTGGCGCATGCCTTTAATCCTAGCACTTGGGAGGCAGAGGCAGGCAGATCTTTGTGAGTTCAAAGCCAGCCTGGTCTACAGAGTGAGTTCCAGGACAGCTGGGACTGCAGGGAGACTCTGTCTTCGAAAAGGCCAAAATAAAAAAAAAAAAAAAAAAAAAAAAGAAAAAAAAATGAGTAAAAGAAACTGAAGATCATGATTTATCAGCCTATGAGGTGAAACTGCATTATTTCCAGTGGTATTTGGAAATTCTTGTACTGCCATCCTTTTAAAATATTGCATGTATGGGAAAAGCTGCCTATTATGGTACATTTTAGATTCCCTGTCATTAGCAATGAATGGTCCTTTGCGGCATTGCAATCTGCTCCAGTCTAGGTGATTTGTGACGTCAATCCTAAACTCCTTAGCCTTCTCCTTTACCATCATATCTCAAGTACTAAGCCTAGAAGTCAGGCCCTGGCACTTAAAATATTCCTTGGCTGGATAATAGCTCACCGTTTAAGAGACCATACTGTTCTTGCATAAGACTCACGATTGGTTGTTAGCATTCCTGTCTACACCTCCAGCTTCAAGGCAAATGAACCCTTCTTGTGGTGCTGTATTCAACTGAACACACACACACACACACACTAAAAAAGGATCAATCTTAGTGTTTCCATATAATATTTTTCCTGACTATGATCTCTATATTTACCACCCTGTACATGTAGTGTGTAATGCCTAAAATAAATTTTAATTTAAAAAATGAAACTGTATTAATAAATAGAATAATTCTAGGAAGAAATAGAGAAAACTGACCTCAATGACTTCTTATAAAAAACACAAAAGTTTCATAGCTATCAAGTATAATTTTGTTCCAGGTACTTTTCTGAATATTTTCCATGTCATTTATCATTTAATAGGAAATATGTGAATTATTATTATATTATTATAATTATAATTATTATTTTGTAGATAAAAATAATGAAGCACAGAGTAGTTGTTTAGTGTTGCAGAGCAATTAAAAGACAGAATATTTTTTCTTTACCCGCATACAACTCTACTGTCAAAATGTGAATCCCTAAACATGTTTTGGAATTAACCTGTAGTTTATTTTCAGACATCATAATTTTGGTATGTATGTGCAGTGCATATGTCCATGTTTTGGAGTGATACAAACTGGAAAGAACAACAGTGGCAAAAAAGACTGGGTAAAAGAACTGACTGGAACAGTAAACTTCTGCCCAAAACAGTAAACTTCTGCACTGAAAAATTAGAAAAAAAAATATTTAGAAAATGATAAAAGATATCTATGGCAGAATGTATGAACTCTGATGGGGTGGGGGACAAGGTCTAAATTTGATTAAGAAATGTTTATGAAATGCACAAAACTTCAATAAAAAAAGACAAAAAAAGACAGAACTGCAAGTCATAGTGGCTCAGGTCTTTAATCCCAGCACTCAGGAAGCAGAGGCAGGCAGAACTCTGTGAGTTCAAGGACACCCTGGTCTACAAAACAAGTTCCAGGCCAACCAGCAATACGGGGAAACCTTGTCTCAAGAAGACAATCAATTGACAAAAATAAATGATTTAAAAATTTAAAAATAAAAGACAGACTTAGAATCTACAGTAGACAGCCTAAGGAGTTTGGGAAGATCCATACTTTTTGTTAATATCATTTATTCATAGTGGAGCTCAGTGAAACATTTAAAGTGGATGAATGAATTGACTTAAAACCTTCACGAGCCCACTAAAGGCAAACAATGTACCTGTACATAAGAAAAGTGAGGTCTCTAGTGGAAAGACTGTGTGGCGTTGATGAGGTTTTACTTTAGAGGGTGGTGTATTATTTTCACACAAAAGGACCCTGCCACCACATGCATAGATGAGCACTGGTCATTTTTATACAACTATATTTCATAGATATTATAGTCATTAAAATAATTTAGTTAGCATTATCCCTGTTCTACCTGCTTTTCTTCCTCCTCTCCTACCCCAAATATGCACACACACACACACACACACACACACACACACACACAAACAATCTATCTCAACACATTGAGACAAAAGATGTTTCAGACCCACCTCTTCCTCTATTTGCTTTTAAAAATGTTCAACATGGTGCTTATTTTATAGACCTTGTGTTTGTGTGTGTGTGTGTGTGTGCGTGTGTGTGTGTGTGTGTGTGTGTGTGTGACTTGTGAAATAAAAGCATCTGAGCATAAGTGCTTTATTTTCACTGTGCTTCCAGCTAAATCCTGCACAGTAAAACAAATTAAGCAGATGGCAGGCTTAAATGTTAAAGATAGGAGAAAACATATAAAGAGATCTTAGGATAAATTAGAATGTAGGATAGAATGCATTGAAGTGAGATGAATCAGAGGTTAAAGTCACAGAATTTTGTTTCACTGCAGATACATGAATGATTCAGAGCAGTCAATGAAAGTGTCTTTCCCATGACAACTATAGCTTTGTAATGTTTAACTCTGAAATTAGTCCATAGCTTTATTGTGTGGCATTCGTGCCTCATGGATACAGACGTGTAACCATCACTCTATGAAGAATGAAATGTACACAGTCTCAATCAGCATGAGGATACTACAAGAGACAGAGGTGTCTGACGTTTTTAAATTAGTGATGCCTGTGGAGTGTCCAGATTTAAGAAGGAAACAATTCCCATCCCCCGTGACTTTCAACTCTTCACATTCTGCTGCTAAAGAGCCAGCATACACTGTACAACTTTGAGCTCTGTTAAAATGAAAATTTTCTAGGGAGCATTCAATCTTATGAGTTATTTTCAACTATGAGTAAACGGATCGAGCAGAACACTTCCTTTAGAAGGGAGAAGGCAGGCATAGGTATGGGGCTATTGGGGACTTATATTTGAAAAAAAAAAAAAAGGTTCAAAATTCTCCTCCCTACCATGGCAGATTCGATTGTCAAAATATACTTCATGAACTTCTTTCTCAGAGTTAGAATTCATCCTTATCTAATTCAGGAATTTCTTTAAACAGATATTGCTAGCTTAATTGCATATAAATAGAATAGTTGACCCCCCCAAAAAGGAAGAAAGAAACTGACAATTATTAAGAGCCAATTAGGTACCAGATATTTTATTATGTAGTCATTGTGATTCTTTAAAGTATTTTCATGAAGCCTTGCCTTATATATGTGGACAGTGAGTGTCAAAAATGTGAATTGACACCAGATAAAATATAAACAGATTCTGTTCCAGTCTTTTTCAGAGTGTGAGAACTCTCCATGCCAGGAGCAGTGCTTCTTTACTTTCAATCCCTGTATGCATACTAAGATTTTAAAGTCATTAAAGACTCATAGCAGCTCAAAAGATGAAGACAGAGGATCTGCATGACAAGCTCCGCAACAGCCTGGGAAACAGTGAAAAATTGTCTCAAGTGAAGGTGTGGTGGTGGTGGTGTGTACCATTAACTCCAGCATTCAGGAGCTTTGTGAGATCAAGGCTAGCCTGATATATACATATATATATATATATGTATATGTGTGTGTGTGTGTGTGTGTGTGTGTGTGTGTGTGTGTGTGTGTGTTTTCCAGGCCAGCTGGGACTATAAGGAGACTTTGTCTAAAAAAAAAGACAAGAAAAATAGAAATCACTTGGAACCTTGTAGACTGCCTGAGGGTGCCTGATTAGCACCTGATTGGGACTGAGAGGTGGTTTTCCCAATCACACTGTGACAATCCCCATGCTTTGGAAGCACCTGTAGTCCTGTCCACTGCCCCAGGTAAAGGCTTCCTTCCTGGCTCCTAGGGCCCAGACCTTTGGAGACTGTGGGAGAGCACATGCTTCCTTCCTGACTACTAGGCACACCACATCCATCTCCCATCCTTGGACCCTGACACTATCCATCTGAGATGTCTGAAGTGCTCCTAATTAGCTAGGTCTGCTTTGGCCTCCTGGAGCCTTGTTGGAGCCTTAACGTCCTTCCAATATGAAATCAAAACAATGAAACTGAAACTGAAACATAGACAAATAAGCTTTCAAATCCAATCAGAAAGCAGCCATGGTACACCAAAAATGCAAACAGATTTCAACTCAACTAAGGAAGGCTTGAGTTTCATACTAGAATCAAAAGCAACCAAAAAAATCTACATGCCAAATCCACAAGGAAAAAAATAATACTATGAAAAACCAAAATAATATGTTCCTAACAAACACCACCAGTCATATAGAAGAGTTCTATAAAAACCCCTGAGATAACCTAGGACACAGAATTTAAAATTTCAATCATAATCATGACCAAAGAATTCAATGAATTTAAAGAATACACAAACAATTCAAAGAACCAAAGAAGGTTGGGATAGCCAGGTGTAGTGGTGCACGCCTTTAATCCTAGCACTCGGGAGGCAGAGGCAGGCAGATCTTTGCGAGTTCAAGGCCAGCCTGGTCTACAGAGTGAGTTCCAGGACAGCTGGGGCTACAGGGAGACCCTGTCTTGAAAAGAGAAAAAAAAATGAAGGTTGGGATAAACCTTTGAATTTACAAAGAGATAGAAATATTGAAGAACATTCGAGCTGAAACGAAGAAGTAGGTAAAAAATCAATAACCCAATTTGAAAACAGGGGAACCTTCATTTATAGAATGATTGAAATGGAAACATAATATCAGGACTGAACAATAGTGTTGAGGAATTTTACTGCTCAAGCAAATAAAAATAAGATGAAAAAAAGAATGACATATGAAAGAAATGTAAGACATCATAGAAAGACAACTATGTGCATCATATGCATAGAGGAAAGAAAATAATTCCAATGCATTGACCAATATAATCCTCAAGAGGATTATAGAAGAAAGTTTCCCCAAATTAAAGAAAGACATAAAGATAAAAGTACAAGAAGCACATAGAACACTGAATATACAAGACTGGAAAGTTGCAGGAGAAAGAAAATTCATCCATGACATGAATAGGCTGAAACAATTTATGTCCACCAAAATGCACCTGTCTCAGAATTTATGAAATGAGGAAAGGAATGACTATACAGAAGAGGAAACAAAAAGAAACAAAATGAAGGTATAATTGTGGAAACAAAAAGTTAGCTCAAGAACATAAATTGGAATTAAAATTATAGTATAAAAGGAGACCTCCCAGGCTCATGGATTGGAAAAATTAATGTAGTAAAATTTCCATTCTACCCAATTTAATGTACAGATTAAATACAATTCCAATTAAAATCCCCAAGAGTTTCTTCACAGACTTGGGAAAAAATTGTCAAATTCATATAGAAAAAACAAAAGACTCCGAATAGCCAAAGCAACCCTGAATGAAAAGTGCAATATGGAGGGAGGATCACTATACCAGACTTCAGACTATATTAAAGGGATGTAGTCATAAAAGCAGCCTGGTGCTAGCACAGAAACAGACCCATAGACCAAGGAACAAAAATCAAAGATCCAAACTTGAGCACATACAATTGCAGCCACCTCATATTGGACATATTGTTGACCTTTGGTCAAAGGGTCCAAAAAGACTCATGGGAAAAAGAGAGAATCTTCAGCAAATTGTGCTGGCAAAACTGGATAACCATTTGTAGAAGAATAAAATTAAATCCCTACCTCTCACCCTGTTCAAAAGTCAACTCCAAATGGATCAAAGACCATACAACATGAAACATGAAACTCTGAAGGTGACAAAAAAGAAAAAAAATGTTGGCAGCAACCTACAAGACATAGGTGTCTGTAAAGACTTTCTAAATCAAACAGCAGTTGGGCAGGAAATAAGGTCAAGAATTGACAAGTGTGATCTCATTAAATTCAAAAGCTTCTGTACCACAAAAGGAATGATCATTCGAGTGAAGAGAAAACCCAGAGAGTAGTGGGAATGTAAACTCATACAACAACTCCTAAGGAAAGTAATGTGGAGGACCCTTAAAAGACTCTAAATGAGTCTACCACCTGACCTGGTCATACCATTCCTGTGTATATACCCACAAGACTCATCCTACTGCAAAGATACATGCACATCTATGATTTTGCAGCTCTCTTCACAATAGCAAAGAGCTGTAACCACCTCAAATGACCCTCAACTGAAGAGTGGATAACAAAAATATGGTACATCTACACAATGGAGTTCTATGCAGCAGTAAAGAAAGATGATATCATGAACTTTGTAGGTAAATGGATCAAACTAGAAGCCATTATCCTAAGTGAAGTAACACAGACCCAGAAAAACATGTGACAAAAGGTATCACTCATCTGTGGATGCAAGCACCAAATACCTAGTTGAAAGACAAGCTGAGAAACTTTAATGTTACATTTCTTTTATCCTGAAAGCAACTGTACCATTATAATGTGAATACCTTAATGGGATCTAGAATTAACCTACAACTTATTTGCATACTTTGTAATTGTGGTATATTTGGAGAGGGTATATATGCATACTTTAGAGTAACATAAAATTAAAGGGAAAAAATGTGAATTAAAAAAAAAGACATGTATGGCAGAATGCATGAGCTCTGATGGAGATGGGCAATGAAAGGGAATTAGGTGTAAATTTGATTAAGAAATGTTGTATGAAATACACAAAACTTCAATAAAAAATGAAAAAATAAAATGCAGATTTTGTAAATATCAATGGGCTGTACTCTCCAGTCAAAAGACACAAGCTAGTTGAATGGATTAAGAAACAAAACACGTCTTTTTGTTGTTTATATGAAACTCATTTCACCTTTGCGTATAGGCACTAACCTAAAGTGAGAAAATGGGAAAAAAATTGGGGTTGGTGTTTGTTTTTTGTAGTTTTGTTTTGTTTTGTTTTTGGATTATTGAGACAAGGTCTCCATGAAACTTCAGTTGTCCTGGAACTCACTTTGTAGACCAGGCTGGCCTTGAACTCGCAGAGATCCACCTGCCTCTGTCTCCTGAGTGCTGGGATTAAAGGCATGCACCACCACACCCAGTTAGCTTGGTGTTTTAAATTCTAACAAATAATTGAAAGTTGGGTAAATATAAGGAATGAAGTCTGGAATGATTTTTAAAACTTTTTCTTGGGTTGGTTCCAGCTCTCTACTATTGTGAAGAGAGCTATAATAAACATGGCTGTGCATGTATCTCTGTGGTAGGATGAGTCTTGTGGGTATATGCCTAGGAGTGGTATGACTGGGCCAGGTAGCAATCTCATTTTGAATCTTTTAAAGGTTCTCCACACTGCTTTCCATAGGGGTTGTACCAGTTTGCATTCCCACCAGCAGGAGTGAGTGTTCCCCTTTCCCCACAGCCTCTCCTGCATTTGGTGTCACTTGTTTTCCTAATCTTAGCCAGTCTTAACTGGGTAAGGTGAAATATTAAGATGGTTTTATTTTTTCATCTCTTTAATTATTAGCATTGCTGAATATGTTTTAAGATGTTTCTCAGCTATCTTTACTCACTTGTGAAGTCTCTGTTCAGTTCTTTACTCCATCTTTTGAGTCTGTCATTTGTTTTCTTACTTCTTTGTGTTTTCAGTAGTAGTATATATTTTCTGGATGTTAATCCTCTGTCTGATGTATCACTGATGAAGGATTCCTCCCACTCTGTGGGTTTTCTCTTCACTTGACCTATCGTTTCTTTTGCTGTAAGAAGCTTTTGAGTTTTATAAGATCCTATTTGTCAATTGTTGACCTTATTTCCTTCCCAGCTGCTGTTTGATTTAGAAAGTCTTTTCAGATGCCTATGTCTTGTAGGTTGTTGCCAAATTTTTCTTGAGTCGCGAGTTTCATATTGAGTTATTTGATCCATTTGGAGTTGATTTTTGTACAGGGTGAGATGTAGGGGTGTAATTTTATTCTTCTACAAACATGCAGTTCTGCCAGCACCATTTGCTGAAGATGCTTTCTTTCCTCTACTGAGTTTTCTTGGCCCCTTTGTCAAATATGAGGGGGATGAAATTGTGTGTGCTCAAGTTTGGATCTTCAATTTTGTTCCATTAGTCTATGGGTCTGCTTTTGTGCCAGTACCAGACTGTTTTTATGACTAAAGCCCTGTAATATAGTTTGAAGTCTCATATAGTGATGCTCCCTTTATTGCTCTTTTCACTCAGAGTCACTTTGGCTATTCAGAGTCTTTTGTTTTTCAGTATGAATTTAAGGATTTTTTTCCAGGTGTGAGAAGAAACTCAAGGGGATTTTAATTGGCATTGCATTGAATGTATATATTAATTTGGGTAGAATAGACAGTTTTAGTATATTATTTTTTCCAATCCATGGGCATCAGAGGTCTTTCCATCTTCTGGGTTTAAACGTTTGTTGTATGCTGGGCATGGTGGTGCACGCCTTTAATCCTAGCACTTGGGAGACAGAGGCAGGTGGATCTTTGTGAGTTCAAGGCCAGCCTAATCTACAGAGCGAGTTCCAGGCTAGCTGGGGTTACAGGGAGACCCTGTCTTGAAAAGACCAAATAAATAAATAAATAAATAAATAAATAAATAAATAAATAAAGTTTGTTGTAGAGATCTTTGTCTTTGGTGTCTTTGGTGAGGTTTGTTCCTAGGTATTTTACTGTTTTTGAGGCTATTGTGAGAGGGAAGGTCTCCTTATAGTCCTTCGGCTGCTTGTTGTTGGTTTAAAGCAAAGCTACTGATTTTTCTAGGTTAATTTTGTATCCTGCCACCTATTGTTTCTCTTCATCATTTCTAGGAGTGTTCTGGTGGAGTTTTTAGCATCCCTTGGGTAAACTATCATATTGTCTGCAAAAAGAGATAGCTTAACTTTTCCCTTTTCTTGTTTTATTGCCATAGCAAGCATTTCAAGCACTATATTGAGGAGGACTGGAAATAGCTGTGCATCCTTCCCAGGTTCCTGCCTGTAAGGGGAATGCTTCTAACTTTTCTCCATTGAGGATGATGTTGGCTGTGGGTTCGTTGTATATGGCTTTAATTATGCTGAGGAATAATCCCTCCCTTTCAATCCCCTTTAGGACTTTAAGCATGAAGGGATGCTGGATTTTGTCAAGGCTTTATCTGTATCAATTGAGATGATCCTGTGATTTTTGTCTTTTAGTACATTTATGTGTTTTATGGATATTTATTGCTTTACATATGTTGAACCATCCCTGCATTTCTGGTATGAATCCAACTTGGTAATGTTGGATGATATTTTGGAAGTTGGTTTTATATGTGGTTTGCAAGGTTTTTGTTTTTTTTTTTTTTGAGAATTTTTGTATCTATGTTCATTAATAAGATGGGTCTATAGTTTCTTTTTTGGTTGTATCTTTGCCTGGTTTTGGTATTAGAGTAATGCTGGCTTCATAGAAGGAATTTGAGAGATTTCTTTCTGTTTGTATCCTTCTGAACAGTTTGAGTAATAATGGCTGTAACTCCTCTTTAAATGTTCTGTAGAATTCTGCCCTGTACCCATCTGCGCCTGGTCTCTTTATAGTTTGGAGTGTTTGTTTGTTTGTTTGTTTGGTTGGTTGGTTGGTTTTTTGGTTTTGGTTTTCAATTTCCTCAAATATTATGGGTCTTTTTAAGCTGTCAATATCTTCTTGGCAAACTTTGTTGATTTTCAGGATTTCGGATATTTATCCATTTTGCTTAAGTTTTCAAATTTAGTAGAGTATAGGTTTTTGAAGTATTCCTGTATAAAAAGATCCCGTCTGGATATTTTCAATGTCTATTGTGATATTTCCAATTTCATCATGAATTCTATTGATTTGGAGTTGCTCTTTCTTTTGGTTAATTGGGCTAGAGGTCAGTCTATAGTGTTTATCCTTTCAAGTAACCAACTTTTAGATTCATTGATTCTTTGTGTTGTTTACTTTGTTTCTGTTACATTGATTTTTGTTGTGCTTTTTGTTATATTTTCCTGTCTGTCCAGTTTAGGGTCCACTTGTTATTGCTTCTCAAGTGTTTCTGGCTGTGGTGCTATCTCATTTATTTGTGATCATTCTATTTTTGTTGTTGTTGTTGCTTTATTTTTATTGATGATTTCTGTATTGAATATATTATCTTCCAGTCCAATTTAAACACATTCCCCTCTCTCTGCACTGGACCCCACCCCAGTTCATGCCTTCTGCCATATATACCTTGCATATTTCTTCCAGTCTTTCCAAAGTTTTTCACTGCAGAGGCTTCTTGTTTTGGGCAGAATTTAACTTTATTTGTCAGTTCTTTGACCCAGTCTTTATGTTCTTTTTGTTCCCTCCCCTTTGTATTGCTCCAAAATATGCCTATATAACCATCACATATGTAGCAAAATTATTACCCCCTAGAATAATCTGTACGTTAATTCCAAAATATGTTTAAGCATTCACATTTTCCCCTTTAATTTTATATTACTCTCTTGGGGCTGGAGATATAGCCTATCAGTTAAGAGCACTGACTGGTCTTGCAGAAGACCCAGGTTCGATCCCTAGCACCCTCATGGTGGCTGAGAACTGTCTTTATCTCCTGTTGGGGAATCTGATGCCCTCTTCTGACCTCCACAGCATTGCACGACACGGATGTACAAACCTGCAGCAGACAGTACATCTAAATAAATAAATAAATAAATAAATAAATAAATAAATAAATAAGCCCCTTCTACCCAGATACAGTAATTACAGAGTCTGAAAATAAGTGGTAGGTCAATTCTAGAGCCTGTTAAGAGATTAATATTTTTCATGATCATACTTTTTAATGTAGGCACCCAGGGCTATAAATTTCTCTCTTAGGACTGTTTTTAAATTATCCCATAGGTTTTGCTGTGTTTTGTTGTAATTATCTTTTATTCCTTTCTAGGAATGCTTTTATTTCTTTCTTTATTTCTTCCTTCACCCATTCATTTTCCAGGAGTGTGTTGATTAGTCGCCATCTATTCCTCTAGATAGTATGGCTTATCCTGGTGTTGATATTGAGCTTTATTGTACTGTGGTCTGATAGAATGCATGAAATCATTTCAATCTTTTTTTATTTGTTGAGGTTTTTTTTCTGTGTCCCAATATGTGATCGATTTTGGAGAATGCTCTGTGGGGGGAGCTGAGTGGAAAGTGTATTCTCTGGTGTTTGTGTGGAATATTTAGTATATGTCTGTGAGGTCCATTTGGTGTGGTGTATTTTTCAGTTCTCTCTATTTATTCTTTGTCAGGTTGACCTGTCCAAAGGGCTCAGTGGGGTATTTAAGTTCCCTACTATTAGTGTGCTGGTATTAATCTGTGCCTTGAATTCCTACAGAACTGTGCTTATAAACTTTGGTTCAACACAGTTTGATGAACACATATTCATGATTGTGAAATCTTCACGGTAAATTGTTCCTTTGATAAGGATGTAAGGGACCTCTTTGTCTCTTCTGATTAGTCTTACTTTGTGGTCTATTTTCTCTGATATTAAAATAGCAACTCCTGCTTGATTTTGTACCAATTGCTTGGAATATTTTTTTCCATCCCTTCACCTTAAGTTGGTGCCTAGTCTTGAAGGTGAGATGGGTTTCTTGTAGAGAGCATATATATGGGTTCTGTTTCCTAATTCATTCTCCCCGTCTATGTTGTTTGATTGGGGAGTTTAGGCCATAAATATTTAAGGTTATAATTGAAAGATGTGTTGCTTCCTTTCACCTGATTTTCTTTTTGCATTTCTGGTCTAGGTTAGTATATCTCCAGTTATGCACTTATTAATTTCTCTTTGTAGGTGCTTGGAGATTGTTGTTCTTTTTCTCTGTCCTTTGAATGGTTGGTTTTCCGGACAGGTATTCTTTCATCTCGTTTATGTCATGAAAGATTTTTCTTTCTCTTTCAACTATAATCGACATTTTTGCTGGTTATAGTAACCTGGGTTGGCATCTATAGTCCTTTAGTACTGGGGCCACTTGGGTCCATGTTCTTGCTTTTGTAGTTTGCACTGAAAAGTCACCTGTAATTCTAACATAACTTCTTTTCCTCTTGTGGCTTTCAGTATTTTGTCTGTTTCAGGTGTCTAGCATTTTAACTATGATACAGTGTGGAGAATTTCTTTTCTGTTCTTGTTGATTCGATTTTCTATGTGTTTCTTGTTTTTATATGGGTTTGTTATTTTTCAGTTTGGGGAAATTTTCTTCTATTATACTGTTGAAGATCATTGCCTGGTGATTCTTCTCCTTCCTCTGTCCCTTTGATGAGTATTGGTCTTTTCATAGTGTCCCCCATTTCCTGGATGTTCCACTCTTGTGTTTTTCTAAATTTTTCACATTCTTGTCTTGAAGATTCTAGATCTTCCACATTATCTTTCAGTCTAGATATTCTATTTTTGGCTTCATCCAATCTGTTACTGGGACTTTCTCCCATCTTTTCCTATTGATTGGAGGAGTATTCAATTTCTTTGTTCATTTCATCTTGTGATTTCTTTAGTATTTCCATTTCATTTTTAGATCTTGTCATTCTTTTCTTATTGGTCCTTGATCCTCTGGTTGTTTTTGTTTTTAATTTCAGTGAGGGATCTTTTCAGTGTTTCCACTTCCTTCCAGAATTTGTCATTCTCTCTCTCTAGTTCCTTACTGAGTTTGTTATTCTTTCCATTTACTTCCTTCCAGAGTTTGTCATTTTCTCCCTTAAGTTCTTTGATTTACCCTTTACATTCCTTGATTTCTTTTTTTTAATGTAAATTTATTTTTATTTTTTTAACAAATATAGACCTGTGTCCCCCCCATTCGCCCACCCCACCAGAGCTCATGCATTCTGCCAAATATGCTTTTCATCTCTTTCTCAGTCTTTCTCAATATTCTCCATGAGGAAGTTGACTGTTTTGAGCAGAAGTTCACTGTTTCAGTCAGTTCTTTGATGCAGTCCTTTCTGTTGTTGTTGTTGGTGGTGTTGTTTCCAATATGCATCACTCCCAACTGCTTTGGACAAAAGCTCAAGGGGCCATGCACAAGAAATACTTACAACTAGGTAATTGGCACTAGCATCCACAGATGAGGGATACCATTCATCGTTTGTTTTTCTGGGACTGTGTTACTTCACTCAGCATGATGTCCTCTAGCTCCAGCCATTTTCCTGCAAAGCTCATGTGATGTTGTCTTTCTTACTGCTGCATAGAAACCTCCATTGTGTACATGTGGCCAACATTTTCTCTATCACTCGTCACGTTGAGTGGCATTTGGGTTGGTTCCAGCTCCTTGCTATTTGAAAGAGAGCTGAAATAAACATGGCCGTGTATGTACTCTTGTGGTGGGGTGAGTTCTTGGGGGTACATGCCAGGAGTGGTATGGCTGGGTCAGGTGGAAGTTCATTCCAAGTTCTTCAAGCGTTCTCCACACTGCTTCCATATAGTGGCTGTAACGAGTTTACATTCCCACCAGCAGTGGATGAAGTGTTCCCCTTCCCACAACCTCTCCAGCACTTGGTAACATTTGTTTTCTTGATCCTAGCTAGTATTATCGAGTAGATGCTATATCTTAAAGTGTTTTGATTTGCATTTCCTTGATGATTAGTGATGTTGAACACTTCTTTTTTTTTAATTTTATTTATTCTGTATGTGTATGAGTGTACTCTTGCATGCAGGTTGTGCACCGTATCGTGCAAAGCCGCGGAGGTCAGAAGAGGTCTCGCGATTCCCCGGAACTGGAGTTCTCCTGGAATGGAGTTT